>OY856411.1:585057990-585587990 GCA_963693085.1 Alisma plantago-aquatica
CCGTCTTGAGATCGAATAAAAGCGATACGGTCCCAAGACCGAATGGAGGCCAGACGGTCCCAAGACTGTGTGAAGCCAAACGGTCCCGAGACCGTGTGAAGCCATACGGTCCCATGACCGTATGAAGACCAATCGGTCTTGAGACCGAATAAAAGCAAAACAGTCCCGAGACCGTGTGAAAGCCAAACAGTCCCGAGACCATGTGAAAGCCAAACAGTTCTGAGACCGCATGAAGCCAAATGGTCTCAAGACCGTATGAACGCAAACGGTCCCAAGACCATATGAACGCAAATGGTCTCCAAACCACAAGGACTCAAACGTTCTCCAAATCGAGAGAGTCCAAACGGTCTTTAAACCGAAAGAGCCCAAACGGTCTCCACGACCGTTGGACCCACGTAACTCAAAACCGTTCAAGATTCAGTCAAAGCATATAAATAGGACCCAAGGGGTCTTCACAAAGCATCGAATTCTTGGATGCCCGAAGGCTGCCCCAACCGTTCCATAGCTGTTTCATCCTCCATCCTCCGCCCCAAGGTTGTCGGTCAAAGATCCACACTTCATCCTCAAGCTGCTTTCTCTCTCATCGACGTAGAAGGTGGGAAGTGAAGAATTCTTCATCAAGTCAACCACGTGGTGTGAAGATAGTTGCTCTCTACTCCAAGGGGTCAACTTTCCTCCCTCCTACATGGAGATGATGCTTTTTTTCTCTCTTCCCGCCTCCTTCTTTGTTCTTGCCATTAGCGAGTAGTCCCATACACTAGGGTGCATGGAGTAGCCCCACTACCCATGTTCTCATTTCATACATTGTAATCCAGGAGTTTGCAGTAGAAAAATACTATCTTTTCAGTTCAACATCAATCGTTTAATGAATGCTAGTTGCTTGATCACCAACTTGTGTTATCTATTATCTACTAGTGCGAACTGTCTACATTTGTACTTTTAGATTCAAATATAGACTGCATGTTGGTTCTTGATGTATGCCACCATACATATGTTTGATATCTAGGAACGTTTATCAAGGAGTGGAGTAAACTCACCTCCATCGTTGTACTTTCATACTATGAAATGGAATCAGTTGACGTATGAAAGTACAACCTTGACAGGTCGAGGAACAAACTTTGTAAGGGGAGTGATGCAAAGTAAGTGACCATTCGTTTGGGGATGGTTGGCATTGCAATACTCCCACATTTTTTGTAGTTAGTTATCCGAAAGGAAGCTAAGTTTACAAAGATAATAACTGTTTAGACCCTTTTCTTTCCAAGCCATGTTATTATGATGTATGTTTTGATCCATGCGTAGTGGTGGTGAAACTCGATCACATCCTAGTGGTTTCCAAATATCATTTACAACCTTAAGTTTACCTTCTTGATATTTACTTTCTCCACACATTAGCTTAATCATCAAACCAACTCTTTGATCTAAATATCAACTTTTAAGTAGACAAGTAGAATTATTACGTTTTCCATCTTGTTAAATTCTTAACAAGATTGTTCTCTCGTGGGTTCGACCCTTAACTATACTACGATAAGACTTCCAGATATCTTAGCATACGTGGGTGGAGATCTTATTATAGCACACGAAAGGCTAAACTTAGAGACTTACTATCTCTAAGATTTTTAGTAGTGCACGCAACTCCCCGTAAGTGGAGGCTCCATCATACATGGACGACATTAGGACTCTACTACTAACATCTACAACTAACCAACCTTCTGAATCTATTGATCACTAGGTTGGTTCTCTTCCATAGTATGACCTCGACCTCGTTGCCCACGACCACCTAAAAAATGTGGTGACCCACGGGTGAGACCCAGTCCCAGCGAGAGATATAACTATGTCCAACATATATTGATTATAACATATTAATTAATAGTAAATACATTGAGCACTTATGGTATTCAATAAGCAATATGAACATATTGAACAGTTTAAGTATACTAAGCAATTAAGCAAATAAGTTGTAACATCAAGTCGAATTATACAATTTTCATAAGTCTACATCATGTAAGAACTATGTAGTGTAAAAACCAGACAAGGGTTAATCAACCAATGCGATACGTATATAACCCTAGCAATTATACTATATGGCTGGTATTATATCTTTTATTATTATGCCCTGGGGATTTTGAGTCATACCACTCAAAGTCCAACTGACCACCGCAAAGTGCTATTCAGTTCCGTATAAGATCTAGGAGTGTCGGTATCGTAACATCTCTTCCCCTCGGTCAGTATGAGTAAACTGTAGTGGCATACCAGTCAAACTGCCAACAGTGACATATAGTCAACTGATAGCAACTAGTCTATACTTGGTACAAGTTACAACACTAGAAAAAAGGCTATACAAAACCCTCTAATCCGAGGTACAACCGCAACTGTCCTCAATCACATCAAATGTCAGAGGCATGGCCATACCCTCCATAACCTACAATTGTGGATGACACAGATATATCCTCAACTTGCCACCCCCACATACTCAATAGTATGTGCTCCGAGTTTCCCTTGGGAATACTCGTTTCACCATCCAGTAAGTTCTGACACTGAAGATGGCTCTATGGCACAAGGCTCTACATGATTAAGGATACACTTGATTAATTACTGCCAATTGAATGCATTAAGGCTTTATCATACAAGTGGACATTCAAACCCAAATAATTTTCTAACAAGAGTAAATGTATAAAAACTTCAAAAGATATAAAACATTTGATATATAAATCTTAATCACATTACCACATGCTATCATTCATTGAAAATTAATGCACCACACTTATCATCATACTATTACAAGATACCAATATCTTATCACAAGTTCTAGGGTTTTAACCCTTATTGGAACATGAAGAGGATTTCACCTCAATCATGGCTTCAAACATGCTCAAAGGTCGTTAAGACCATCACATTATTCATAGTATGGTTATCATCATCGTTCCATGTCTTAAACAAGGCTCAAATGATCATTAGCACATATATGTCCATAGATATTAACATGGCAAGGCACTATAATATTCAAATAGTACTACATTATGGTTTCAACACAAGAAGAGTGCAATTCATTATCACAATAATCATTCAAGAGGTATGATTATAACCAATAAACATCATATAATTACATTTAGGTTAGGTATAACAAGCTTGATCACATGGGAGTTACACATCCACTTATTATAGTGATTTATCAAATATAACTATATAATGGCAAAGGTAAGACTACAAATTAATGGTATTGAACCATAGAATTATCATCACTAGGACCCACATATAATAACATGTGATTTATTCTAATCCATTGGATGTTAAAACATCCAATATTATTCATTGGATCAGGTTCATTGTCTGAGGTTATCAATTGAAGTATAGGTCTAACCATTAGATCAATTGAACCAAGGAACCATTGGTTCAAGGTTTAGTCAAATCTACAATTACATTCTTAACTAATAATACATTGTGATGACCTGATCCACCATTAATTGTGATCATTATGTCACCATTGGTTGTTAGATCAGTAATACAATCAGTTAACACCATCAAATATTAAGCTAATGTCATCATTGATTGATAACATCGTTAGAATACTTAGTGGACGATAATTAAACGTCTAATTGAGACAAAACCTGACCTAAGAGGTGACCATAGATTGTCACCATGAATTTGACACCCTTGATCACGAACATCAGTTTCCAAGATAGCAACATTATTGGTTGTTGAATGGTATGACCATCAGTTGTGTGATAGCAAAGGAAATAGATTGACAACTCTAATTTGAGCCATCAATTGTTTTGTACATAGCACCATAGGTTGTTGCTATCAACCTGTCCCAGATCATGTTACACCTTAGAAAGTTCATACACATGTTTACAAGTTCATATAGAACTGGAAAAGAACAGGGAACACCGCAAAAATTTGAAATTCTAAACAAGCATAGTTTCTTTATGCGTAGATCATCACATTCAAGCATAAACATGAACTAACAAGCTTCTAGTAAACAATATAAGTGAAGAATGTTATATAACTCACCTCTATAGAGTAGGTAAGATCCCAAACAGCAAGAATCTTGAGAAAATAAGGCAAGAAATCCCTAGATTCAGATCTAAACTTGGCCAAATAGGCACTTTTCTCCACAAAGAAGCAAAACCCTAGAAAAAGAAACAAAAAGGATAGATTTTTGAGTTTTAGGGCCACTTTCACCATGGAACAACAGGGTTCCGACCTGGAGAGATATAGGAGAAAGAAGAACAAAGAAATAAATGGCAGAAATAAGGTAAAACTTACACTTTTAGGTCAAGATCATTAGGAGGAAGCTTTTTGAACCCAAAAAGGAAATCAATTGCAACTCTAGAATTTTTTTCCAAGAAGATCCCCACTTTATTCTTCCTTGGGCTAGGAATTCGCAGAAGCACAGAGGGAGAACGAAGGTCATAGAAGGATGGAAGTGGTGGAGAGAAAATGTCTCCGTTTTGGTGCTTGGGGATAAGTATATGAACTTTAAGATAAAGCAAAAAGAAAAAGTTGAAGTTCTAGTATCTATCCAAGTGTCCATGGCCTTAAATTATTAAAAATATACAAGAACACACAAGTAGCTCTCCCACTATCTGTATATACCTACTTAGCTTTCCTTTGTTGAATTTCCCAGCCAATCACATAATTCATTAGTTGATAGCTACTAAAGGTAGCTCATCCATGAAGGGGTAAACCCTAAAATACCCTTGATGAAAACACCTTCAAACCATGGCTCAACTAGGAGCCCCATGGATCAAAACACTCAAGAATGATAATATAAAATCTAAGGAACATAATTTGTGTGACAAATTTCAAAGAAAACCCCTCAATTGGGTAAATTGTAGAAAAATCCAAAATTTACAAAAAATTGCAGAACTTGCTCAAACAATGTCCAAATTGGACCAAATTTGAAAATTAAGCTTGTCTTATGATTTCAAAATATATAAAAATGTTAGGGTTATAAGAATTAAATTATGGTAATTAAGCTCATTCAACTCATTAAGCAAGTTTAGGGGCCTTACACTTATCCTCTTTAGAGATACTAAGGATCTTAAAGGTTTTTTCAAGCTCAATAAGCCACAGATCCACATCCGCCGAATCATCCATCCCAGCATACTCTACTGCCCCAACACAACAAATCCTCTCAAAAGTCTTCCCAGTACCTAAAGATTCAATATGGGGAACTAGTGCCATAGGTTGAGGTGCAGGCATCCTATCCGCCATATGAGTCATAATAGCCACAAACTGCCTAAAAAGAGATTGAAAGCTAAGATTTTCAATCATGGTTGGGTCAAACTGAGGGACTTCAGGCACCCAATATTCTCGGGCCTGGTTCCTTGCACCACCACCTGGTGCAACAACACTACTCTCGACAACATGTTCTTCGTGTTCCCAGACATCTTTATGCCTTCTCTTCTTCTTCTATATAAGCAGAAGTCACTATGAGACAGATTGGAGGACACTAGAACAGACACAAACCCTAGTCCTAGGTCCTTGTAGACTCAGCGAACCTAAAGCTATGATACCAACTTGATTGTGACACCCCATGCCACAAAAGTGAGATTACTCAAAACAAAACCGTAGAAGAAAGATTTATAAGCAGATTATCAGAAAACACTGAAAATTAAAACCATTTTCATAAAATTGTCAAACAACAAGAACTTTTACATACAAGTCCTTTCATGCCTCAAAACACTTGTGTACCATCAACTTGTTACCAGAGAACCTATTCCAGATCATTTATACATATATCCACTACAACTACACACAATAGGGCACACATGCCCACCACACATCAAAAGCACATTCACAAAACATCCCCAAGGACCCTAGTGAACAAGGACGACTCTAGGACTCCAACAATAAAAGATATCCAACAACACTTCCAACCTTGTCAGCTATTGTCTTTCCTGGTGCTCCTCAACCTCTGATGCACAATCTCTACCTTCTCGTACACGTCCACCTTAAAAGGATGTGGGAAACCCTCAGGTTGAGATTCCAAATCTCAGTGGGAGATATAGCTCTCCACTAAATCTATTATTATCATAGTTAAGAGAATTAAAACGAGCTGTAATGTTATAACCATGATGAGCAGGAAATCATTATTAACAGGATGAGCAATTACAACAAAGAGGATCTATAGTAATGAATCTTTGAGAATGTTAATTAGATGTCTAGTGTGTCCTAGAGTCATCCCTGTACTCTCAGGTCCGGGTAGGAAAAGTTTGTATATGGTGTTTCAAACGAATCAGAATTTTGTTAGCATGTTAATGTTTGTTGTGTGGCATATACAAATATTGTTATCCTGTGTATATATGTTGTATCTAAGATGATAGAACAATTTTTATCAAATTCTTGGCATAGAATGGATATAAGAAAGATGTTGGGCTCTTATACAAATACTTCTGAGTGGGTGCTGACATTGAAATCAGTTTTAATTTACCCATATTTTTGGGTATGTGGTTAATTGGCGATTGATTGTTTTTTATGTTTTGAGTAATCTCGTTTAGTGCTACGGGTTCTCACACAAGGTGTTGAACAGCTTCAACATACAAGACTCAAAGATAGAAAATTTGTCCATGCCTCATGGAATTAGTCTTTGTAGAGCCCAGTGCCCAGTTCTTGTGAAGAATGGGTATGCATGAGTAATATCTCATATGCTTCTACTATTGGACCCATCATGTATGGAATGTTGTGTTTGACATGTTGTCTCGTATGTGTTGGACATGATGAATAGATATCAGTCAAATCTTGGTAAAGGTCATTGGACTTCCTTAAAAGAACATCCTAAAGTACTTGAGAAGCACTAAGGATCAGTTCATTTGTTATGGTGATAAGGAAGATTTGGGTGTAAAGAGTTAAACCAATGCAAGATTCCAAACTGACAAAGATGATTATTAATCACAATTAAAATTTGTATTTTGGCCTTAATACATAACTGTAAGCTGGAAAGGTTTTGAGCAAGAGACAACTGTTGATTCCATAATAGAATCTAAGTACTTTGCGGATTTAATTGAACACAACATAGGATACTATATGGATGAAGAAGTTTATTTACATGAATCTGGGTGTTTCCAACCATTAATGATGCAGTAGAAATATTGTCACAACAATAGGATAGTGAAACCATATAGCATACTACAACATTTCCTTCTCGTACGAGAGATCATACATCGAGGAAATGTGAAGATTAGCAAAGAACCGACTAGAAGAAAATGTTGCTAACCTGCTAATAAAAGCACTTACGCAAAAAAAATGATATCATGTTAGGATCACTTAGATAATATTTATGGGTGATTAGCTCTAAGTGCTAGTAGGTGTATATTAGCATATGTGTGCCCAGAGAGCCAATCATGTGATGATTATATTGGGGAATCATGTACTTGATTTGATGAATAACAAAGGTAATTATGTCTGTTATGTTAGCCTCGATCATGAGATGATGATACAAACATGGTAGATGTCTAAAGAATGATGATAATTGATGACATATTTCTTCAGGTGGAGGACATGAACAATGAGGTCATATGTATGCTAAGATTGTATACATTCTTGCTATGTCCCTACTCGGATATTACTATGAAAGAAAAATAGATGACAACATATGTAAGACTAGAATGTGTGTTGACTGGTGACAAAATCTCATTAGTCATGATATTTGGATATCAGGTCAAACACTTAGGTACTTTTTAGATAACAATGTACCAGATAGACCCACCTTAAGAGTGATACATGGAAACCATGGAATGGTGGTAAAAATCTACTTTCAAAGTGATAATGGTGGATTTGGCTCTTAGAACTAAAGTCCCCACACTTGTCACATGTTGTTTGATGAACGTTGACACCATCCAGTGTGACCTTGAATAAGGGTTTCCATAAAGGTAGTGCTTGGGTACAATATGACATATGTGGATTGATTGTGAGTGATGTAGATGGGATATCTACCTCCTTTTAGAGATGATATCATGGCCACTTGATAAGAGAGACTAAGAAAAAACATGACCATGCTCATGTGAGTCGATATGTGATATGTGAGCCCACATGCATCTCACACAGTTTGCTCTAGTATAAGCAACATTGATTAAATGTTAAGATGATGATGATTCCATGCCTCATATTCATTTTGGATATCAAAGTCAAAGGAACTATGCAATCATGATAACACTAATCATGGATGTAGGTTGAAGTTGTTCTCCAACTTTCTGAATACTTGGGCAGCAATGATGTGTTGCTAGATACCATTCATTGCTTGTAATGTCATAATCTAGTTATAGACATTCAGTGCTAATGTAATTTTTGGACCTATAGGGTCACACACATAGTATGCACTTGGAATAGGGGTTTACTGATGGATAATATTTAACTTGGTTACTGAACTATTTTGGTAATCAATTTAAACAACATCGACTATCAGTTGGCTGATTGAAGTGTCCATCTGACAGACTGGGAATGCCATTCAACCAACTGGTGTCCAGTCGACTGAATGAAAAGATTAGTTGATTGAATGGATGACTAGTAGGACTAGTCCAACATTGATGTTGACATGATGATGTACATTAATCATTGCATTAGAAACTAGTACTTTTGCAAATAAGAAAACAAGTGAATCAATCATCTGTAGTGTCCAGAAAACCAAATGGATGTCCAATCAATAGACTGGTGATTCACAACAGTCATCAAACCATGACATATGACCTTTCATATCCCTAGGGTTTGTGGAAACCATAGCCCATCCACTCCTATATAAAGTGGGGTGGCCAAGGCTCTCAACACTCTAGTATGACAAGAATCCTCATCTCAAAATTGGGGTAACATGAGAGCCATTAATATCTTACCCATAAAAGGGAGAGATAGCCAAAGGGGAGAAAAGTCAATGCTAGCACGTCGACAACAAGAAGAGACAACTCCTTCCCTTCAGTTCTAAAAGAATGATGAGAAGTTTCCATTAGTCCACACAGACTACATAGAGGTGTGGAGGTTGTTGCCACTACGCTAGGGGGATGTCCTCAACCATCATCTATAGTGCTACACTGGAGGCTGCCACCTACTGTCGTCCGAGTGTTTCTTAAGAAAGAAGAACAACTCCACAGAGATTGTCATTGGACTTTCTCTAGGACTACGTATATGTCTTGGACCTTCCTTACCATTTCATAATTGTTGATGCAATGCACTGGTTTATGGGGAATATGTTAAGATTTTTTATTTCAACTTCTAACTTTCTCGCCATATTTTCCTACAGACACTACTAAAGTCTCCAAGGTGTTATCTATTATCCAAGGATGAGTCCCATACTTTGCTCTTTGTATCAATATCAATATCAATAAGAATGAAACCTTTTGACCTTTATATGTTTGAAGATGAGACCCATAGTTTGGTATGTTCTCTACTAACATATCTTGTCTTATGCATGGAGTGAAGATTTTAGGAGCTCCTATTTTAATAGGTCAGGTTTTGTCTTGGATCTTCTCAAAGAATGTGTGGCTAAAATCCTTGTCATGGTGGATCACTTGGCTTTGCTTCAAGATTCACAATGTGAGCTTATTCTTCTCTGATCATGAGTTGGGATGCACAAAGTGTTATTTTCTCTTCAAACAACACTCCCAACATCTATTTGTTATGCATTGGATGGTTTTGATCATGGACTTCGTCAATGTCTAGCATGTAGTGTGGGTTACAATGACCCAAGCTTTGGTAATCTACAATAGATCCTATCTATGCTTCATGTGTACCCCAGAGGGTTGGGCATCAAGTCCTCTCATGACATCAACAAGTTTGCTTACATTCTTCTCAAGATCCATACCAAGGAACTCCAAGACCACATATTGCAAGAGATTGGATTTGTGCCTATAAGAGCCCACTTTCGTCACCACACGTGTCGTCATCTGTAAGATCTTGTTCTCCTCTTGCTAGTCCCACTTATCACCACTCCAATATCCAGTCAATTTTTGTATATGCTTAGAGACTGACGTCCAGCAATTCCCTACAAGTGGTCTCTCTTAATGACAACTAGCTATCATTGCTTCTCTCCAAGCTGACCATGCACAAGACTTCCTTGTCGTTCTCATCGATGGTCTTGGTTTTTCCATGTCACCAATTGCATATTGAGCTATCATTCATCATGAACTCATGATTTTCTTGTACCTAGGTGATGAACATCTCGCTTAGCAACAATGCAGACTGGCACCTTTAGTGATGTTCATGTCGTATAATAGTTGGATATAAGTTTCGTCATGATTTAGTTTGTGATACTCTTTTTGACCTTGCCTCTCAACTCATGTAGCCTTTCTTGGTATATGATCTGATGGTATCCACTCCCAACGTCATGATATCATCTTGTTATTTGATTGGACGGATGGAAAACATACCTTTGTTGACCTCACAGGAGTCTCTCTTTTATTAGATGTTCTTTCAAGTAACTTTGAAGTAGGGCAAATAGCTGGTGTTGTCGTTACACAAATGGTAGAAAAGCATGGCGTATCTTGAATGGCATTCTCCATCATTTTTGCCATTTTCTTTTGATACCCTTGAAGTATATGTTGATGATGTGGCCTCTCTTCTACGAAGCTTTCAACCCGCCATCAATAGAAACCTTATGCTATCAACTTCTACATCTTATAAGTTTATTTTTAGATTAGAGATTTGCTATCCATAAAGGACTCTCAGCCCAATTTATTTCCAGCACTTATGTGGACATTTTATAAAATATGTTTCTTGTTTCAAAATTTTATTTATCTTTTTATGTTTCTCATCAGAAAGAAAATATAGAGAAAGAAAAGATGATTTACATGCTTAAAATAAAGCACACCTTAATAAGTGAGAGATACTCGAGGAGCCGTTTTCAATAGACACTATTGTTTAATAAAAGAATGTATATTAGTAGAGGAGGAAATATGATAGTATTCGAGCTTTGAATGGAAAGTATATGTGCAATGAAAAATGTTATATTTGTGTTTACTAATTCTAAAAGAAAAAAAATAAATGTCTGTTCAAGTGATAAATCAATATATTTTTCATTATGTAATATGAACACGACATTGTTAATATATATTTCTCTAATTTTAATTGAATCATTTGTGTATAATTTATTCAGATTTTTTTATAGAATAATATGAAGAGTAATAAATAATTTTTTTTTGATGTGGTATAGTGTGCGACCGCACCATTGCCATCCCAAATTATCCCTCATGTCTCTAACTCATCCCATGGACGCCTTTTCTATACGAACAATTCTCCTCATTCTCTACCATTTTTTAAGTCTTCTTCTCGTTTCTTGGGCATACCAATGCTCTCTCCTTTGTTAATCTTTTTAGCATACAAACAATTACGTTCAGAAACCATCCATTTTAATTACAAGATAATTAATAGATGCAAAAAAGTGATTAGATGACAATAATAAAGAGTAAAAGGAAGGTGAGGCCGTATCGTATTCCCACCTTCTAATTAGAGGTACACCACAACCGCAGCAGGTGAGGCCATGGCATCATAATGCTCTATGTCTACTCCACATACTTGGGTTGGGAGTAGCCACTAAGGATTTCCCAACATGTATATACTTATCTTCCTTTGAATCAATGTCCTCTTAACAATGTTTATCTACATACTCTTATTCTTGAATGATTCACTAACATGATTAGCTACCATTCTTGTGATGTTCGATTTCTAATGCCTGAAAAGAGTAGTTTCAATTTAGATCCATAGTTATGGAGTAGCATGAATGCATGAAAGTGTTGAAATACTAGAGGCAAGAATAATAAGGTTGTATTTTTTGATTATTTGTTTATCATCTCATGAGATAGACATGATATGATCTAGATCTATCCTGATCACAAAAGAGGAGGGAATAAACACTTATGTTGTTGGCTTGTAAACTATGATAAGGGTATACAATAGTTGTGAGTACTACATGTAAATGAGAGTTCTTAATTGATGAAACCCAACCAAACTTCCAACTTTATTTTGAATCATACCCAAAAGATCTACACTACTCATACCTTGTTAGCTAAAGTTTACTTTGTTTCTGTTGCCTTAATCTTTGTTTTTACTTTGTCCCGTAAGGAACACCTTATCTCTCCTTTTGGTTCAACTTAGCTAAGTTAAGACCTTAAACCTGAACACCTTCTCACCCTTATCACTGTATTTGACCTTACTTACTACATAAGGCCCCGTATTATCACTACAGACATCTAAATATCAGGTTATAAATATAAAATCCAATTACTCTCGAACAACTTCCATTGTGAACACGAGATTGTAGGTGACCAACTTTTGGCCCCATTGTCGGGCTCAAGGCAATCAATTTTTTTTAAAGACTCGAGGTCAACTTAGACTTCGTCGGTGCCTTAAGTCTAGAAACAAACTTAAATGAACATTCTTTTAGATCTGGCTACACTATATATTATGAAATATTGTTTCATGTGTTCAGTTTCTAACCTTGACCCATATGATTTGTTTCAAGAGATTAGTTTGGATGAAACCTCTCTTCACCAACCAAAGAAACAATGAATTCTCAAGGTGGTAGAAGAGGACTTAGAAGAGGCAATACAGATAGGAAATGAGAACAACCCACCACTTCCTTCATCGCTAGAGTAGGAGCAGAGCAAATCAAAAGCCACCCCACCTGATGGTGGATCGAATCTTTGGTCCTTGTCTGCCACATGGGCCGATGAAACAAGATGATTAGTTATTCTGCCCGAGTTTAACATTGCAGACTTTGAGTTAAAGACAACCTTCCTAGCTGTAGTTCAAGAGTGAAATTCTAGGGGATACTCTATCGAGGAGAATCTATACCACCACATTGATGCTTGCAAAAATATTTGTGATACCCTTAAAACTAGTAAGGTCCTAAGGTCCCCCAAGAAATGATCCATTGAAAAGATTTTAGGTTTTCTCAAAGAGATAAGGCCCTTTCTTAGTATCAAGGTCTTAAGCATGAGAGCCTTAAAGGTAGAGTACCCATAGAAGATGCTTTCATCACCAAGTTCTTTTGTATACAGAAGACAATTCACTATAGGAACAAAATCATTGGCTTCATGTAGAATCCTATTGAAAACTTGAGTGAGGTGTGGAGTTATCAATAGCAAGAAAGAGACTGCCCTCATTATTTCTTTGACAATTGGATACCTGATGACTACCTCTAAAATGGGTTAACTCAAAGTGAGAGGACATCCATCAATGTTGCTATTGGAAGTGAGTTCATGGGGCATAACCTGGCAATCAAAGGAGACAATAGATTATATGACTGCTTTGCAAGCCAACTTAGGTCATGAAAGAGGACAAACAGGTAATATCTATGATGTGGCAACCATGATGACTATAAGTACCTTGACACATTAACCTCAAAGCTTGACAAGTTAGATACTGATGTTCATACTTGGAAGGAGACCAACTATAAGGGAAAAAATCACACCGGGACAAATATGAACTGCATAACTTATGGAGAAAGTGGCCACATAACTATCACTTACATATATATATCCATGCAAAGGAAGATAACCAGGATGGGTCCACTGAGAATGTCTCTTACGCCAACTTCAGTAGGACTAACCATCCCAGATTTTCATATGGTAACACAAATGTTGTAGAAAACGCTTACATGTTGTACATACCTAACAATCCACCCTAAAGACCACCTCATTTTTGGAGAGGCGGTGGACCTTCAAGATTTAAGTATAGTAAAAACTATAAACATAATAGGAACAAATTTCAAGGCCAAAACTAGGGTCGGTCAGAACTATGGTTGATTTTATAATCAAAATAAAAATTTGAGCTAATCACACCATGACTTAATGTCTGAGATGTTCACCTTCACAAAATCAAAAGATGCCATGAACAATAAGCCTAACCAAAGTGATATCAATAATACCAACATGTTTAGCTTGATGTAGGCACAAGTAAGATGTGTGATTGGGTAGATATTTGATCACTAAAATCCTAACAAGATGATTGACCAACAATAAACTTGTTTGACCTTATCAAGAACCATCAAAGAGAATTATATCAACAAGAAAATGAAATCCTGGAGGATGTGAGACCGCCAAGATGGCCACTCTAGATCGGGGACCATCCTTAAACCTCTCACTCATGAGGCTCAATAGCAGAGTGCTACCATGCATAGTGACCAGCCTAAAACCATTGAAGTCACACTAGAGAAGCCAACTACACCTACTCCCAAGAAGATTTTTAACAAAAGAGAAAAGAAAGAATAAGAGGTCTATCAAGGAAAAGAAATCCATTTGTGTTTAAAAAGTTATTGATAGCATAAACCTATACTAAAACATCCACCAAGCGTGATCATATATAAAAAAATAGACCATGAGGACCATAATCATGGAATGTCACAAATAGCATATATCATCATTGCAATAGTGAAAATAACTTTTTCTAGGAGATAGTTACATTGATTCCCATACATATTCTTTCTACTAAACTAATGACAAGGGAACATGATAAAAGATAAATTGGAAAGCAATTAAAGATCCTTGGATCATACACATGACAGTCCTCTAGGTCTTGAACTTGTATGAACATCACCCTCCTAAGAGATATCCCAAGCAAAAAACCACCTATGTGCATATAGACATAGCCATGCATTTAAAAAATTGTTGTAAGTGGTTAGATTTCATAATAAGATGAACATTTTTTTGGTCAAATAAACTCATATTGCAATTTTTCATTTTTTAAGTGATGGTATGTACAATGCATTCATTACTCAAGAAGATTAATGATGAAAACAAAAAGTATGTTTCTATGCATTCTTGTATTATATTATATAAAGAACCATGGTGTGAAAAACTATTCCACCCAACGAGGAGAGACTTCACATCATCAGAATGAGAAAAGCCAACTCCCAAACACAAAGAACCAACATTGTAGGGAGAGTCCACTTGAATCAAGATAAAACCTTCAAAACTTTAGACCTTGTAGCAATCTCATCAAATAACAGACCAGAGATCCATACACAAGGTAAGATCTCAGAAAATTCCATACAAAGAAACTACCAACTGAGACAAACTCATCACCAACAACACTAACAAGAATTGTGGTATGAAGAAAAATTAGTCCACCCAATGAGGATAATCATCAGAACATGGAAAAAGCCAGCTCTCAAACATGAAGAACCAACATTGCAGGGAGAGTCCACATGAACCAAGATAAAACCTTCAAAACATTAAACCTTCTGGAAATCTCATCAGATAACAGATCATAGAACAAAAGACCATCACAAACAACACTTAACAAGAATCAAAAGGTCTAAGGAGACACTAGGAAAGAACACATCAAGATATACTTTCATAGACTTCCTGATATATGTAGGAGTCTTTGATCGACATTCATGAACTCTAAAATTTCTCTCCCACCAACAATGGTAAAAGATAAGCAAACAAGAACACTTCAACTCATCAACCTCAATAGAAAGAACCTCATACCATTTGCTTGTCCCATTATAGTCATTCTTCAGGCATGAAATAGTTCAGACATCAGCAATAAAAGGGCACTCAAACAAAATATGCAAGGTACTTTGATAACCATTTATGCATAAAAAAGTAAGTGGAGGCAAGTTGAATGCCTCGTCTTCTAGCATAATCTAAGGTGGGGAGTTTGTTATGAGCTGCCTTACAAGCATTTAAGATCACTTTTCTTGGACCTTTACAACTCCATAACCAAACAAATATATCATTAACTTCACTCCTATTCCTAATCACAATCAATACTAATTTGAAGTTTGACATACCCTTCACCTTAAAAAAGGATGGCATCAGAATTATGAAACGTGATATTTAGAGAAGCCAAAAACTCATTAAGAACTTTCAGATTTCTAGAATCACTAAGACTCCAGGATCCATTAGAGATGATACTACTAAAACTAGTGTCACGAGGGAAACTAAAATTTGAACAATAGGACTCATTGAAAAAACCAAAAAGGCATTTTCCATCTTACCCAAGGGCCAGTCTAGATCTTAAACATAGAGCCATCAACTATGCATAAGTTAGTGTGAGTGATCAAAATAGGCCTGACTCTGAGTATACTACTGAACAACCACAAAAAGTTATTGGAGATTTCAATATCCCAGAAAGAAGCCTACCTTAAATACTTCTCACTATTGCACTTGACCCATAAAGAATCCTTCTCTTAGCAATATCCCAAGAATTAATAATAAGACATGATTGAGCAATACTTTTGCTTTTCTTGATACCTAAACCACCCTCATCCTTTGGTAACACCACCTTCTCCCATTTAAATAGATGAAGATTGTTCTTAGTATCTGATGAACCCCATAAGAAATCCCTACAAATTTTGTCAATTTCATCCATAATAGAGCAAGGAAGGAAAAAGGAAAACTACCAATAAAGATTCAAATTGGAAAGAGTTGACTTGATGAGATCCAACCTAGCATCCATAGAAAATATATTCAACTTCTAACTCTTCATCTTTCTTTTAACTTTTTCTAAGAGACCAACACAATAGTGTTTGGAGATCATCCCTATAAATAGTGGAATACCAAGATACTTAGAAGGAAAAGAACATTCGTTGATACCCAAAGCTTTAGTAATGACGTTACTATCAAATTTTTTGCTCAAAAAGACAACACTTTTGTAGAGTTTACATGAGGACCAGAGATAGAACAAAAATCATAAAGAATCTTCTTGATATTCCTTGCATTCTGAACATCAACCTTGGAGATTAACATAAGTTCATTGGCAAAAATGAGACAAGAAACATGCATATCTTTAGAAACATACAAAGGAGAAAAGTCACCTTTTAAAATAGAAGACTTAATGAGATTAGAAAGACCTTGCATGGCAATAACAGATAAATAGGGGGGAATAGGATCCCCCTTGATAGATACCATCAGAAGGAGAAAATGAAGTAGATTGTTCACCATTGATAAAAACCTAATAAGATGAAGAAATGAACATCTCTTTAATCCAGTTAATCCATCTAATAGGAGAAAAATTATTTTCTGCTAACTAAATCATAAGCCTTTGAGATGTCCACTTGAATACACATCTTGTTGCTTGTCTTGTTAAAATCACTCAAGATTTCATTAGTAAGGAGAATCACATCTTTAATACTTCTGCCTTTCACAAACGCACACTGATTTATGTCAATAAAAGTAGGTAACATAGTTTATAGACGATTTGCAATATTTTGGAAATGACCTTATACAAGTTACTATATACGTCAATGGGGGTGCCAATTACTAACATTAGAGGTATCATCACTCTTAGGTAACAAGAAGATGAAGGTACATTTTACCCCCTAATGGCTAAACAAATATCACCACTTAAAACGGGACAAGCTTTCTTGAGAAAACAACCATTCAGACCATCAAGCCCAGGTGCCTTGTCATCTTTATGATTTGAAATAAAATTAGAGATTCCATCTGAGAAACGTCAGTAGTAAGGAGCTCCTTCTATTTACTAGTAAGAATTGGACCTTTCAAGTTGAGAGGCCAAGTAGAACTAGAATCTAGATGGTTAAATAGACCAACATAATAACCAATGACGTGATACTTTATATCATCAATATCATAGCTCAAGGTATCCCCAATAAAAAGATTTATGATGTACGATATCTTCTAGTTTTCATAGATGAGTAAGAAAACTAGTATTTGAATCCCCCTCCCTAAGCCATTGGACTTTAGATTTCTGACGTAAGACAAATTCTTCATCTAAAGCAGCTTGTGTAGCCAATTTCCTTTTCTCATAAGCAACCACACACAAATCAACATTTAAAGGGTCCAGATCATAAGCTACTTGAGCCTCAAGAGCAACGAAATTCTGAATATGTAGATTATCAAAGAAATTACCGTCTTTTTTCCCAATTCCACTTCCTAAGATTAATCTTAAAAATGTGGAACTTCCAATAGACTTTGTACATATAGAAACCAAAAACTTCAAATTTCTAGGAATCTTTAAGAAAAAAGAAAATCATCTCGCATAGTCCATGCATTAATGAATCTAAAAGGAGACCTAATAACACACCTCTAGTCCCTATTCTCAAAGAGAGAGCATTGTGGTCACTGATCAAGTTTGAAATAATACTACCTCTAGCATCTGAATCGATGGAAAGAAATTTAGAATTATGAAGAATCTTATCAATTTTGGAAGTGTAATAATCAAGACCACTTTGATGATTTTTGACATGAAAAAAAGGACCTTGGAGATCAATCTCAAACAAACCACAGTTAAGTACACAATCATTAAAGTCCCCCATCGACTTTTTTGTAGGAGGTTACCTCTCAACCTTTTTGTTATATTTTCTAACCGCATCAAATCACCTACAATAAGCCATGGTTCAAAAATATTGTCGTTTAGATTCTCAATAGACTTCCAAAGAAGTTCCCTATCTAAATATGGATTATGGCCATAAACATCGGTCATCTGAAAAGATAGATCAAAGAGAGAAACTTTATAATGAATAAATTGATCAGATTCACTAGTAACCTCCATATTACAAACAAATAGGTTTCTAAGGATGAAAACCCTTCCAAGAACATGAGAAACATGGTTGTCTATCCAATTAAAATTTGGGAAATGTTTGTTCATAAAACTTTATGCTCTTTCTCTTATAAGCTTTGTCTCAACAAGGATAACAATATTACATCTCAACCTCTCCATCTCTTCCTGGAAACCTTTATTTTATTAGATATTCCCCTAACATTCCAAGAAGAGATATGGAGAGAAGAACTCATTTAACACCTTTGACCATTGAGCTGTCAGCCTTAGCAATACTATGTTCTGAAATAACTTCAAGACCACCCACCTTTTATGCATATGAGATAAGGAAGACTCTGAAAGTCTATGAAAAATTATTTACACTAGTCTTCGAGTTAAAGATTAGAGGAGATTTAGAAAAGAAATACTTTACATGTTTTGTAGATGATGAAATCCCTAAGGAACTGGGAGAGGCTTGGAAGACAAGGATATGCATAGAAGGAATTGAACTACCTCCTTTTCTCTGAACCATTTCAACTAAATTTTGCATTATGTTTCAAACCAACTAGGTTGAGAGAATGGGCATGATAGGCTTCTGCATTACATGACACAACACCACCTGTAGAATCACCTTCAGCAATAAAGGAACTACTAGAACTAATAACTATAGATTGAAAACATGATCCAATAAAGAAGAATATATTTATGCAGAATGATAAGATCATTACTATCAAGAACATTAGATTTGTCCACTTCCTTCAACTTACAAATTTATTTAGTACTTTACAAGTTTATCAGACATCGGGCAATACATTTCCTCATGACCATAGTAGTTGCAACTAGAAGAGATATGAGGAATCCACTTGTAGAATAGGTCCACTTTGTGAGACACTCCATCATCTAATTGCAGTTCAAGATTAACAAGAAAATGTTAAGAAGAAGAAATACGAATTTGGAATCTCTCATACTCAAGCATCAAGTAAAACTTGGAAGCTTCATCAACACAAACCTAAATTCCCAGGGTAGAAGTAATGTGCTCAAATATACATTTATCCCACAATTCAATAGGGAGATTATAAATCCTTACCTAGATAGGAAAATACCACAAAGGAAGTTTACTCATATTGACACCTAGTTTCCATCTACTAATTAGTAATGAGTGATTTTTAACAAGCCACGACCCTCCATTCAGAACGTGAAGAAGATCCTCATTATCAGAAAATTGTATGATGAAAGACCATTTCCTCTACCTAGAACTTCCACTGAGCCACCTGAGTTACATAACCAATCGAAGTAACTTTCAAGAGACAGAAGATGTATCTTAAAGTATAGAACATAACCTTCTAGGTAGTTCTCCCACTTCCAACAATTTTCAATCACTTCAGATCTAGGGTAGTAAATTTTACCATTTTCAATCTCGAATGACGTAAGACTCAACACAAAGTTATCATCATTTGGGTCTTGTACAACTTAAGGCAAATGTTTAGGAACCCTGGAGAAGAACTGAGGAGTATCATCTATATTTAGAGAAGAGACTTCCTCCTCCTTCTCGATCTGGCCATTTCTACAAAAATTGGGGTGGTGGTGCACATGCGCCTCTCCCTACTTCCATCCCACCCAGCCATTAGTTCTTTAGATGAACATAATTTAACATAAAACTGAAAATTGATATGTGCATGCATAAACATTATTAATGATGTTACGATGTATTCTTAACTTGATTAAACGTCCTCATATGGGCTCCTAATCTATTAACCTTATTCGATATGATCTCCCTAAACACATACAAGTGTGCAGGCTTGGGATAGACAACCCAAAACATAATCACTGTCACACTCAAAATGTGTAGGCTGGGGCTTGAACCTAAAAACTAAAGGGGGCTCATGAGGCACCAACCTTCCATAACATTTCATGAGATAGGGCCTAACTATAAATTCTTATTCTGATTTGATCTTGTCTTATCTTACTTAGGGTTTTAACCCATAATTGCAATACTGATCTTAAACATGAAGATATATAATTCTTAACTGATTTAAACTTAACATATAAACATGTATGTAGTAAATATTAACAATATATGCACATAAATATACCTCCTAAGTCATTATGGTATTCACATGATATCATGTATAATGTGTGCTTTAAACATGACATGCAAGCAAAATTAATGATGCAAAGCATTCAAAACTCAAGGTATCAACCATTCAACTTTGTTGCAGAACCCTAAGTTTAGTTCTTCAACCTTTAAGTAAAGATCCTAATTCCGAAAAATATCATGAAAGATTCACGAATATCCATTAAACCTAAAACTCATATTTCATAGGTCGAATTAGGGTTCCCATACAATCTTAGATGAATTTACCAAATATCACTCCACTGAAACATAGTTACATTTTTTTGAGAGCAAAAGATTGATTCATTACTTTTGAGCCATACGACATCTACAATTGGGAAGAAACATACAAACAAAACATGCAAACATCACATTCAAGAACCCAAAGGCACTACATCTCATATTGGAACGAGAGAAAGACATTTTTGCATTGATTCTTCTTCCTTGAGGCTGTCTTAAGAAGCTTTTCATGAAGAATTCCTTCAACCTGAGCGTTACGTAGTGGTAGAGGGGCTCGAACAAGACGGTATGTTGTGCGTATATCAACTCAATCAAAGCCATACAACTGAGTAATAAGTTCAATCCAAAGCAAAGATGAGATCTAGCCGTAGCTAGATATCTCATCACTCTCCCGAAGAGAGGTCGCAACAAAGAGAAACAGATAACATGCTGATTAACGGCGACTAAAAGGCAGAAAAACTGCCACTAACATGCCGATTAACGACGACTAACAGGCAGAAAAACTGCCACTAACAACAAACAACACAACAACAATGAAAAAGTAGAAAGCAGAAACATAGACGGTGAAAAAGGTGGGGGAAGATGAGCAGCGTGCCACAGCAGGAAAGGAGAAACCCAGGATGCTTTGCTTCGACTCCTCTATCACAGTGACCACAGGAAGCACATGAAGGGGCTAACCAGTCCACGACACCCCTACACAACACCAGGAAACCAAATGTAGGATCCCGTTCCCAACCATCGCAGACAAGGGCGTGAAGTAGGAGGAGAGAAGCTTACAACGAAGCAGTCCTAGGAGGCCCGATCCGGTTGGAGCAACCGCTGAGACAGCCCCCGGGGGAGCATGGTGGTGTGCTTGGCCATCAAGTCCCCTCCCCCAGGATCGGAGATTCGTGCCCTAGTCACCCTCTCTGTCGCTCCGAATGGGAGCGCTCCTGTTAGCAACTTACCTTATACATAGTTACATAGCTAAGAGGTTATTAAAATGGTTCATATCTTCAACTAATATTATGGTGATGTTTGGTCATTTATTTATCGTCATGTACCTTTCTCAAGTTATATTAGGGTTACCACATCTAATAGGTACTCAAGAACAAAATATGGAGTACTACATCGTGCATCACGATCAAATGTATTATATCAATTCTACACATCATTAGGGGTTGAATTTTCTCTCTTTAAGATTTAATGACATGTTACATCAATTTTTCACAATCAATCCATTTTTATAAGAATGCATCACTTCTCATGGAAGCTTACTTATTTCATTAACAAACCCCAAAATCTAACAGTTTTATAAAATATTACCTCAAGATCTATCACTTGATGTCTTACACACAAAAACCAATTCACCAATCATAAGATATGATTTAAAACAAAATATTACCTTTACTGGATGATCACATATGTCCATACTTAATCCAGTGGCTAGGAAAATATTACCCCTTGATAGAATTCACACAACTAAATGAATCTAGAGCAGGATGTGTACATGGTCAGGACTCGATTAACCTGAGTGGGAGGTTGGTCATCCTATATTTCCTATGTAAAACAAGGTAACGTCGTCTAAGGTTGGAGAATTGACCATTGGCCTTGGGCTTGAGTTTCAGCACTAGAATCTGGCGTTAGGCTAGGGCCGCAAAGCCCATATTTGCCTTTCTAGGGCATCATAACTTGTGTGTGTATTATGGCTCCAGTCCATCATGCCGATGATGGATCATCTTGTTCATCTGCCGTCATTGTATAGTGTGCTACACTGATAGGGAGAATTTCCCTATTAGGCCTTCCTTAGGTACATATTGAGTATGGGAGCCCTTTATCCACTCCCATACTTCCATGGTCTACCTCAATCCCTAACCAACCTAAAAAATAGGGTGTCGATGCAGTGGCAACTAGCTTGGAGTTGTGGCTGATTTTTTTTGGCAAGGAACCTCCTTAATCACTCTACAACCTTGTCATACTTCCATAATGACATCCACCCTCTCCAATACCATGATCACTCAAGAAGTAGAGATGGGGCCAAGGAACTCTGGCATGTGCTTCATTTATGTCCAAGAAGATTAGACAACCTATACCTTGTGCTGAAGGCTTTACACCGTTATAGGGATCCTTAGTCCTTACCCTCGTGAGTCTTAACTTCATATACTTCTTGAATTCCCATTGTTAAGGGATTTTCCTTCCCTACAAGGAGTTACCAACACCTCTAGTATGCCTCTCAACTACAACATAGTTTAGTGAAGACGTAAAATGGATGAGTCTTGTTTGATAGTTTGGTATTAATTGGATTCCTCACCACTCTATCCCTATATAACAAGATAACTCTAAATTAGCTTTCATCCTTTCCAATTATCTTTAGGTATTTATTTATACTCGAACCTTTTTAATTTCCTTTTTAAGAATTATCTTGACCATATTATCATTATATATTACTAACTAAACCTAACATTAATACCTCAAATGGTAAAATATTATCAAAGATGAATTTCTCTTACTCCTAACAATACCATGAGGCTAACCTCTATGGAAGATTTATATACATGTATGCCATTTATTGGATATGTTTTTGGATCATTCTAATACATGTTAGTGTGGTTGTAGATCCAAATCAAACATATATCACTTGGTCATTTGCAAAGTCAACTTTCAAAGAACCTCGACATATATTACCCTCATGGGCTGATTGTCTAGTTGACCACATAAACATGAACATTTATAAATATTACTTCATAGATATAAAGCAATTACTTAGAAATAATATGCTTCCATCATTCACCAGCAAAATAAGCATATTCTTATAAAAATATAACATCACCATAATCAAGATAAGATAATACTCTTGACTAAACCCCCTGATCAAGGTTTTGAGCCTAACAATGCGTTGATCTACTTGAAACTAGGATGTTACTATTCTACCCACCTTATGAGAATTTCATCATGGAAATTTAACTGAACCGATCACAATGTTAACAAAACTACCACGCTTAGGGTTGCACCAGAATTCTAACTCACACTCCTATTTCTTAACTATTAGCATATTGGTCATATAATTCCTATTCAACTAAAAGCATATTTAAATAATATATTGTATATGTAGAGGTTCTCTATTTATGAATTTAGTGACCAAAGTAATCATCATCTTAAAGAGTCTACATTTAATGTATCAATTGTTCTCCACATTCACCACTAGGGAGTAGCATCATACTACTTGATACATACATCAAACTCTCCTCATACCACTAGCAAAAGTATCATTTGGTTCATCATACACATAATTTGGTTCCTCATAGACAAATTGTTCTCAATTCCTATAAACAAATAAATTATGAGTATAAGATCACTACTTATCATTCAACTTTTGGATATCATGAGTCAAGAATTAAGCAACATCCAAAACATTGATTTTTCCTTATATTTTCTATGGAAAATACCATCTTACCATTGTAAATAACATCCTTACTCAATCAAGGAATTCACATACACTAGTAATTATAATTATTTATCTTATAATCATATGATAAACTGACTTAGGTCAAGTGAATGACCTTTGAAAGGGGTTAGAATCTTTATCCCAACATCTTCTTAGGTGGTAAGAACCATTAACCATATGGTTATGGTTATGCTAACACTAGGCCATGGTTGATCCTTCCTTTCAAAGAATTAAGTTAGGTTTTTTCATAGACTTCAAAGAATTAAGGTATTAAGATCATTCATTATGAGTCTATCTTTTAGTCCAAAATATGAATTCAATATTATCTCATGATCCTTTATCCTTAACATGATCTTATTGCTTGCCATTAATGGGTCAATAAAAGTGACTTCTCCACATAAACTTGCACCGAAGTGATCATTGCTCCCAAGAGCTCATTGCACTCAAGTACTCATTGCCTTAGAAATATCACTTAGTTATTATTACTATCTTAACATTACCCTTTGTAACTGTCCCCATCTTACTATAGCGATCATATCTAGATAAGACCCAATTACTTGTAGTCCCCATCTTATAATAAACCCATTCTAATCCCTAAGAATAATAAATGAAACCTTAATGGATCATCTTTGTAGTATCAATATCATCTAGAATATATAATTATTATAATCCTAGACCATTGAATCATATTAGTGCATACTTTGTATCGCCAAATAAAATAACATTGAACCTACATAACTATAAAAGGTACCGTGGATAGACCTAGACATCGTCATACTATCACAATACAACTTAAACTCAAAGAACAACATTGTTCATGTTGTCCTCAGATAGTTCCTCTGAGATATTCAAGATTTAAATCATGATAAGAACCTATCTATGGAACTAGACTCTCATAGTCATAGAGAGTTTCATTCACACTATATATAGTAAAAATGCCTCATTTACCTCATATCATAAATCCACTAACCCAAAAAAGGATTATAATTAACAATTGAAATTAACGCCCATAGAAGATCATGATGCATGCACATCCTCATTTATCCTTCTTTATATGAAAAATCACTACAACCATAAAATATCACTAACCTTGACTCATCTACTCGGTTTAAGGATGTATTTTCTCATTACTTAATCATTACATTAATTATGGAGGCGATTAGCAAGAATTTGAGGGAGAATTTTATACAAACAGTTACAGAGAGAGATGGGTCGCCAATCTTTGATATTACAAGCATCTTGACTCTTTGGGATAATATGTAGAAACATTTAATCTTAGAACTAATCTAATGAGATACACATGGTGCACAAATAAATAGGTTGGGCTCCATTGTGTGATGCGAGCCACCTTAAAATCATGAGTTTATATATTCCCACTACATGATGTCAATGGTTTAAAGACAGAGTCCCACCACATAGTTCAATATATGAAAGCTAGGGTGGAATCCTAGGTATGGTTTTCTTCATTTACTTAGACTATTGAATATTCATCTACATAAGCATTTATGATCATGAAACAAGATGTCGATGCATTCTACACTGATGTAATCTTGAAACTTATCAAAAAGATTATTTTTAATCAAATTTTCTTATATCCATTTACTTTAAAGGTTCATTATCATGACATGTTACATGGTATGATTACATATATACTTAGACACATAATCTTATTTACTCTAAACTCGACCACTACCTCTAACTTTCATAATCCTTTACAGACCTTAAATTTCCATGCACACCCATATATGGATATTTCCCTCTAAAAATCATAATAATATTTCTTTCAAGGTTAGGCTTATTAGGTTTTAAAAGGTCATCAATATACTTATAAAAACCAAAATTAATCATGCCATTTAGTAAGAAACCCTAAAGATATGATATTAGTGATTGTCATAGACACATTCCTCAACTTCATAGAAATTTATTTTGATTGGTTTTCTTTTTCATGCCTTACTTAGTTCTCAACATTCCTAAAACCCTTTTCATATTATATAGAGCATGCATTACTAGGTAAACTTGTACAACTAAAGAGTCTTACTTTTGCAATATTGAGGTATTTCCAAGCTAGATTTTATTATAGCTTCAACGTTCTATTCATTATGCCAATGAACTTAATATCAAACACGGTTTGTGGACTTATATGTAGTTTTTATACCATTAGGTTCAAGTGACCCCACATATGGGTTCCTAGCATAAACTCTTTATGTCATCTCTTAACACATACTCGTGAATATATGTATCCAAAGATGATAGGTCATATTATACTTATCTCCAACATACTCTAGTACAAGTGTCCCATACCACAAACACCATAAGGGATTAAAGTATCATAATAAAATTATGTATCTCATACTTATCCTCTAAGATCCATAATTTCTCTACATCCCATACCATAAAAGAGTAAATGCTATGAGCTACGGAGTCAGTCAACACTTAAATCCCATAACAAAAGACACTTAAACTTAAGGTTATGTATCCCTCTTAGGATCTCACATTATATATGTAACAACTCCAATTCCTAAAGCACACATTTTCCCATCAAACATGTATTTCATTCTTTCTTGTAAAGAGTTTGAGGATAGAAAACTTTAAGAAATCTTGAACACTTTAAAATATAATAATGATAAGAATATTGTTTTAGCATAACCAATGCACTCAAGAGAAATGCTAAAACAATCATAAAATGTGGACTCAAAATTATTATCTAGGAAAACATAAACAAATAGGTGTACATTAATGCCAATGTGATATATAAAAGGTGAGGATTTTCTTACCTACACAAAATGATATGTCCTCATCAAGTCACTTATTTACCCATCATAATGACTTTTAATCAATTTGAAATTTCATTTTACTTGATTTGTCGTCAATTATCTTCTTTGAAAGGTAGACCTTTAGTCTTGGGTATAATAAAACTACAAGTTAGGATATTTTATATCCAACTCTCATAATTTATTATAGCTGGGGATTTGTTAACACACCTCTATCATAGTAAGACTTTTATCAATACTACTTAGTCATACTTTCCTTACTCTTAGGACTCATCTAAGATGTTAGGAATATAAAAATGTGAGAAGATCTTTCCTGGTGGCTGTCTATATTATTAATTTGATACCACTTTTAGATCACCACTAAGTGTGATCTATATATAACAACATGAAAGCATGCACCATCCATATTACACTCAAGGAGCAAATATCATTCACTAAAATAATAAAAGTGACTTTCTATGAGATATGGTTACGTTGATTATCATACCCATTCTTTTCACAAAACTGACAACAGGGGAGCATGATACATGATAAAGTGGAAACTAGATAAACTTCCTTGGATCATATAGAAGGCTCCCCATTGGATCTTGAACTTTGATGGACATAACCCTCCTAAGATCTATCCTTAGTAGAAAACCCCTATGTGAATCAACACATAGCCATGCCTTTAGAATACCATTGCAAGTGGTTGGAATTCATAATAAGATGACCATGACTTAACATACAACTTAAAACACATATGTGCATGCACAAATATTATTAACAACATTAGAATACATTCTTAACTTGATTATACATCTCATAAGGGCACCTACTATATGAATCTTATCTGATTTGATCTCACTGACACACAAGGTGTCTAGGTTTGGGTTAAACAACTCGTAACATAACTCAGTGACACACTCAAGGTGTACATGCTTGAATTTGAACCCAAAAACTAAAGGGGATTCATGAGGCACCGACTTTTTAATATGTTCATGAGATAAGTCATAATTAGTAGTTCTTATTTAGATTTGATCTGATCTTACTTAGGGTTTTCACCCATTATTGCATTACAAATCTTAAACATGAATAGGTATAATTCTTAGTTAACCTAATCTTAACATATGAAAATGTATGCAATAAATATTAACAAGATATGCACACAATAGATACCTTTTAAATCATTAGAGTGTTCACATGATAGCATGTAATATATGCTTTAAACATGACATGCGAGCAAAAATGATGATGCAAAGTAATTGAAACCAAAAGTACGGACCACTTACCTTTATTGCATAAACTTAAGTTTAGTTCTTAAACCTTTAAGTCATGATCCTAGTTCCTAAAAATATCATGAATATCCATTAAACCTAAAATCATTATTATTAGGTCTAATCACGGTTCTCATTTAATCATAGATGTGTAGGAGCATTTGCCAAATATCACTCTAATTATACATAGTCACAAAGATAAGAGGTTATTACAAGTTTCATATGTTCAATTAATCTTATGGTGGTGTTTAGGTCATTTACTTATCATCATGTCATATTTTTAAACTATATTAAGGTTACTACCTATAATAAGGCATTCATGCACAAAATATGAAATATTGCATCATGCATCATGATTGGATGTATATATTAATTCTAAACATCATTAGGGGTCGACAACATTTTTCTAAAATGTAATAACCCATTACAAATATTTATCACAATCAATCCATTATTATAAACATGCATAACTTCTCATGAAATCTATGTTTATTTCATTAACCAACACCAAAATATAACATCTATATAAACATATAAACCTCAAGAGCTTTAATTCGATATGATCAAAGTCCAGTCTACCAATTGTAAGATATGATTTAAACAAAATATTACCTTTCTAGGACAATCACAACTATCCATATGTAATACAATAGCTAAGAATAACACTGTCCCTTGATAGAAGGATCCATACAACTAAATGGATCAATATTGGGATACATGTAGGGTCTAATCTTGACTAACTCGGGTTAGAGGTTCGTTGTCCTCCTAGACGTGTCACCTCTATTTACTCTGTAAAATAGGGTGACACCTTTGCAGGTTGCTAAAGCAGTGATTGGCCGCTTTGGCGTTGGGCTAGAAATGCCACCTCTATGTGCCTTTCTAAGGTGCCACTTCTCCTATGGAGACTATGACTCTATTCTACCTTGCTGATGATGGAGCATCTTGTACATTCATTTCCTTTGTCTAGTGTGCCTAGCTGACATGGATTATCACCCATTCAAGCCTCCCTTAGGTACATATTTAGTCTGGGATCCCTTTATCTACACGCAGACTACCATCGTCTACCTCAAGCCTTCATCAACCTAAAAATAGGGTGTCTGCGTAGTGGGACCTACCTGGAGTCACAAAAGACGTTTTTTTGACAATGTGCATCCTTAATCACTCTGTGACCTCATCATACTTCCATATTAACCTCCACCCTCTCGAATGCCATCGCTTCTCAAGAAAGAGGGAGGGGGTTGAGGTACCCTGGTCTATGCTTCATTTATATTCAAGAAGATCGTACACCTGTACTTTGATATGAAGGCTTCACACCTTTATAAGGATTCCTCCACCCATCCCCTTGTGGATCCCGACTTTACATACTTCTCATATTCCAACTGTAAAGGGATTTTCCTTCCCTATAGGGAGTTACCAATGCCTTCATAGTCTTTCTCTATATTACAAAACAATACCCTGAAGACATAACATGGATGAGTCTAGTTGGAGAGTCTAGTCATGATTAAATTCCTCACCACTCTATCCCTATATAACAAGATAACTCCAACTCAAATATGTATCATCTTCAATTATCTTTAGGTACTTAGATAAACCTATGCCTTCTTACTTTTGAATATAAGAATTGTCTTGACCATATTATCATTATATATTACTAAATACACCTAACATTAACACATCAAATGGTAAAAATATCATCAAAAGACGAATTTCTCTTACTTACAACAATATCACAAGGCTTCCAACATTTAAAACCTCTATGGAATCTTTACATACTCGTATGACATTGCTTGGTCATATTTTTAGATCAATGTAGTACATGTCAGTGTGGTCACATATCCAAATTAAACATTTATCACTTGATGAATCACTAAGTCAACTTTCAAGGAACCTCGACATATATTTACCCCCATGTTTTGATTTTCTAGTAGATTGAATAAAAAAAAAATTATTCATATTACTTCATAAATATATATCAATAACTTAGAAATAATACATTTTCATCACTCACCACCAAAACAAGCATTTACTTGAAAAGATATAACATCACCATCTCGAGTTTCAAGATAGGGTAGTACTCTTGACTGAACCCCAATCAAGGTTTTCAACTTGATGATGCATTGATCTACTTGTAACTAGGATGTTACAATACACTCCTAGAATCATGTTCCCATACAAGATGATTAAGGCACATTTGATAACGATGTATGAGAAGTTCATTGAATCTGTGAAAAAAACTACATCTCAATGTTCCATTTTTGGATTCCATTGAAGCCATGCCCAACTAAGACAAGTTATTTTAGAATTCAATAGCAAAAATAAGATGAGGTGATGAAGTGGACACATATAAAATGGAAAAAATGTATAATGCTTTTGTACAAGAGAAGATGCCAACAAACAAAGACTCGCATGCCTTTACCATCCCTTTCAATTTTGGAGACTACAGAGAGAGGAAATAACTCATTGACCTGGGATCTAGCATAAGCTTGATGACACTTACCTTAGCCCAGATGCTAGGACATATTGATATGGTGAAAACAAGTATGAGAATCCATTTGGTCAATCATACCTTTATAAGGCCGATCTGAATAGTCAAAGAAGTTCCCATCAAAGTTGGGATATTTTTGTTCCTTGTGACATTTGTATAATAGGCATAGTGGAGGACACCACTTGTCTATGATCTATGGATGGCCCTCACTCTCTATAGGAAGAGATTTAATTGACATAAGATCTAGAATCATAACAATAGAGTTAGGAATGATCATGTCCATTTCCAAGTTTAGAACTAAATGAGGGGACCTTCCCAATATGAGTCTATTTATTTTATGTAATAGTTACAGACAACTGCATGAGGAGATTGAGGAACAAAATGTTATAGTTGATCTTCTAATGAGAGATTAAAAACATAAGAACCTAATGTAGAAGACATTGAGGTTGTGGAATTACTCGATTACCTCAACACTGACGAAAGTGATGACGGAATTGAAGATAACTCTGAGATAGAGATGTTTAAGTATGTAATGCCAAAAATGCCTCTAGCTAATAAGGAAGTTCCAAAGACAAAGCATGAACTGAAGTAATTGTCAGAAGGTCTTAAGTATGAGTTTCTAGATACTAAAGGAAGGAACCCCATCATTATAAACTTTGCTCTTTTTGAGGGGCAATAACAAAAACTCCTATCCAAGTTGAAATTGAGAAAAAAAAAGCAATCCATTATTCCATAGAAGAGATAGGGCGTTTAAACTCAATGGAATGCACATAGAATTCATCTAGAAGCAGAAGCAAAACCTCTGGCTCAAGGACAAAGAAGATTGGATTAGAATATTAGAAAGTTTTGATGAAAGGAGTCATCAAAGTTTGGGATGTGGGTGTCATATACACCATCAATGATAGCACGTGTGTGATCCCAATACACATACTACTCAAGAAAGTTGGTACAACAATTGTTAAGGGAGAGAACAAACATGAACTAGCAAGCCAAACCATCATTGGATGGAAGATGTGTATAGACTATAGAAAGTTAAATTCTTTAACAAAAAAGAATCACTTTTACCAACCTTTTGGTTAGAGAATTGAACTTTCTATAGTGTTGGGTCCTCACTCATAGTTTTGTTATCTAGATGGCTATTTGGGGTTCTACTAAGTCGACATCCACCCAGATGAGTAAGAAAAGAATACCTTGTCCTATTTTTTATGGAACATATGCCTTCATGTATATGCCTTTTGGTCCATGCAATAGACAAACAACATTCTAAAGGCGCATGATTTCCATCTTGTCAAATTTTCTAGAGGATATCTAGAAGTTTTCTTGGATGAATTTTTAGCATATGGTGAGTCATTTGATAGGTTCCTCAAGAATCTATCCCTCATTTTGAAAAGATGCAAAGAAAATCACGTAGTGCTTAACTTGGAGAAAAGCCATTTTATGGTACAAGAGGGGATAGTTCTGGGGCAGAAGGTCTCAAAAAGAGGATTGTAGCCGATCTAATAAATGTTAAATAAAAATCAACATTGTAGCCTCCCAAGTCTGTTATGGGGGTGAGAGGCTTCCTTGGACACAATGTTTATTATATAAATTTTATTAAGCATTTTTCCAATATCTCAAAACCCTTGTCTAGCCTATTAACAGAAAAATGTTGTGTTTGAATTTGATGCAAATTGTATTTGAGATTTCAATACGCTAACAAATGCTCTTACCACCGCACCAAGCACCCGGGCACCTGACTAGGACCTACCATATGAGTTGATGTGTAATGCTAGTGACCACACTGTGGGTGTAAGTTTTGAGAAAAAAATAAAGATAAGAAGCATCATGCCATATATTATGTAAGCAAGACCTTGGACAAGGCCTAGGTTAATTACACAATTACCAAAAATAGAATGTTTTCGATTGTATACACTTTTGATAATTTCGATTCCTATTGGGACAACCCCAAAGGAGTCGTGTATACTGATCATGGAGTGATGAAAAACATGATGACCAAGAAGGATACCAAGCCAATATTGTTGAGATGGACCGTCCTTCTATAGGAGTTTGATCATAAAATTGTCGACAAGGGATCTAAAAAAGTTGTGATTGACCAATTATCTTGGATACACCTTGAAGAAGATCATTCCTTTCCTATTAATGATAGCTACCTAGATGGTTGCTCATGGTATCCAAAGACATTGACCAGGCGGTACCTTTGTATGTTAATATTTACAATTATATAGCTTGCCAACAACTTCCTCTAGACATTACTTATAATCATAACAAAATCTCTTTGTGATCTCAAGAATTATCATTTGGATGATTCCTTGTTGTTCCGAAGGGTGCTCTAACAACTTGTATCAGAGATGTATTCTAGAAGAAGAAGTGCCAAATATCCCTTACAAATTTCATGCCTCACCTTATGTTGGTCATTTAGGAACTTACAGAACCACCACTAAAGTGTTGCAATTTGGGTTTTCACAAGCCCACCTTATTCAAAGATTCCCATGTCTATGTCAAAATGACTACCTAAGAATAGGAAACATATCAAAGAGGAATGAGATGCCATTATGTAACTAAATTCAATTGATAAAATTTGATGTGTGGGATCAATTATACATGGATTTTCCTCTCACCATTCAACAACCAATACATTTGGGATGTGGTAGATTATGTGTCCAAGTGGATAGAATCCATTGTAAATCCCACTTGTGATTCAAAATTTGCGATGAGGCTCTTCAAAAAGATCATTTTTATATTAAGAATTGTCATTAGTGAAGGTGGACACTTTGCAGAGAGACAATTTCAAGCCCTTCTAAGAAAATATGGGGTGAAACACAAGGTCGCCACTCCTTACCACCCACAGACCTCCAATCAAGTCAAAGTATCAAATAGGATGATTATACAAGTTCTTGAAACGACTATAAAAAAGGATTGGTCTAATAAGCTTGATGATGCCTTATAGGCACACAAAATATCTTAGAAGACACCTATAGGGACCACTCCCTATAGGTTAATATATACAACACATGCCATCTTCCTGTTGAACTAGAACATAAGGCCTTTTGGGCAACTGAATTCCTTAACATGGAAGATGACCTGCAAGAGAATATTTCTACAAATCTAGCAACTCGAGTAACTAAGGATGCATGCCTACAAGAATTCCCACCTCTATAAGGAAAGAACCAAGGTGTGGTATGGATCATACCTGAAGAGAAAATATGTCAGAGAAGGAGACAAAGTTCTCCTATTTATTCTTCCATCTGATTATTTCTTGGAAATGAAGGTCAAGATGGTCATGCCCCTTTATTGTCACTAATATGTACCCATCATGCATGATGAAACTATTTAGTGAGATATTAGGAAAATTCTTTATCAAATCCATAGGGTGAACAGATATTATGAAGATGAAGCATTCACCAGAAGAGCTTATATGCAGCTCAAAGATCCATCAGCTCAAGATTGAAGATAATAGAGGAAATTCATGCTAATGAATACAAACTAGAGATTATTGGGAGTCAACCTAAGACTTTCTAAAATTCTATTAAATTTCAATTTTTAGCTTCCCCTTTTAATAATTTAGTCCTTGTTTTCAATTTTTGTATGTTTTTAGTTTTCCTATACCTTCCACATTGTTTACTTGTTTATGCAATTTCAATTTGCAAATTTTATTTTACAAAGAATAAAATAAATTCTTAGCTAATACATTTAGTTGATGATGGTAGGATGAACCTATGAAGCTAGAGAGGAAGTATTTATTGATCACTAGATCAGGGTCTTCATCAACCCTTGAAAAGTTGAACTTCATGTGTTAAACAAGTCTAAGACCCTATAGAAGCTTGAACCTTGTCATACCATTGGAGTTCACTTGAGCTAACATGCCATTAGAGCTCAAGATATCAAGTTCTTATTGCAACGCCATATTGTACTAAGACTCCATTAGAGCAACAAACTAGAACCCCCATCGGAGCTCAAAGTCATCGGGGACCATTTCCTGATTCTCCATCAACACTTAATACCACATTTTCATCAAAGGTTGTATCAAACTAAAACATCATCAATGGTATTATTTTATAGATTCATAAATAGAATAGAACTTGAATTCTCATCGATCGACAACACTTTAGAAAACCATTGAAGTATCAAATTCTGACTACTTGAGTAATTTTTGTTGGCCAACAATGTTAGGGAATTTCATCAGAGGTGAATCAAGTTAAATCTCACTGATTCTCAAACCTACAAAAAAGGTTGGGCCCCAGAAGCACTTACAAACAAAGATATAAGAACATACAATGCTTTTCTCTTCCTAATTCACACAACCCTAGTTCTATTGAGAGAGAACTAAACCCTAACTGACACTATGATGATCTCATATCCTTGTAAATACCACCAACTTTCATCGACTCTAGAATGAAGGACCCCTTTATTTGAACTTCATTGACCCCATCATAATCAACCACCACCAACCCATACACACTTGTCCTCATCCTAATATGATCAAAAGCTGGGAAACCCTAAGCATACAAAAACCTTAGCAAGAAGCTAGAAATCTATTTGTAGAGCACCACTAGCACTCAACCATTATACATAGACCAAGAGAGTAAGGCCTCCACCCTTCGTCCAACTATTTCCAAGTCCCACTTCTCATTTTCACTCTATCGTACCTAGTTTCACTCATTCCTCTCTCAAAACCACATTCTTGTATGTAGGGAAATACAACATCAGATAGGAAGTAGGAATGAAAATTTTACATCCATATTTCCCATTAACTAGCAGATCACGTCAATAACTATGCAAAGGGAAGGATGGTTTCACGAAGATATACCTGGTCCTGGAGTAAGTCTAGAGACAATCCTTGTGGATGTAGATGCACACTTTCTCTTAAACGGTGTATGTATAGCTCCTGGTTGCACTCAAACTCATCTGACTGCTCCTCTATGGACAACAAACTCAAACAACTACTGTTGCGGCTCCTATGATCTCACCACAGATTGTAAGTTGACGTTGCTCTCCTAGCAGCAGTCAAATGACTCCTACCTCTAGAGTAGTCCATAGGAACCAACTCGAACTCATTTCATCATGCTAGAATGGATAGGAAGTAGTTTTCCCTCTCGTTGGTGTACTATTCACCAACATGCTCTCCCACAACAACGACCCTCAATTTTTCTATCCCTTACTATCCCTCCCTAGTCATGTTGGACTTACTTGGGCTCTCGTGGTTACCAAAACCAGAGAGGACAACAATTGTCAGATCAATTGATGCTCAATTGTCTATGTTGTGTTTTGGGATGCCCCAATACCCCTCTATTTATAGTCGAGGCCAGGGTAAGGGTTCTCATCTGTGCGGGAGTGGAAGGGACCAGAAGATCTTAAATTTTCACAACAATTCTAGAAGTTTCGCAACATGCAACAACTGATACAACTATTTGGTAACCCAGACAGTCATCTGGCATGCAAAAGGGTCATCTGGATCAGTTCAAATGGTCGTTTGGTGTGTTTCCCATATTTGTACATGTTTTCAAATTCATTTCCAATTATTGCATAACATGACATCAACACCAATCCTTAATGCAATCAAATTGTACCTCTGAGATGGGAATCTGGTGCAAATGAGATGGAAATCTTGCACCATGCAAGATGGCCATATCACACAAGTGAGAGAGGTGTCTCGTAGCCCGGGTCAGGTAGAATTCTAACCAATGTACAATACAATCAGTCTGGCATTGAAAATGATAGTCTCAACACTTGAATTGATTGTCTGGCAGTCCAACCAGTCGATTTGTTGTGTGAATTGAATAGCTAAGCATTTTAGTAATCAACTCAATCATTATTTAATATCAAACTCCTCTTCAAAATGAGTTCCTTTGTGTTTGTGATCCTATAGGTCCCATATCAAATTGGCAGTGAATGTCCATAACAACTTATGATATCATAAGCAAAGAGTAGTGCCTAGTCACACATCAGTGCTACCCAAGTGAATGGAAAGTTGGGGGGGTGAACTTCAACCTACGATCTATGTATGATGTTACAATGTTTGTATAGTTCCTTTGTCAGTGATATCCATATTGAACTAGAGGCATGGAGCAATCATCCTCATTATCATTTAATCTTGTTTCTTGAACCAGAGAAGACTACATGAGATATATGTAAGCTCAAGATCACATATTGCTTACATGCATATGGTAATACTTCTCTCAGTCTCACTAATCAAGAGGCCTTGGACATCATACTCCTGTAGGAGGGATAGATCCCATCTCTATCACTCACACTCAGTGCCCATGTGTCAAAGTCACCCAATCATCACCTTTATAACTACCCATGTTTTAGGATTGCGGTTGATGATGTCAAAGTGTACCCAACATCATGTGATGAGTATAGTGATTTCATGTCTAAGAACCACAACCACCACCATCAATATGTGAGTTGACTATGACTTCCATGATGATGTCTTCCATGTGTCAGTCTTGGGGTGGGTTTGTCTGATACATTGTTCTCTAACATGTATCCCTATGCTTGGTTGATATTGCCATGTCATGACTTATGAGATTCTGTCATCAACCAACTCACACTCTGATTTATGTGTTATTGTTGTCATTCAACCTTCCACAACAACAACGGATTAAGGACATTATGAGAATGTATATATGTACTTTGAATATCTATATGATCTCATTTCTTCCAATTCACGTACTTGAAGACATACATCATTGAGTAATATCATTCCCTAGACATTTATAGTGTTCCATCATTATCTCATAACTGAATGAAACATAATAAATTGGAAGCTTGCCTTTATTATCAATCAAATCATTTACATGTTAGGCCATTACAATCATCATATGATTGAATCTTTGGGCATACATACCAATAGATTACCACTTGCACTTAGAGCCAATCACCCATGGATCTCATCTTGAGTGACCTAACATGACCATCATGTTTCTACTGTGCAAGTGATTTTATAGTGGGTTTAGCAACATTTGCTTTAAGTTGGTATTTTGCAATTATCACATCTCTTCACTTTATGACTACTCGTATGAGATGGAAATTTTATAGTATGCTATCCGAGATTCCTATTCTAACCAGCAGCTCTATTGTTGTCATCAATATTTCTACTGTGTCATAAATGGTTGGAACCTGACACAAGTTCATCCATGAGAAATTATTGATCCATACAGTATCCTCTACTGTTCTTATAACATAGATATACTCAACTTATTTTGTAGATTCAAAAAAATTTCATTATCTTAGAACCCTTTCTATCTTATAGTTCTCTTTTGTCATGAAACATAAATTTCGATTGCAATTATTTTGTCAGTTTGGAAGCTTGCATGGGTGTAACCTTTTACATCCAACTCTTCCTTATTACCATAACTAAGGAATCAATCCTTTAAGCACCTAAGGATGATCTTTATGGTAGTTCACAGACTCTCATTGGTATATGACATATACCCTCTCATCATGTTTAATACATACAAGATTGCTAGACAGGTATATATATGTTTTCTCATCATGTCAAATACATATGAGATGGCTGGATATCCACTCGTCATGTCCAATACAAATGAGATTATTGGATATCTTCTTGTCATATCCAATACATAAAAGATAATAGGATAAGTACATAACATTGCATTCATGACAAATACAATTGCAAATGCATATGAAATCTATCCATGTGTTCCTATTATTCACAAGAATTGGGACATTAGGCTCTTGAGATACTAAATCCATGGATCATGGACATGTTTTTTCTCATTGAGTATTGTATGATGAACCCTTAAACATCTTACCAATGTATGTGCTCTTACTTAGGTCAAGAAGCTTTTGAGATCTATCTCTATAGACCTCGATCCCTATCTCATAGGAAGCTTTGCCTAAACCTTTCATATAGAATTCCTTTTCAGGTTTTAACATTTGGAAGATAAGGACATCATTCCCCATCATTATTTGGAATATAAATATGATCCCACTAAATCTTTTGTGATCACAATTTCCATCTTCATTCTAACTCAAGTCAAACCCTTTGACTTTGTCAAATAGAAGACTCTAGCTCTGAGATGTTTTCTTCAATCCAAAGACTGACCTTTGTAGCATATAGACTTTATCTGCATTAATGGATTTATAAGACCTTTAGGCTGTGTCATGTACACATCCTCTTAATTATTCTAGTTAAGGAATGTGGTTTTAGTATCCATATGACAAATCTCATAGTCATACTAAGCTGTAAAAGCAAGCATGATCCAAATGGATTTAACCATGGTAACTAGTGAAAAGACTTCATCATGTTCAAAACTTTGAACTAGTTTGAAACTCTTTGCAACCAATTTACCTTTCCATGTTGGTATTCTTACAAAACCCAAATGCACCCTATGGGTTTTATCCCTTTAGGTGGATCCAACAAGGTCATACCTTGTTGGTGTACATGGAGTCCATCTTTAATCCCATGTCCTCAAGCCATTTCTCATATTCTAGTCCCTCAATAGTTTCTAGGTAGGTTCTTGACTCATCATTATGATAAACTCATCACCTTCTTGAGTTATAAGATATCATAATCTTTCAAACTCAAGGTGTGTTCTACTAGAACTACAAGTTCTGTGTATATATAAGGAACTTGAGATTCAACAACAATTTGTAGTTCTCCTTGTTCCTATTTATACCTCTTTAGGTTCTATGTTTTCTTGTTTGTATCGAACATTTTGAGTTCTACCTTTACTCCCACTAATTTCTTTGGAACTAATTTCCATTTAGGAATTCAGCCATCCTAGCAACAAACACTTTGTTGTCAGGTTGGAATTTAAGTAGTATTAAACAAGATAACATTTGTGTGATTTTTTGGATAAGTCTTTAAGAAACATTTTTCTTATATAATCCTTCAATCCTAATCACTATAAAATACACATCGTGACTCCTCCTGTTCCATATATTAAATGGTGTGTTTTGAACCATTTTAGACGGTATATTGTTTTAGTTTACTGCATGTGCCCAAAAAAACTTATAGATCGGCCAGATTTTATTGATAATCTCACCATGACTTAGCAGGGTGTGATACCTTCTTTTTGACACATCAATATGTTTCATGTGGAGCTCATTGTGATACACTATCACAATCTCTCCAGAAGATCCTCAAACTCTTGGCTAAAATATTTCAACATTGATCACATCAACATATCTTAATAATTTACTAAGTGAGTTACGTACTTCATTAATAATCTCCTTAAATACTTCAATAGATTCATACTTGTATTTCATTCAATACCAATTTCAATATATATTGATCATATCAGTAAATGTAATGAAGTACTGGTAACTACCTTTAGCATTCATTCTAAAAGGTCTATGTACATTAGTATGTACTAGTCCTAGTGGAATAGTCAATCTCCCACAACATTTCATAAAGATGCTCTTGTCATATTGCCCAGTAAATAACTCATACATGTCTCTATTGGTTCAATAACCAAAAGAGTCTCAATAACCATCATATTGATTCTAGAAATGCATTTCTTGTTTATGCACTCTAGATGACAGTGCTATAGGTATTCAGTTGTTTGAGTCATCAAGTCATTCAGTATATGTGTCAAACACATTTGTCTTCACAACTATCAAGTATAGTTTGTGAGACATAGGGCATTTCCATAAAATATCATATCTTTTAAATGAAACATAATGTTCGTGTTATACAAAACATATAATGTTTTCATCAATGGCGAGTACATAATAGCAATTCACTAATTCTATTATGTGTCCATGAGTGACTGCTTCCAACTATAGAGAAAGAAACCCTTGCTCCTCACAATTCTATCTTACTACTTATTAGATCTTGAAGTAGAGATCTCTATCTCCATCTTCTTCCTGAGATCCTCTATAAGGAGGATAGTTCTTTCCAATGTCCAAACAAGTGACAATGGTGACACTTTCTTTTCTTTATCCTTTAAGTGAAAATGATAGAATCCTTTTACATTTACCCTTCTCATAACTTGATTGTAGAAGACTTGGACTTATGCTTAGCCTCTAACCACTTCTTAGCCTTGCCTTTTCCCTAGGACTCACTTTTGCTGATCATCATCTCAGATTTGTCCTTCTTCTTCCTTAATTTGGAATCAACATGCCAAGCATTTGATAAACTGACGATATGATTCTTGCAACACTTGCATAATCATGTTCGTGGTCAACTCTTGACCTAAGAGAAATCCTACTCATTCTGCATGTCCAATCATATTGAGTACATGGAGTTCTATTGGACCTCCCTTTACTAGTTTGCACTCAATTAGTACTTTGGAGACATTATACCTTCTTTGCTTTACATGATTATTAAGATGTGTTACCATCCCAAGAATGTCCATGTTTTCATGTTATTCATGCAATGCAAAGTTCATACAATAGATATTTAGGTATTTAAATGTCTATGGCATCATTGGAATGCTTCCAATAAGCATCTATTTAGCATTAGGCACATTTGGAGAGGGTTCCTTTAGCATTGGTCTATCAAGGACATAGAGCTTCCACTCATTGATGAGAACATTTCTCATAGTCCTTAACCAATTGTGGAACTTTATCCCATTTTGTCCTTCTAAAATACTGATCGCAATTTGAACGTGTTTGTGTTTGACATTTGATTCTACAAAGAAATATTGCAAAATTTCAAAGCATTTTTGATTTGGTTTAATTTGCGATATAAAATAGGTATTTAATGATTATCACTCCCACTAGTTTATTCAAATTGATAGACCTCAATATCAATTTAGAATATTGCAATGTACAATATTCTAGTGGGATAGATCTAAGATAGAAAACTCTTGCCAATTGCATCATATGCAATTTTGGATAGATGATATGTGCAACCCTTTTCCATAATCATTTGCATGCTTATGGGCCCAAACGCTCTGAGAATCACCAATCAAGCGTAACTCAAAAGCTGACACGATAATAATGCATCCTGCATAGGAAGAACCTACATTATTACCATCACACTTCCACAAGATAGACGGCGCACCCCGCGGAGGCGAAAGCTATGCTTGGTCGATCAAGCTTTTCATGTGTGCCGCTTTTCGAAAGCATATAAAACTTGATATTATAATTGAGGGAGTTTGTGTATATAAATACATATATTTTATCCAATCACCACATATATATTACATATCATATACACGCCATAACCCACAATGAAAACATGTAATAAATAAAACACACAAGCAATGTTTATGGACATACTAATGTAATTCATTGGAGCCACAAGGAATTAATACCATCTATGACCCACATCATATGCAACCTGTTGTTAGTGAATATCTATGTTCAAACCAATCTTGGTTGATTGGTTCAACTCTTAAACCAGTCGTCTCACCTCCCGGTCGCTCGGTTGGACTTTTCTGAAATGGTCATCTAGTTCTCAGGTCCAAGCAACGTCTGGACACATCCACTTGATCGGTTGGGCCACCAGTCTATTGATTCATCCTCATGTAGTCCGGCCTCCTCAATCCTCCAATTGATCGGGTCGTCTCATGAGCCACTTGTTTTGCCTTTGTGCAGATCATCATCTCACATTAAAATATAAATTAAAACTATTCTATTTCTTATTACATTGTATATGGGGAAAAACTCGAGTTACATTCAAGGGGAAATAGGAAGAAGAGCTTTAGTTTACATTTGTAAAGGAGAGGGAGGCTCGGTACGCAAACGGATTAACAATAGAAATAAATAACCACAACCATGCACACACAAATCTGGGGTATTGGCCATAACCATGCTTCACATCCACCATCAAAATTGATTTATGGTGATGTATGTAAATTGGATATATATATTCATTTGGGTTCTTATGTGGTGATTTAGACGGACGTGAAGATCAACCAGTTTAAATATTCGCATCACATGCAATAAATAAACCTAATAAAACCAAAAATATGATCATATCAATTATCCCAAAACATAATTAATTGACATGGCTCTAATACCACTATACAAAAATTCAAAATCAGATAGGCAGTAGAGACAAAAATTTTATAGACATATTTACCATTAACCAACATATCATGTCAATAACTATGGAATGGGAAGGATGGTTTTGTGAAGATATACTTGGTCTTAGAGCAAGTCCAGCGACAATCCTCGTCGATGTAGATGTGCACTTTGTCTTGGATGGTGTCTGTGCAGCTTCTGGTTGCACTCAGACTCGTCTGAATGCTCCTCCATGGATAGTAGACTCGGAAAACTACTATAGTGGCTCCTTTGATCTCACCACAGACTGTGAGTTGATGTTTCCCTCCTAGCAGTAGTCAAAGGACTTCTACCTCTAGAGTAGTCCATACGAACCAACTAGAAGTCATGACGTCCTACTAGAATGGACACGAAGGATTTGTCTCTCGTGTTGGTGTACTAGTCACCGACCTGTTCTCCCACAACAATGATCCTTAGTTATTCTCTCCCTTGCTATCCCTCCCTAGTCAGGTAGCACTTGCTTGAGATATCATGGTTATCACAACTAGAGAGGACAAAAATTGTCAGAGCAACTGATTCTCAATTGTATGTGTTGTGTTCTGGGAAGCCACCACTACTCCTTTATTTATAGTAGAGGTCAGGGTTAGGGTTCCCAGTCTGTGCAGGAGTGTAAGGGACTAGAAAATCTCAAATTTTTGTAATAATTCTGGAAGTTTCACAACATGCGATAGTCGAGATGGACGTCTGGTAACCTAAACAGTCATATGGCATTCCAAACAGTCTTATGACATGCCAAATGGTTGTATGGTGTATTTCCCAAATTTGTACATGTGTCCGAATTCAATTCTAATTAATGCATAACATGACGTCAACACCAATCCTTGATGCAATCAAATTGCACCTCCGAGACGGGCGTCTAGTGCAAACGAGATGGGTGTCTTGCACCATGTCAGATGGCTATCTCAAATAGGTGAGATGGGCATCTTGCAACCCAGGTCAGGTAAAATTCCAACCAATGTACAATACAATCAACCTGACACTCCAAATGACAATCTCAACACTTGAACTGATTGTCTGGTAGTCTAGTCAACTGATTTTTTGTGTGAATTGAATACTTAAACATTTTAGTAATCCTCTCAATAATCATTCAAGATCAAAATCCTCTTCTAGATGAGTTCCTATGTGTTTGACTCTATAGGTCCCATATCACATTGGCAGTGAATGTCCATAACAACTTATGACATCACAAGCAAAGAGTGGTGCCTAGTCGCACATCAGTGCTACCCAAGTGAATGGAAAGTTGGGGGGGACTTCAACCTACAATCTACATATGGTGTTATAATGTTTGTATAGTTTCCTTTGTTATTGATGTCAAGATTTAACTAGAGGCATGGAGCAGTCATCCTCATTATTATTCAATCTTGTTTTTTAAACCAAAGCAGACTGCATAAGATATATGTAAGATCAATATCACATATAGACTTACATCCGTATGGCCATACTTTTCTCAATCTCGCTAATCAAGAGGCCTTGGATATCATACTCATGTGGGAGGGACAATCCCATCTCTATAACTCACAATCAGTCCTCATGTGTCAAAGTCATACAATCATCACCTTTATAACAACCCACGTTTCAGGACTGCATTTGATGATGTCAAAGTGTACCCAACGACATGTGATGAGTGTAGTGATTTTAGGTCTAAGAACCACAAACATCACCATCTCTATGAGAGTTGACTATGACTTGCATGATGATGTCTTCCATGTGTTAGTCTTACAGCGGGTCTATTTGATACAATGTTCTCTAACATGAATCTATGCGCTTGGTTTGATATTGCCATATCATGACTAATGAGATTATATCATCAACCAACTCACACTTTGATCTTATGTGTTATTACTGTCTATCAACCTTCCACAACAACAACTGATCAGGGACATAATGAGAATGTATATATTTACTATTAACATCTGTATGATCTCATTTCTTCCATGTCACGTACTTGAAGACATACATCATTAAGTAATATCATTTTCTAGACATTTATAGTGTTCCATCATTATCTCATAACTGAATGAAACATAATAAACATGAATCTTGTCTTAATTATCGATCAAATCACTTACATATTATGCCATTACAATCATCATATGATTGTCTCTCTAGGCATACATACCAACATCATCGGCATTTGCGATCTCCATTTCCACAAACTAATGACCTAGGATCTCTCCTTTCCCTGATTCAATTTTTATTGACCTCTCTATGACAAAAGGTTACATTAGGGGAAGATAATATTCTCATACTGAGAAAACTACAACCAGTGCCCCTATCATTATGTTAAATGATGAAACTCTTTGTAGATCGATTTTCATGCTAGTAAACTGATAACCTCCTATTTTAGTCGATTATCTTAGTCTTTTTCTTTAGTTTTTCATACTCTTTTTACGTTTAAACTATACATAATCCTAATTTTACCCCTTTTTGTAAATACACCATCAGACTAACTTTTTCCTTTTATATATGCAGAAAAAGCACAAAAAAATCATAAAAGAATAACTCAGCCTCAAGACCGAGTGGATTCAAACGGTCCCAAGACCGCATGAAGCCAAACGGTCCCGAGACCGCATGGAGTTCAAACGGTCTCAAGACCGCATGAAGCCAACCGGTCCCGAAACCGCATGGAGTTCAAACGGTCCCAAGACCGCATGAAGCCAACCGATCCCGAGACCGCATGAAGCCAACCGGTCCCGAGACCGCATGGAGTTCAAACGGTCCCAAGACCGCATGAAGCCAACCGGTCCTGAGACCGCATGGAGTCAAACGGTCCCAAGACCGCATGAAGCCAACCGGTCCCGAGACCGCATGGAGTTCAAACGGTCTCAAGACCGCATGAAGCCAACCGGTCCCGAGACCGCATGGAGTTCAAACGGTCTCAAGACCGCATGAAGCCAAACGGTCCCGAGACCGCATGGAGTTCAAACGGTCTCAAGACCGCATGAAGCCAAACAGTCCTGAGACCGCATGGAGTTCATGCGGTCTCAAGACCGTTTGAAGCCAAACGGTGTCACGGTCCAAACGGTCTTGAGGCCCCAAACGGTCTTGAGGTCCAAACGGTCTCCAAACCATTTGGACTTCACTCAAGGCCTATAAATAAGACCCCAAGGGTCCTCCATGAAAGAGACATCTCAGACATCCAAAGGCTGCCCCAATCATTCCAGAGCTCTTGCCACTTCCATCCTCCGCCCTGGGGCTGTCGGTCTGAGGTCCATACTCCATCCTGAAGCTGCTTTCTCCTTCTTCGTCAAGAAGGTGGGAAGGGGAGACCTCCTCATCGTGCAACCTACGAAGACTGGTGGATCGTTTCTCTCTCTCTCCAAGGGGTTGACCTTCTTCCATCCTTTGTGGGGATGATGCTCTCTCTCTCTCTTCTCGCCTCCTTGGTCTTAGTCATGAGGGAGTAGTCTTCTTCACTAGGGTGCAGGGAGTAGCCCCGCTACCCATACTTTCATATCATGTAAAATGTAATCCTTAGGTTGTAATGTAGAGTTCTTATCTTTGTCAGTTCAATATCAAACGATTAATGAATACTTGTTTCTTGATCTCCAACTTGTGTTATCTTTTATCTTTTAGTATGAATTGTCTACGTTTGTGCTATTAGATTTGAAACTCGTTTGCATGTTGGTTCTTGATGCATGTATCCACCATGTATCTGTTTCGGTATCTAGAAGTGTATCTCAAGAAGTGGAGTAAACTCACTATCATCCATTGCACTTTCATACTATGAAATGGAATCAGTTGACGTATGGAAGTGCAACCTTGGTAAGTCGAGGAACACACTTTTCAAGGGGAATGATGTAAAGTAATGTGACCATTTGATCGGGAATGGTTGGCGTTGCAACATTCTCACACTTCTCGTAGCTAGGTTATCCAAAAGGAGACTAGGTCTACAAGGATACTAACTGACCGAACTCTTTTTGCAGGTTAAGTTTTGCTTTACATGTGTTGATCGATGTGTAGTGGCGGTGAAAAACCGATCACACCCTAGTGATCTTTATCATAGTTTAACTCTTAGATTTACTTGCTTTCTTTACTTTTCATGTTCTAGTTTAAAACCATCAAAATCCAACTTTTCGATATAAGTGCCAACTAGTAAGTAACTAAGTGAAGTTCTGTACGTTTTCTATCTTTTTGCTTGCAACAAGACCGTTGTCTTTTGGGTTCGATCCTAAATCTGTACTATGATAAGGCTTCCATACTCTTATGGGGTTGGAGTGTTTATCTAAGCACCAGTTCTAGGTAAACCTAGGGAAGACATCAATCCTCTCTAGGGTTTTTGGTGCATAACCCCTGGGACTCCCATTGGAAGAGTAAAATATTTTGGTGTAAGTCTCAGCTCCATCAAAAAATGGCGTCGTTTCTGGGGAGAACAGACAACTCCATCTACAGGAGTTAGAAGAGCTCCGAATGACAGCATATCACAGTGCCAGAATCTATAAAGAGCAAACAAAAATGTGGCACGATGGACATCTTAAGAGAAAAGATATCGCCGTTGGAGACAAAATGCTCCTATTCAACTCCAAGCTCAAATTATTCCCCAGAAAACTTAGAACAAAATGGTCCGGACCCTTCACTATAAAACATATCTACCCAACTGGAGCTGCCATTATTATCGACAACAACGGAGGAGAACGAACGGTCAACGGACAGCTTTTAAAAAGATATTACACTCAGGAAGACAAAATGCATCGACAAACCATCGACATCAGAGATGCTACGCCAACAGCATAACAACCTTACAGCTTCGTCGAGCCAGCGACGTTAAACCAAGGTGCTACTTGGGAGGCAACCCATGACTCCACGACTTAGTTTAGCCGCAGCCCTTGTCCTAATTACCTCTCACTCTATCACTTTGACACTCTGAGGACAGAGTGAGTGATAAGTTAGGGGGGTACATTAGACAAGGGCAAGGTATCCCCTTTTTCTAAAAACCCTTTTTCTCCTTTTTCTTCCCTTTTTAGATAAAGTCACCTCAACTAACTCTAGAATCATGTTAGTCCCTACAAGTAAATAGCACTTAGACATCGAATGGCGATTTATCAATTTCCATCCACTATTGCTTCCATGTTTTTGCTTCAATTCTTTATCTGACTCTCCACAGGTCAAAATCAAGGCAGAAATAAGGCAAAATCTCGAGGATGAGAGGGAAATCAGGCAACTTCCAAATCAAGAAGTTCTGCAAGAGGACCACAAACCAAATAAGTGCATGATTGAAAAAAATCTAAGAACATCTTTCCTCTCTTCAAAATAAAAGAGGCTTGGCCGCCCAAAATAAATTCTCAAAAATCCCAAAACCCAAGCCTGTGAGTTATTGAATAAAAGCCAGAGAGACGAATAAAATTATGAGAGTTGTGCCACGCATAAGGATCTATATAAAGAACTGACAAAGGTCTCACCCGGCCGGCACATTCCGCTGCCCTCACAAAGGCAGATGTGTCGTGCCCGGTAGTGAAACCCTAAAGTTTCTAAGTATATGAAAGGCTCATAAAGTACTCACCCGGCCGGTACATTCAGCTTCCCTCATAAAGGCAGATGTGTCGTGCCCGGTAGTGAGATTCTAAAAAGCATAGACAACCCCTCCCCCACTTGAAGGGGGAGCTACACTTCAAAGCCTTTAGCCAACCCTCATACCCTCTCTAGCTTCCAGTAGGTTTTTCGGAGAGGTATAAAGCTGATTAGAGTCAACGACATGCACAAAATAAAGGTGGTCCCAATGCAAACTTTGAGATACGGAAAGAACCTGAGATCCAAGCAACTCTCGAAATCCAAAAGAGTCAAGGCATGCAATAAGACTTGATATGACCCCAGGAGAACTCAGGTCAAGAATTGAAGCAAGAGTATGGAAATCCTAAATAAGATCGCCTCGCCATTACATGTCTCAGCTCTATCTAACTTGAGGACAAGCTAGACTCTAAGTTAGGGGGGTGATAACCTCCTATTTTAGTCGATTATCTTAGTCTTTTTCTTTAGTTTTTCATACTCTTTTTACGTTTAAACTATACATAATCCTAATTTTACCCCTTTTTGTAAATACACCATCAGACTAACTTTTTCCTTTTATATATGCAGAAAAAGCACAAAAAAATCATAAAAGAATAACTCAGCCTCAAGACCGAGTGGATTCAAACGGTCCCAAGACCGCATGAAGCCAAACGCTCCCGAGACCGCATGGATTTCAAACGGTCTCAAGACCGCATGAAGCCAACCGGTCCTGAGACCGCATGGAGTTCAAATGGTCCCAAGACCGCATGAAGCCAACCGGTCCCGAGACCGCATGAAGCCAACCGGTCCCGAGACCGCATGGAGTTCAAACGGTCCCAAGACCGCATGAAGCCAACCGGTCCTGAGACCGCATGGAGTCAAACGGTCCCAAGACCGCATGAAGCCAACCGGTCCTGAGACCGCATGGAGTTCAAATGGTCTCAAGACCGCATGAAGCCAACCGGTCCTGAGACCGCATGGAGTTCAAACGGTCTCAAGACCGCATGAAGCCAAACAGTCCCGAGACCGCATGGAGTTCAAACGGTCTCAAGACCGCATGAAGCCAAACGGTCCCGAGACCGCATGGAGTTCATGCGGTCTCAAGACCGTTTGAAGCCAAACGGTCTCACGGTCCAAACGGTCTTGAGGCCCCAAACGGTCTTGAGGTCCAAACGGTCTCCAAACCGTTTGAACTTCACTCAAGGCCTATAAATAAGACCCCAAGGGTCCTCCATGAAAGAGACATCTCAGACGTCCAAAGGCTGCCCCAATCGTTCCAGAGCTCTTGCCACTTCCATCCTCCGCCCTGGGGCTGTCGGTCTGAGGTCCATACTCCATCCTGAAGCTGCTTTCTCCTTCTTCGTCAAGAAGGTGGGAAGGGGAGACCTCCTCATCGTGCAACCTACGAAAACTGGTGGATCGTTGCTCTCTCTCTCTCCAAGGGGTTGACCTTCTTCCATCCTTTGTGGGTATGATGCTCTCTCTCTCTCTTCTCACCTCCTTCTTGGTCTTAGTCATGAGGGAGTAGTCTTCTTCACTAGGGTGCGGGGAGTAGCCCCGCTACCCATACTTTCATATCATGTAAAATGTAATCCTTAGGTTGTAATGTAGAGTTCTTATCTTTTTCGGTTCAATATCAAACGATTAATGAATACTTGTTGCTTGATCTCCAACTTGTGTTATCTTTTATGTTTTAGTATGAATTGTCTACGTTTTTACTATTAGATTCGAAACTCATTTGCATGTTGGTTCTTGATGCATGTATCCACCATGTATCTGTTTCGGTATCTAGAAGTGTATCTCAAGAAGTGGAGTAAACTCACTATCATCCGTTGCACTTTCATACTATGAAATGGAATCAGTTGACGTATGGAAGTGCAACCTTGGTAAGTCGAGGAACACACTTTGCGAGGGGAATGATGTAAAGTAATGTGATCATTTGATTGGGAATGGCTGGCGTTGCAACATTCCCGCACTTCTCGTAGCTAGGTTATCCGAAAGGAGACTAGGTCTACAAGGATACTAACTGACCGAATTCTTTTTGCAGGTTAAGTTTTGCTTTACATGTGTTGATCGATGTGTAGTGGCAGTGAAAAATCGATCACACCCTAGTGATCTTTATCATAGTTTAACTCTTAGATTTACTTGCTTTCTTTACTTTTCATGTTCTAGTTTAAAACCATAAAAATCCAACTTTTCGATATAAGTGCCAACTAGTAAGTAACTAAGTGAAGTTCTGTACGTTTTCTATCTTGTTGCTTGCAACAAGACCGTTGTCTTTTGGGTTCGATCCTAAATCTGTACTATGATAAGGCTTCCATACTCTTATGGGGTTGGAGTGTTTATCTAAGCACCATTTCTAGGTAAACCTAGGGAAGACATCAATCCTCTCTAGGGTTTTTGGTGCATAACCCCTGGGACTCCCATTGGAAGAGTAAAATCTTTTGGTGTAAGTCCCAGCTCCATCATAAACCAATAACAACCAGTCCAATCACCCTGTTGTGAATTTCATCTATGCTTGGATCCTTTTAAAATCCATTACAGCTTATTTTGCATCGGAATATTTACCCCCTTGATTGCTTTCATTGGAATACTTTAGCTAAGATTTTTGTCAACTTATCTATCCTATGACGAGACATTGTCGCCTTCAATTTGATCTTATTAATCGCTTGACCAAAAAAATAGTTTCCTCCCATCGATTTCTACATGTTGTTCATCCCTTGATGACATTTCAAATCTTCATCAGTTGTGACTCAACCAATTTGTTACTAATTCAATTTAAATATATTTAGAATACAAGGTGCTTGCCTCTGACTCCCAAGAGATGCATGCTACACTAAAGGATGAACTAGAGCAATTGGTCTAAGACATTAACAATTACTTAAGTGGGAATTAGAACAACCCTACGATTCAGTAATTTCATATGCAATCCAAATGAGATCCTCTGCTATATCTAGTAGCCCCAATTCCATCTAAATTAGAGGGAGAGAGAGAAAGAGAGCAGACCTTGTCCTATTTTGTGTGGGTTAGATGAATTGGGAGCATATCCAACAAGTCCCAATACAATAGGGAAGTTAGGAAATTCCACATAGATAAAACATGGGAGAAGTTGATTGGAATAGATAGGAACACACCAAGGAAATTGAAGGCATCACTGTGCACTCATGAATTATGAGAATAATCCATAACATAGTGGTATTCACGATCTTTTCAAGGTTAAATGCCACATATATGGCAATAGTTGACTTCTTTATCTTATGGAGCATTATGAAGAAGAATCCGGTAAACATTGACCACCTATTAATTGAAAAATTAGTTGCTGCAAGTGGTCCCAAAGGGTTAAAAATATATGCATGGGGGGCATGTGACACCAATAGCTCTCTTCCTATGGTAGCCCCTCATTCTACAAAACTTCACCTAAAGAAAGGGGGACATTTTGTTTGACATAAAATACTTGCCATTAACATATGTAATCACAAAGAAAGGAGAAAAATACTATGGCCAATTTGCAAAGGCTAATGACCTACTACCCCTACTGGAGATGAGGAATTATAATTAAGACAATCTTACTTCCTCCCAGAAGGCATGCTCAATATGATATTCAATGTGATGATGCAATAGGTCAGGGCTGAAGCAAGAACCATACTATGAAGGAAATAAAAGTCCGAGGAAGAACAAGCTACAAAACTTGTGATGAAGAAGAATCTAAAATTTAGCATCCACAATGTAGCATCCCTGACCTGGGTTATTAGTTAACCCTAGGTGTTTTGCTTAATTATGTAATTAGATGTTTGTGATTATCTCCTGGTATGTAATTAAAGCACCTGAGGAACATATGTTGCTATTTCTGTCCTTTTTAAACAATGTTGTAGTATTGTTTTGTAATAGAGGGACCTATGTGCAAATTACCCAATTAGAGGGGTTAACTTGCAAATTGCACATGTTAAGATGTTCCTTTGATGATGAGACATCATAAGTGTGAATATGATGAAGTATGATGGATTCTCCAAGCTTGGGCATCAAGATGCAGCTTGTGGAGTATTCCTTATGCTTAAAACCCTAATTTTGGTGAAAAGTACAATTTACCCAAAATATGGGGTGCAACTTGTAAAATACATCTTCTAGAGTATCTTGTATGACTCTAAACATCATTTAGAGTAAAAATGATGAAGAGGGCGCTTCAATTGAATAATTAAATAAGACTGATAACCCTTGTATCTAGATTACCAAGTTGTAAGTAAAGAGACCCTTTTATATGTGCAACTTAGTAAGAAGTTGGCTTTCCTTACCTTTATACCTCGGGTTTAAAATGAGTTTTGCTTAAGTATGGAAGGGAGAAACGTGGCTTAGAAGAAGGAAAGGACCTAGATGAGAAGTGAAGAAACAAGTTGTCCTTATGTGGGAAATTCACCCAAAGTATATATACACCTTTTCTCACTTAGCAAGGATTGTTTCCTTCACTTCCCTTCTTATCTTCTTGCTTGGACCAACTGAGGCAGAGCTCTGGAGCATAGGAGAATGACTAAGAGAAGCTAGGTAAGCTTTGGTTGCCTTTTAACTCAGATTCATGGAGGAATTCATGATACAAGATTGATAGACTAGCTTTTCTTACTTAGTTCTTCCTTCTAGCCGTCCTTTTCCAACCAATTCTTGGAGAAATGACCTTGGCCAACCTGTGGAGATCAAGATGCCATTAAAGGCTTGGAAGATTGAAAGCTTGGATCTTGAGGAACAACCTTAAGGCGGGCTTTATAACTCTAAACCTTTGCTTTGTTATGCATACTTTTGTTCTTGCAAATAATAGTTAGTTCTTCTTCTTCCCCATCTTTCCTTACACTCTTGCAAGCAAATCCGTGAAGAACAGACCTTGATCTCAAGGTATAAGATGATGGGCGTTAATACCAATGTTGGCCCTTATCTTACTTTAACAAACGACCTTGGACCTTTCGTCTAAACGGTTTACAAGATCGTTTGAAACCAAACGGATTCAAGATCGTTTGATTTCATGCGGTCTTGCAAGACTGTTTAGATTCAAACGGTCTCCAAGACCATTTGGCAAGTTTTACCAAGAATTGACCATTTAGAGGTCTTCTGAACACATTATCAATTAATCATCTACAAAGAATCATAATCTAATTGCAAGTAAATCACAAGTTGAAGGCACTTCAATCCTCTAAACCCTAATCGGGTTCAATTGCTGATTTCATGGACCAATTGTGTTGAAGTTTGGGTTGAGTGGCCCAAACGGTCTCAAGACCATTTGGGGAATCACTCAAACGGTCTCAATACCATTTGGTGACCACCCAAGACCGTTTGGAGGTCTAGGGTTAAGGTAATTTGATCAATTGAAGGTCCAATCACAATAGGTTGTTGAATTGATTAAAAGTGCTGATTTGTGACTTGATTAGGGGTCAACCCTTGACAAATTGATTTAGATTTTGATGTGACTTTGGGCAAACGGTCTCAAGACAGTTTGGAGGGTGACTAAATAGTCTCAAGACTGTTTGGACCAAGTTGGGGCCCAATTGAGTGGAAATTGATGGGTTCAACTTCAATTAGACTCATGATGTTCAATGTTGATGGTTAATCGATTACAAGTGTTGATGCACTTTTTAGGTCCATGCGGTTTTGAGCCATTTGGACCAAACGGTCTCACGACCGTTTGAGTCCAAACGGTCTCAAGACCATTTGGGGCCAAACGGTCTTGGGCCAACCGATCTCAAGACCGTTTGAGCTCAAACGGTTTCAAGACCGTTTGGAGCTCATGCGGTTTGGTCATGTGGTTTGCTCAAACAGTTTCAAAGTCAACTCTCACCAAACGGTCAACATGATCAAACGGTCTCAAGACCGTTTAAGGGCAAACGGTCTTGAGTGTCAAGCAGTCTTGAATTCAACCATAACCAAACGGTCAACCCTTCCAAACGGTCTCAAGACCGTTTGGAGGTTGAAGTGTGAAACCGTTTGGGGACTTTTAGGGTTAAGATTGCTTAATGCCTTGAATGCTTAAATGGTTCAATGGTTGTCTAGTCCAAACCCTAATGATACCTAAAGAGATTAAGGGGTTAAGTAATTAGTAGATTGACCCATGTTATGATTAATGGTGAACATTATCAAGACACTCATAAAGGGTTCAAGTGGACAACACCCCTTGATCATGCAAACCCTAATGATTATAATGGTGATGACTTGGCTTATGTTTATCAAAGTTGACTTGACCTAACTCAATCATGAGTGATGTAATCACCATCTAGTAGTGAGAGGAGAAAGAAGGCTCCTAAAATAGATGAGAATCAAGTAACGTATCTTCAATATGTAAGAATGTACATGATTAGGGTATGATCCATCAAGGTGAGATCATGAAAACCCTAATTATGATGATTAATGAATCTTAACCTAAATTGAGGGCATCAATGATGATATTTCATACATGGTGATGCTATGAGCTCAATACACTATGAAGTGAATAGTAAACCCTAATTCTAGGGTAATATCATGTAATGAGAATAGAAAACCCTAATTTAGGATGATATCATGAAAAGAATAATCCTAGGTTATACATTTAAGTATGGAACCTTATGAATGAATTATAAAGTGAGGAACCTTTATGCCTTGTAAGCTAAGGGGTTTGATAACCCTGATTGAGGTAAATAAACCCTAACCCTAGAATCAATTGAGGTATGTTGATAACAGCACGACCGTGCTAAGGAGCACGACCATGGTAGCTTTCCCCTTGCACGACCGTGCAAGGAAGCATGGTCGTGGTGTTTTATAAAGAAAATTGAAAAGTGGAAACCTTGGTACTATGAGATGGTCTAAGACTTAATCTAGGGTAATGTCAAGTAATAATATATAGAACCCTAAAGATGGTTTGTTAGACAGTACATTAAAGAAAGGTGTGGATAAAATTAATAAGATAGAATGATTATGTGATAAACATAAGAAATAAGGTTAAAGAACCATGTTAATGATAAAAGATTTAAGAGGTGAGATGATGCCTAGACCTTTGTACAAATACCTTTATAAATGAGTATTAGCCTTTACACCTTACAATAATAATGGACATGAAAGTCTTGGAAATGATGTATACTAATCAATGATGGGGATAACATCCTGAAATTAGAAATACCAGAATAGTTGGTGATAGTTTATCCTATATCAACAATGTTTATCAAATGGATAAGTCCATATCATTAAAGAGTGTTGGACAACTTTAATATATAATTCTTACACCATATGATAAAAGTAACAAATTAGTGAATAAAGTATTAAGAGAGAAATACCTTAATACAGAGTTAGTTATATAACTCAAGTAAAATGGAAATGAGAAGAAAGTGATACATCAAGATATGATAGATATCACATTCAATAATTCAGGGTAATAAACCTTGATGAACCTTTAAACCATTATACTTAGACAAAAGATACATGGAATGCATGATGAGTAGTTGTTTACAATAAAGATATAATGGACTCAATGCACTTGATAAGTATTGATTAATATGCCTTGAGAAAGGGATAAGCCAAATCAAGGAGTATGATGTAATCATAACATGATATGAAGAAGGAATGGACTAATACTTAGAATTGAGGATCATTAATGATATTCAATGAGTATTGTAATCGAAAATAAATATTCATCATGTCCTTGTATGCTCCCAAGAGTGGTAGAACAGTATGCTAGGGTTGGACTGATAACATGAACAGGAAACCCTAACTATTGAGGGATGGGGTATGTTAACCCTAAATCTTGGGTCATGCTTTCAAGCATAAACCCTATGAACCAATTACAATATAAGGAATTCTTATGCCTTATAAGGCAAAGGGATTCAATAACCGTAATTGAGTAAGGATAAACCTTAACTACATGTTATGCTTTTAAGCATGATTCTTCATGATTGAAGTATGAGATGAGAAATCATTATTTCCCTATTATAATAAAAGGGATTGAATAACCCTAATTGATTCAAATAATGGGAACCAAGCTTTAGTGAAGATATGAAAGTACATCTTTGAATTGAAAGGTTATTCCTGCTTACAATTATTGATTCAAAGATGAATTGTTTATTATTATCAATTGAGTTGACCATGCAGGTTCTTATAAAGAAATGATCATAGCCAGATAAAGGTTATGATATCATATTCATTGAAAGTATACTATATGCTTTATGAGTAGTGATTACATGCCATGTTGCCTAAGTTTATGTAGTAACATATGAGAGTGATGGGCTGTAAGAGCCATGAGAAACATCAAGGTCATGCTAATTAGATGGCTTAAGATGGTTTAAGGGTTTGAACACCCCTATTCTTGAATCATAGCAATTAAATGGATAAGAATTGATTTCCATATGATAACTGATGTGAGTTAAACTTGATACATTTAGTATTCTTTCTTTATAGCAGTTGTTTTGATGATTATTGTTTGAAAAAATGCATGATGTGAAAAGAATACTGAAATGTACTTAAGTAATCAAGTATAATGATATCATGTAGGGCCCTGACCATAGATCCATCATTTTCAGAGACCAAATGATGGTGAAATAGGTTTTCCTAAGGGAACTCTTGGAACATATACTTTTGAGTATATGGGGGAAATGGACGCAAATATCCTTACGTCCTAATGTAGGAATTGATGTAGGATGTATCTTTAACCTATCAATCCTTCATTACATGTTTATGTCGGGATGATGCACCACTAATCTCCCGAGGAAAATCACCAATACCGCATCGATGAGAGATAAACAAGAGATCTTTCGATGACGAAGAGAGTACAGAATGCCACTATAACTCTATAGCGAAGTTTCCAGAATACCCTGGATAGCTACTACAGCAGAGACACAAGATGTCCTGCAAATAAATCCTCTTACTGACTGAGGAAGATGAGGTCATAAGAATCTGGCTCTTTTGATGACCTATGTATGGTACCGACGCGATTTCATAATGGCCGGTTGGAGTATGAGCGGTATACCTCATCTCCGCAGGGCATAATAATGTTTGAAAGAAATATAATTAGCTGTGTAGCATAATTGCTTAGGTTGAACTACGAAAAACAATGAATGATGTTACTTTGTTTTAAATGTTCTGGTTGAACAATTAGTATACATGTTCTTCATATTCTTATTTAAGATATGCCTTGATATGCAATTATGCTATAGATGAAATGATTGCTAAGAAGGTATTGCTTTATCCCATGTTGAGCCTGCTGTTAAATGTTAATAATTATACTTCTTATTTTTATTCCTTATTATAATAACAAAGCTTCTGGTGGAGAGTTATAACTCTCATTGGGACAATTATTCAATTGTCTCACCCCATGGGATTCTACTTTTTAGGTAGACGCCGAGATCGAAGAAACCCATCTAAGAATGAGCAACAACAGCAGCAACAGCATCAGGGGCAGCAGTGAATCTTAGGTGGGGATATTGACTGTCTAGTTTTATAGATAATATGTCTTATGTCGTCTCTGTACTCTCAGGTCCTAGGAGTCAGTAGATCTGAGGTTTTTGTCTTTAAGCCTCGAGATTTTGTTGTATCTTGCCTTCTACAGTTAACAGAGAAATGGATGTATGTGTTTACTCGAGAGGTGATCCCACAGAGATGAAATGTTGAAACATGATGTAAACTGTTTATCATGTTTCTTATAAAAAGGTTTTTTTTATGGTATAAAGATCTTTTCTTAAAATTTTTTAAATTTTTAGTGATTTGTGATAATTCCTCTGCTAATCGCTTCCGCATTTGTTGATCTTGTTTTTCCCGAAACAGACATTTCAGTTAGTGGTATCAGAGCTCTAGGTTCGCTGAGTCTACAGAGACATAGGACTAAGGTAGTAGAGTCTGTTCTAGTGTCACCCAGTATATCTGATGGTATCTTCTGCTCACGTAGGAGGAGAAGAACTTGAAGATGACTGGATTGGACGAGGAGTTAGCTGTAGAAAGCAACAATACTACACCAAGAAGAGGTGCAGAGGAGCAAGCAAGAGAGGGAAAATTACCTGAGATCCCCCTAGTCAATCCAACCATTATAAGAGATCCTTCCTTAGGAATCACTGTTGGGGAATTTATGGCAACCATGATGTAACTAGTGGATCAAGCACTAGCAATACAACCTAGATTACCAGCTCCTAATGATGATGTTTTAGATATCAACAGAATATGTAATCCACAACAACAGGTTGAAACAATGGTAAATGATGAAGCATTGAACTTAGAACAAGCTCATACTCAATCTTATTCTGTTGAATTAATGAACAGTAATATAGGAGTTAGAATACAACCAGAAACCAGGACCTGCCATAGGTGTAGGAAACCTGGACATATCAGACCTAATTGTCCAGAAAAGGAATATAAAAGAAGAATTGAGAAAAGGCCTATCCAAACCCAGGAACAGAGACCTGGTAGTTCCAAAAAGAAGAAGTTTTTGGTATCACCGGTACAACCTGGACCTAGTGCACCAAGGCAATGGTCATCTAGAAAGGGTAAAGAACCCTTTAAACCATACTGGGCACCTAGGATTTGCTACTTATGTAGACGGGCTGGACATCTGGCAAGAAATTGCCCAGCCAGAAATGTTATGGCAAATCAACCCTTGAGGCAGAACCAGCCTGAGGCAATGAATAATCCTCGAATCATGACAGGTCAGGCAAAATAAATGTCATTCTTATATGTCTTTTTATGATTTCTTGGATAAACTGAGAAAGTAATTGATTGAACTTTCCTTGATTAGTCCTATGAGGACTTATAATTTTTACATAATAAACATAGTAGATGTTTCATGTTGCTTTTACCTCTTTGAGAAAGATGAAGTATTAAAGAGATGTCTGGATAAAATACAGTAATGATAAACGTTATACTTGTGATAATAGGAAAAGATAAGGAACAAGGTAGTTTACAGATGCATATTACCTTATCTCAGTATTTATATACCCTGGCCAGGTATACAATTGCTGATGATAAAGTAAATATGGAAACTCCTAGATTGTTATCTTTTTTATTGCTCTGATCAAGTAGTCATTCTAAAACAATCTAATGAGTATCAAGAAATAAGAAATATGGAAATAAGGGGGGTCAACCCTGTCCAGTAAAGTTGTAAGAATAATAATAAAGATCCTCCCCATAATGTGAAAATGTGATGAGATCATAAGATGTTCATGAATATGTTAGACTATAACAAGGAAAGGAACAATGCCATGTAATCATCCTTATTAGATTCCTATGCTAGGGCAAGGAACCAAAGATGAGATAAGGAGTAAATGTTTCATGAATGGTTGAAAATACATTATATAATAAGAGGAATATGATCCTTTATTCTCTTTCCTTCCAGGGACATGGTAATCAAGTGAGTCTTAGGACACTTGATGTGCATAATATAAAGATGTTTATGTGATGTATACCTAGAAAGGTATAAGTTTATCTTGGAATTTGGTTCCAAGTTGAGAATATTTGTAACAAGTAATGTCCCAAGATGAAAGGAAGATAACACATGTGATAGGTATCAGGATAAGAATGTAATAATATATCAAATGATTAATGTTGATCTAACTAAGGAACATGAGAGTATATGTTCCATGTGAATCTTTCCATGAAAAACTTGAGTGGAGTAACTTTGAATTGAACAAAACTCTATGATGTTCCATAATAATGAAATGTTACTTGAAGACATAATGGTATGATGCTGAAATAATATCTGCTTCTCTTTATCTGGGATTTCGGGGACGAAATCCTTGTTAGGGGTTTATAATTTGTAACATCCCTGACCTGGGTTATGAGTTAAGCCTAGGTGTTTTGCTTAATTATGTAATTAGATGTTTGTGATTATCTCCTGGTATGTAATTAAAGCACCTGAGGAACATATGTTGCTATTTCTGTCCTTTTTAAACAATGTTGTAGTATTGTTTTGTAATATAGGGACCTATGTGCAAATTACCCAATTAGAGGGGTTAACTTGCAAATTGCACATGTTAAGATGTTCCTTTGATGATGAGACATCATAAGTGTGAATATGATGAAGTATGATGGATTCTCCAAGCTTGGGCATCAAGATGCAGCTTGTGGAGTATTCCTTATGCTTAAAACCCTAATTTTGGTGAAAAGTGCAATTTACCCAAAATATGGGGTGCAACTTGTAAAATACATCTTCTAGAGTATCTTGTATGACTCTAAACATCATTTAGAGTGAAAATTATGAAGAGGGCGCTTCAATTGAATAATTAAATAAGACTGATAACCCTTGTATCTAGATTACCAAGTTGTAGTAAAGAGACCCTTTTATATGTGCAACTTAGTAAGAAGTTGGCTTTCCTTACCTTTAGACCTCGGGTTTAAAATGAGTTTTGCTTAATTATGGAAGGGAGAAACTTGGCTTAAAATAAGGAAAGGACCTAGATGAGAAGTGAAGAAACAAGTTGTCCTTATGTGGGAAATTTACCCAAAGTATATATACACCTTTTCTCACTTAGCAAGGATCGTTTCCTTCACTTTCCTTCTTATCTTCTTGGTTGGACCGACTAAGGCAGAGCTCTAGAGCATAGGAGAACGACTAAGAGAAGATAGGTAAGCTTTGGTTGCCTTTTAACTCAGATTCATGGAGGAATTCATGATACAAGATTGGTAGACTAGCTTTTCTTACTTAGTTCTTCCTTCTAGCCGTCCTTTTCCAACCAATTCTTGGAGAAATGACCTTGGCCAACGTGTGGAGCTCAAGACGCCATTAAAGGCTTGGAAGATTGAAAGCTTGGATCTCTAGGAACAACCTTAAGGCGGGTTTTATAACTCTAAACCTTTACTTTGTTATGCATACTTTTGTTCTTGCAAATAATAGTTAGTTCTTCTTCTTCCCCATCTTTCCTTGCACTCTTGCAAGCAAATCCGTGAAGAACATACCTTGATCTCAAGGTAGAAGATGATGGGCATTAATACCAATGTTGGTCCTGATCTTACTTTACCAAACGACCTTGTACCTTTGGTCTAAACGGTTTGCAAGACCGTTTGAAACCAAATGGTTTCAAGATCGTTTGATTTCATGCGGTCTTGCAAGACCGTTTAGATTCAAACGGTCTCCAAGACCGTTTGGAATGTTTTACCAAGCGTTGACCATTTAGAGGTCTTCTGAACACATTATGAATTAATCATCTACAAAGAATCATAATCTAATTGCAAGCAAATCACAAGTTGAAGGCACTTCAATCCTCTAAACCCTAATCGAGTTCAATTGCTGATTTCATTGACCAATTGTGTTGAAGTTTGGGTTGTGTGGCCCAAACGGTCTCAAGACCGTTTGGGGAATCACTCAAACGGTCTCAATACCGTTTGGTGACCACCCAAGACCGTTTGGAGGTCTAGGGTTAAGGTAATTTGATCAATTGAAGGTCCAATCACAATAGGTTGTTGAATTGATTAAAAGTGCTGATTTGTGACTTAATTAGGGTTCAACCCTTGACAAATTGACTTAGATTTTGATGTGACTTTGGGAAAACAGTCTCAAGACCGTTTGGAGGGTGACTAAATGGTCTCAAGACCGTTTGGACCAAGTTGGGGCCCAATTGAGTGGCAATTGATGGGTTCAACTGCAATTACACTCATGATGGTCAATGTTGATGGTTAATCGATTACAAACCCTAATTGAATTGGTTTCAACCCTAATTGGCTATCAACTAAGGGTCAATTGAGTGTCCAATTGGTTAAGGATAAACCTAATTGGCTCAATTGATAAGTGGTTAACATGCATGATACCAATTGAGGGGTTCAACATTGAAAACCCTAATCGATTACAAGTGTTGATGCACTTTTTAGGTCCATGCGGTTTTGAGCCATTTGGACCAAACGGTTGAGACCGTTTGAGCTCAAACGGTTTCAAGACCATTTGGAGCTCATGCGGTTTGGTCAAACGGTTTCAAAGTCAACTCTCACCAAACGGTCAACATGGTCAAACGGTCTCAAGACCGTTTAAGGGCAAACGGTCTTGAGTGTCATGCGGTCTTGAAGTCAACCATAACCAAACGGTCAACCCTTCCAAACGGTCTCAAGACCGTTTGGAGGTTGAAGTGTGAAACCGTTTGGGGACTTTTAGGGTTAAGATTGCTTAATGCCTTGAATGCTTAAATGGTTCAATGTTTGTTTAGTCCAAACCCTAATGATACCTAAAGAGTTTAAGGGGTTAAGTAATTAGTAGATTGACCCATGTTATGATTAATGGTGAACATTATCAAGACACTCATAAAGGGTTCAAGTGGACAACACCCCTTGATCATGCAAACCCTAATGATTATAATGGTGATGACTTGGCTTATGTTTATCAAAGTTGACTTGACCTAACTCAATCTAGAGTGATGTAATCACCATCTAGTAGTGACAGGAGAGAGAAGGCTCCTAAAATAGATGAGAATCAAGTAACATATCTTCAATACGTAGGAATGTACATGATTAGGGTATGATCCATCAAGGTGAGATCATGAAAACCCTAATTATGATGATTAATGAATCTTAACCTAAATTGAGGGCATCAATGATGATATTTCATACATGGTGATGCTATGAGCTCAATACACTATGAAGTGAATAGTAAACCCTAATTCTAGGGTAATATCATGTAATGAGAATAGTAAACCCTAATTTAGAATGATATCATGAAAAGAATAATCCTAGGTTATACATTTAAGTATGGAACCTTATGAATGAATTATAAAGTGAGGAACCTTTATGCCTTGCAAGCTAAGGGGTTTGATAACCCTGATTGAGGTAAATAAACCCTAACCCTAGAATCAATCAAGGTATGTTGATAACAACACGACCGTGCTAAGGAGCACGGCCATGGTAGCTTTCCCCTTGCACGACCGTGCAAGGAAGCACGGTCGTGGTGTTTTATAAAGAAAATTGAAAAGTGGAAACCTTGGTACTATGATATGGTCTAAGACTTAATCTAGGGTAATGTCAAGTAATGATATATAGAACCCTAAAGATGGTTTGTTAGCCAGTACATTAAAGAAAGGTGTGGCTAAAATCAATTAGATAGAATGATTATGTCATAAACATAAGAAATAAGGTTAAAGAACCATGTTAATGATAAAAGATTTAAGAGGTGAGATGATGCCTAGACCTTTGTACAAATACCTTTATAAATGAGTATTAGCCTTTACACCTTACAATAATAATGGACATGAAAGTCTTGGAAATGATGTATACTAATCAATGATGGGGATAACATCCTGAAATTAGAAATACCAGAATAGTTGGTGATAGTTTATCCTATATAAACAATGTTTATCAAATGGATAAGTCCATATCATTAAAGAGTGTTGGACAACTTTAATATATAATTCTTACACCATATGATAAAAGTAACAAATTAGTGAATAAAGTATTAAGAGAGAAATACCTTAATACAGAGTTAGTTATATAACTCAAGTAAAATGGAAATGAGAAGAAAGTGATACATCAAGATATGATAGATATCACATTCAATAATTCATGGTAATAAACCTTGATGAACCTTTAAACCATTATACTTAGACAAAAGATACATGGAATGCATGATGAGTAATTGTTTACAATAAAGATATAATGGACTCAATGCACTTGATAAGTATTGATTAATATGCCTTGAGAAAGGGATAAGCCAAATCAAGGAGTATGATGTACTCATAACATGATATGAAGAAGAAATGGACTAATACTTAGAATTGAGGATCATTAATGATATTCAATGAGTATTGTAATCGAAAATAAATATTCATCACGTCCTTGTATGCTCCCAAGAGTGGTAGAATAGTATGCTAGGGTTGGACTGATAACATGAACATGAAACCCTAACTATTGAGGGATGGGGTATGTTAACCCTAAATCCTGGGTCATGCTTTCAAGCATAAACCCTATGAACAAATTACAATATAAGGAATTCTTATGCCTTATAAGGCAAAGGGATTCAATAACCGTAATTGAGTAGGGATAAACCTTAACTACAGGTTATGCTTTTAAGCATGATTCTTCATGATTGAAGTATGAGATGAGAAATCATTATTTCCCTATTATAATAAAAGGGATTGAATAACCCTAATTGATTCAAATAATGGGAACCAAGCTTTAGTGAAGATATGAAAGTACATCTTTGAATTGAAAGGTTATTCTTGCTTACAATTATTGATTCAGAGATGAATTGTTTATTATTATCAATTGAGTTGACCATGCATGTTCTTATAAAGAAATGATCATAGCCAGGTAAAGGTTATGATATCATATTCATTGAAAGTATACTATATGCTTTATGAGTAGTGATTACATGCCATGTTGCCTAAGTTTATGTAGTAACATATGAGAGTGATGGGCTGTAAGATCCATGAGCAACATCAAGGTCATGCTAATTAGATGGCTTAAGATGGTTTAAGGGTTTGAACACCCCTATTCTTGAATCATAGAAATTAAATGCATAAGAATTGATTTCCATATGATAACTGATGTGAGCTAAACTTGATACATTTAGTATTCTTTCTTTATAGAAGTTGTTTTGATGATTATTGTTTGAAAACATGCATGATGTGAAAAGAATACTGAAATGTACTTAAGTAATCAAGTATAATGATATAATGTAGGGACCTGACCATTGATCCATCATTGTCAGAGACCAAATGATGGTGAAACAGGTTTTCCTAAGGGAACACCTAGAACATATACTTTTGAGTATATGGGGGAAATGGACGCAAATATCCTTACGTCCTAATGTAGGAATTGATGTAGGATGTATCTTTAACCTATCAATCCTTCATTACATGTTTATGTCGGGATGATGTACCACTAATCTCCCGAGGAAAATCACCAATACCGCATCGATGAGAGATAAACAAGAGATCTTTCGAGGACAAAGAGAGTGCAGAATGCCACTGTAACTCTATAGCAAAGTTTCCAGAATACACTGGATAGCTACTACAGCAGAGACACAAGATGTCCTACAAATAAATACCCTTACTGACTGAGGAAGATGAGGTCATATGAATCCGGCTCTTTTAATGACCTATGTATGGTACCGATGCGATTTCGTAATGGTCGGTTGGAGTATGAGCAATATACCTCATCTCCGCAGGGCATAATAATGTTTGAAGGAAATATAATTAACCGTGTAGAATAATTGCTTAGGTTGAACTACGAAAAACAATGAATGATGTTACTTTATTTTAAATGTTCTGGTTGAACAATTAGTATACATGTTCTTCATATTCTTATTTAAGATATGCCTTGATATGCAATTATGCTATAGATGAAATGATTGCTAAGAAGGTATTTCTTTATCCCATGTTGAGCCTACTGTTAAATGTTAATAATTATACTACTTAATGTTATTCCTTAGTATAATAACAAAGCTTCTGGCGGAGAGTTATAACTCTCGCTGGGACAATTATTCAATTGTCTCACCCCGTGGGATTCTACTTTTTAGGTAGACGCCGAGATCGAAGAAACCCATCTAAGAATGAGAAACAACAGCAGCAACAGCATCAGGGGCAGCAGTGAATCTCAGGTGGAGATATTGACTGTCTAGTCTTATAGATAGTATGTCTTATGTCGTCTCTATACTCTCAGGTCCTAGGAGTCAGTAGATCTGAGGTTTTTGGCTTTAAGCCTCGAGATTTTGTTGTATCTTGCATTGTACAGTTAACAGGGAAATGGATGTATGTATCTACTCGAGAGGTGATCCCACAGAGATGAAATGTTGAAACATGATGTAAACTGTTTATCATGTTTCTTCTAAAAAGGTTTTTTTATGGTATAAAGATCTTTTCATAAAAAGTTTTAAATTTAATTCCTCTGCTAATCACTTATGCATTCGTTGATCTCATTTTTCCCGAAATAGACATTTCAGTTAGTGGTATCAGAGCTCTAGGTTCGCTGAGTCTACAGAGACATAGGACTAAGGTAGTAGAGTCTGTTCTAGTGTCACGCAGTATATCTGATGGTATCTTCTACTCACATAGGAGGAGAAGAACTTGAAGATGACTGGATTGGACGAGGAGTTTGCTGCAGAAAGAAACAATACTACACCAAGAAGAGGTGCAGAGGAGCAAGCAAGAGAGGGACAATTACCTGAGATCCCCCTAGTCAATCCAACCATGATAAGAGATCCTTCCTTAGGAATCACTGTTGGGGAATTTATGGCAACCATGATGTAACTAGTGGATCAAGCACTAGCAATACAACCTAGATTACCAGCTCCTAATGATGATGTTTTAAATATCAACAGAATATGTAATCCACTACAACAGGTTGAAACAATGGTAAATGATGAAGCATTGAACTTAGAACAAGCTCGTACTCAATCTTATTTTGTTGAATCAATGAACAGTAATATAGGAGTTAGAATACAACCAGAAACCAGGACCTACCATAGGTGTAGGAAACCTGGACATATCAGACCTAATTATCCAGAAAAGGAATATAAAAGAAGAATTGAGAAAAGGCCTATCCAAACCTAGGAACAGAGACCTGGTAGTTCCAAAAAGAAGAAGTTTTTGGTATCACCAGTACAACCTGGACCTAGTGCACCAAGGCAATGGTCATCTAGAAAGGGTAAATAACCCTTTAAACCATACTGGGCACCTAGGATTTGCTACTTATGTAGACGGGCTGGACATCTGGCAAGAAATTTCCCAGCCAGAAATGTTATGGCAAATCAACCCTTGAGGCAGAACCAGCCTGAGGCAATGAATAATCCTCGAATCATGATAGGTCAGGCAAAATAAATGTCATTCTTATATGTCTTTTTATGATTTCTTGGATAAACTGAGAAAGTAATTGATTGAACTTTCCTTGATTAGTCCTATGAGGACTTATAATTTTTGCATAATAAACATAGTAGATGTTTCATGTTGCTTTTACCTCTATGAGAAAAATGAAGTATTAAAGAGATGTCTGGATAAAATTCAGTAATGATAAACCTTATACTTGTGATAATAGGGTAAGAGAAGGAACAAGGTAGTTACAGATGCATATTACCTTATCTCAGTATTTATATACCCTGGTCAGGTATACAATTGTTGATGATAAAGTAAATATGGAAACTCCTAGATTGTTATCTTTTTGATTGCTCTGATCAAGTAGTCATTCTAAAACAATCTAATGAGTATCAAGAAATAAGAAATATGGAAATAAGGGAGGTCAACCCTGTCCAATAAATTTCTAAGAATAATAATAAAGATCCTCCCCATAATGTGAAAATGTGATGAGATCATAAGATGTTCATGAATATGTTAGAAAATAACAAGGAAAGGAACAATGCCATGTAATCATCCTTATTAGATTCCTATGCTAGGGCAAGGAACCAAAGATGAGATAAGGAGTAAATGTTTCATGAATGGTTGAAAATACATTATATAATAAGAGGAATATGATCCCTTATTCTCTTTCCTTCCAGGGACATGGTAATCAAGTGAGTCTTAGGACACTTGATGTGCATAATATAAAGATGTTTATGTGATGTATACCTAGAAAGGTATCAGTTTATCTTGGACTTTGGTTCCAAGTTGAGAATATTTGTAACAAGTAATGTCCCAAGATGAAAGGAAGATAACACATGTGATAGGTATCAAGATAAGAATGTAATAATATATCAAATGATTTATGTTGATCTAACTAAGGAACATGAGAGTATATGTTCCATGTGAATCTTTCCATGAAAAACTTGAGTGGAGTAACTTTGAATTGAACAAAACTCTATGATGTTCCATAATAATGAAATGTTACTTGAAGACATAATGGTATGATGCTGAAATAATATCTGCTTCTCTTTATCTGGGATTTCAGGGACGAAATCCTTGTTAGGGGTTTATAATTTGTAACATCCTTGACCTGGGTTATGAGTTAACCCTACATGTTTTGCTTAATTATGTAATTAGATGTTGGTGATTATCTCCTGGTATGTAATTAAAGCACCTGAGGAACATATGTTGCTATTTCTGTCCTTTTTAAACAATGTTGTAGTATTGTTTTGTAATACAGGGACCTATGTGCAAATTACCCAATTAGAGGGGTTAACTTGCAAATTGCACATGTTAAGATGTTCCTTTGATGACGAGACATCATAAGTGTGAATATGATGAAGTATGATGGATTGTCCAAGCTTGGGCATCAAGATGCAGCTTGTCGAGTATTCCTTATGCTTAATACCCTAATTTTGGTGAAAAGTGCAATTTACCCAAAATATGGGGTGCAACTTGTAAAATACATCTTCTAGAGTATCTTGTATGACTCTAAACATCATTTAGAGTAAAAATGATGAAGAGGGCGCTTCAATTGAATAATTAAATAAGACTGATAACCCTTGTATCTAGATTACCAAGTTGTAAGTAAAGAGACCCTTTTATATGTGCAACTTAGTAAGAAGTTGGCTTTCCTTACCTTTAGACCTCGGGTTTAAAATGAGTTTTGCTTAAGTATGGAAGGGAGAAACGTGGCTTAGAAGAAGGAAATGACCTAGATGAGAAGTGAAGAAACAAGTTGTCCTTATGTGGGAAATTCACCCAAAGTATATATACACCTTTTCTCACTTAGCAAGGATCGTTTCCTTCACTTCCCTTCTTATCTTCTTGCTTGGACCGACTAAGGCAGAGATTTGGAGCAGAGGATAACGACAAAGAGAAGCTAGGTAGGCTTTGGTTGCCTTTTAACTCAGATTCATGGAGGAATTCATGATACAAGATTGGTAGACTAGCTTTTCTTACTTAGTTCTTCAATCTAGCCGTCTTTTTCCAACCAATTCTTGGAGAAATGACCTTGGCCAACCTGTGGAGCTCAAGACTTCATTAAAGTCTTTGAATCTTGAAAGCTTGGATCTCTAGGAACAACCTTAAGGTGGGTTTTATAACTCTAAACCTTTGCTTTGTTATGCATACTTTTGTTCTTGCAAATAATAGTTAGTTCTTCTTCTTCCCCATCTTTCCTTGCACGCTTGCAAGCAAATCCGTGAAGAAAAGACCTTGATCTCAAGGTAGAAGATGATGGGCATTAATACCAATGTTGGTCCTTATCTTACTTTACCAAACGACCTTGGTCCTTTGGTCTAAACGGTTTGCAAGACCGTTTGAAACCAAACGGTTTCAAGATCGTTTGATTTCATGCGGTCTTACAAGACCGTTTAGATTCAAATGGTCTCCAAGACCGTATGGCAAGTTTGACCAAGCGTTGACCATTTATAGGTCTTCTGAACACATTATGAATTAATCATCTACAAATAATCATAATCTAATTGCAAGCAAATCACAAGTTGAAGGCACTTCAATCCTCTAAACCCTAATCGGGTTCAATTGCTGATTTCATGGACCAATTGTGTTGAAGTTTGGGTTGAGTGGCCCAAACGGTCTCAAGACCATTTGGGGAATCACTCAAACGGTCTCAAGACCGTTTGGTGACCACCCAAGACCGTTTGGAGGTCTAGGGTTAAGGTAATTTGATCAATTGAAGGTCCAATTACAATAGGTTCTTGAATTGATTAAAAGTGCTGATTTGTGACTTAATTAGGGTTCAACCCTTGACAAATTGACTTAGATTTTGATGTGACTTTGGGCAAACGGTCTCAAGACCATTTGGAGGGTGACTAAACGGTCTCAAGACCGTTTGGACCAAGTTGGGGCCCAATTGAGTGGCAATTGATGGGTTCAACTTCAATTAGACTCATGATGGTCAATGTTGATGGTTAATCGATTACAAACCCCAATTGAATTGGTTTCAACCCTAATTGGCTATCAATTAAGGGTCAATTGAGTGTCCAATTGGTTAAGGATAAAACTAATTGGCTTAATTGATAAGTGGTTAACATGCATGAGACCAATTGCGGGGTTCAACATTGAAAACCCTAATCGATTACAAGTGTTGATGTACTTTTTAGGTCCATGCGGTTTTGAGCCATTTGGACCAAACGGTCTCAAGACCGTTTGGGTCCAAACGGTCTCAAGACCGTTTGAGCTCAAATGGTTTCAAGACTGTTTGGAGCTCATGCGGTTTGCTCAAACGGTTTCAAAGTCAACTCTCACTAAACGGTCAACATGATCAAACGGTCTCAAGACCGTTTAAGGGAAAACGGTCTTGAGTGTCATGTGGTCTTGAAGTCAACCATAACCAAACGGTCAACCCTTCCAAACGGTTTCAAGACCGTTTGGAGGTTGAAGTGTGAAACCGTTTGGGGACTTTTATGGTTAAGATTGCTTAATTCCTTGAAGGCTTAAATGGTTCAATGGTTGTTTAGTCCAAACCCTAATGATACCTAAAGACATTAAGGGGTTAAGTAATTAGTAGATTGACCCATGTTATGATTAATGGTGAACATTATCAAGACACTCATAAAGGGTTCAAGTAGACAAAACCCCTTGATCATGCAAACCCTAATGATTATAATGGTGATGACTTGGCTTATGTTTATCAAAGTTGACTTGACCTAACTCAATCTAGAGTGATGTAATCACCATCTAGTAGTGAGAGGAGAGAGAAGGATCCTAAAATAGATGAGAATCAAGTAACATATCTTCAATATGTAAGAATGTACATGATTAGGGTATGATCCATAAAGGTGAGATCATGAAAACCCTAATTATGATGATTAATGAATCTTAACCTAAATTGAGGGCATCAATGATGATATTTCATACATGGTGATGCTATGAGCTCAATACACTATGAAGTGAATAGTAAACCCTAATTCTAGGGTAATATCATGTAATGAGAATAGTAAACCCTAATTTAGGATGATATCATGAAAAGAATAATCCTAGGTTATACCTTTAAGTATGGAACCTTATGAATGAATTATAAAGTGAGGAACCTTTATGCCTTGTAAGCTAAGGGGTTTGATAACCCTGATTGATGTAAATAAACCCTAACCCTAGAATCACTTGAGGTATGTTGATAACAGCATGACCGTGCTAAGGAGCACGGCCATGGTAGCTTTCCCCTTGCACGACCGTGCAAGGAAGCACGGCCATGGTGTTTTATAAAGAAAATTGAAAAGTGGAAACCTTGGTACTATGAGATGGTCTAAGACTTAATCTAGGGTAATGTCAAGTAATGATATATAGAACCCTGAAGATGGTTTGTTAGCCAGTACATTAAAGAAAGGTGTGGCTAAAATCAATTAGATAGAATGATTATGTCATAAACATAAGAAATAAGGTTAAAGAACCATGTTAATGATAAAAGATTTAAGAGGTGAGATGATGCCTAGACCTTTGTACAAATACCTTTATAAATGAGTATTAGCCTTTACACCTTAAAATAATAATGGACATGAAAGTCTTGGAAATGATGTATACTAATCAAAGATGGGGATAACATCCTGAAATTAGAAATACCAGAATAGTTGGTGATAGTTTATCCTATATAAACAATGTTTATCAAATGGATAAGTCCATATCATTAAAGAGTGTTGGAAAACTTTAATATATAATTATTACACCATATGATAAAAGTAACAAATTAGTGAATAAAGTATTAAGAGAGAAATACCTTAATACAGAGTTAGTTATATAACTCAAGTAAAATGGAAATGAGAAGAAAGTGATACATCAATATATGATAGATATCACATTCAATAATTCAGGGTAATAAACCTTGATGAACCTTTAAACATTTACTTAGACAAAAGATACATGGAATGCATGATGAGTGATTGTTTACAATAAAGATATAATGGACTCAATGCACTTGATAAGTATTGATTAATATGCCTTGAGAAAGGGATAAGCCAAATCAAGGAGTATGATGTAATCATAACATGATATGATGAAGGAATGGACTAATACTTAGAATTGAGGATCATTAATGATATTCAATGAGTATTGTAATCGAAAATAAATATTCATCATGTCCTTGTATGCTCCCAAGAGTGGTAGAACAGTATGCTAGGGTTGGACTGATAACATGAACAAGAAACCCTAACTATTGATGGATGGGGTATGTTAACCCTAAATCCTGGGTCATGCTTTCAAGCATGAAACCCTATGAACAAATTACAATATAAGGAATTCTTATGCCTTATAAGGAAAAGGGATTCAATAACCGTAATTGAGTAGGGATAAACCTTAACTCCAGGTTATGCTTTTAAACATGATTCTTCATGATTGAAGTATGAGATGAGAAATCATTATTTCCCTATTATAATAAAAGGGATTGAATAACCCTAATTGATTCAAATAATGGGAACCAAGCTTTAGTGAAGATATGAAAGTACAACTTTGAATTGAAAGGTTATTCCTGCTTACAATTATTGATTCAGAGATGAATTGTTTATTATTATCAATTGAGTTGACCATGCAAGTTCTTATAAAGAAATGATCATAGCCAGGTAAAGGTTATGATATCATATTCATTGAAAGTATACTATATGCTTTATGAGTAGTGATTACATGCGATGTTGCCTAAGTTTATGTAGTAACGTATGAGAGTGATGGGATGTAAGAGCCATGAGTAACATCAAGGTCATGCTAATTAGATGGCTTAAGATGGTTTAAGGGTTTGAACACCCCTATTCTTGAATCATAGCAATTAAATGGATAAGAATTGATTTCCATATGATAATTGATGTGAGTTAAACTTGATACATTTAGTATTCTTTCTTTATAGCAGTTGTTTTGATGATTATTGTTTGAAAACATGCATGATGCAAAAAGAATACTCAAATGTACTTAAGTAATCAAGTATAATGATATCATGTAGGGCCCTGACCATAGATCCATCATTGTCAGAGACCAAATAATGTTGAAACAGGTTTTCCTAAGGGAATTCCTGGAACATATACTTTTGAGTATATGGGGGAAATAGACGCAAATATCCTTACGTCCTAATGTAGGAATTGATGTAGGATGTATCTTTAACCTATCAATCCTTCATTACATGTTTATGCCGGGATGATGTACCACTAATCTCCCGAGGAAAATCATCAATACCGCATCGATGAGAGATAAACAAGAGATCTTTCGATGACGAAGAGAGTACAAAACGCCACTGTAACTCTATAGTGAAGTTTCCGGAATACCCTGGATAGCTACTACAGCAGAGACACAATATGTCCTGCAAATAAATCCTCTTACTGACTGAGGAAGATGAGGTCATAAGAATCCAGCTCTTTTGATGACCTATGTATGGTACCGACGCGATTTCGTAATGGTCGGTTGGAGTATGAGCGGTATACCTCATCTCCGCAGGGCATAATAATGTTTGAAAGAAATAGAATCAGCTGTGTAGCATAATTGCTTAGGTTGAACTACGAAAAACAATGAATGATGTTACTTTGTTTTAAATGTTCTGGTTGAACAATTAGTATACATGTTCTTCATAATCCTTATTTAAGATATGCCTTGATATGCAATTATGCTATAGATGAAATGATTGCTAAGAAGGCATTGCTTTATCCCATGTTGAGCCTACTGTTAAATGTTAATAATTATACTGCTTAATGTTATTCCTTATTATAATAACAAAGCTTCTGGCGAAGAGTTATAACTCTCGCTGGGACAATTATTCAATTGTCTCACCCCTGTGGGATTCTACCTTTTAGGTAGACGCCGAGATCGAAGAAACCCATCTAAGAATGAGCAACAACAGCAGCAACAACATCAGGGGCAGCAGTGAATCTCAGGTGGAGATACTGAATGTCTAGTCTTATAGATAGTATGTCTTATGTCGTCTCTGTACTCTCAGGTCCTAGGAGTCAGTAGATCTGAGGTTTTTGGCTTTAAGCCTCGAGATTTTGTTGTATCTTGCCTTGTACAGTTAACAGGGCAATGGATGTATGTATTTACTCGAGAGGTGATCCCACAGAGATGAAATGTTGAAACATGATGTAAACTATTTATCTTGTTTCTTATAAAAATGTTTTTATGGTATAAAGATATTTTCTTAAAAAGTTTTAAATTTTTAGTGATTTTTGATAATTCCGCTGCTAATCGCTTCCGCATTCGTTGATCTTGTTTTTCCCGAAACAAACATTTCACACAAATATGGCACCAGGGACACAAACACAAGGGCAGTTGTTAGTGTCAGACCAAATCCAGCTTCCATTAAATAGGAGAAGATGGCTAAAGAAAAAGAACTTGAAGCATTCAACAAGAAGCACAACAACAATGTCATCCCCGATGTTGAACCTGTGCAAGATGTAGATGAAGGACAAGTTTTAGCAAAGGATAAAGCATAATATCGAGGAGTGTCATATGTGATTGAGGTAGGAGAGGCCTCAATAAGGATTTATCCAGAGTAAAGATTGGAAGTTGCACCACCATCACCTTGAATGGTGGAAACATCAAAATAAGCAGCGATACCCCACCTTGGGATGGGCCTGAACCCACCCACCCTGCCAAGGAAGCAACCACGAGAAAACCTACATTTCCATCGACAAACAACCCACATACAAAATCTTGGAGAAGAACTCTGGCATCAATTTGATGTCATATATGAGCAAATATTCAACTCATCTTATAATTTTTACTCTTTATCTTCGAGCATGCACTCACCAACAATCTAGGAAGAAAGAATTGATGTGTGGACTGCACCTCTTCCATAGTTCATGAATGAGTTTGTTGAATACCATTTCCATATGATGGACAACATGGCCACCATGGCAGTTAAATTGGCAGAATGATGAGGAAGCATGATGAGATGAAACTAGAAAATGAAGAGAATGAGAGAGGAGTGGGAGAACGAGAAGCGATGCTATGGGGAAAGGTGAGATAAAAATATAGCAACATGGGGAAAATCCACCCCAACTATTTACCTCACCAAGCCATCACACATCAAACAAAGCAATCCAATCATTGATATTATTATGAACCGCTTGCCAAACAACAACGACCTTCATGAAGCAGAACAAAAAGGAAGATGAACCAGTGTATCTAGTGAAATACTTCAACAATTGATACAAGAGGATCATCCACCTCCATTAGAAAAAGTGTTTCTTGATGAGACAGTGGAAACATACACCAAAGAACCCACACCTAAAGCACTACAAGTAGATGAAACCATAAAAACTATATAGAAGATGATTTCCAACATGGTAGGTCTGATGGAACTGGATGTTTTCCAATCTGACATCTGGAACTGCTGTATGCAATTCAATCAACTTGAAGGCCCAGTCCCATAAAGCATTACAAAAATAGATATGGCCACAACAAAAGTATATTTAGTGAAGGTGAAGAAGGTACAAACTCTTTCTTCACTGACATCCCTGCCAAAATAGTCTTATCCATTTTCTCCCTGCACTCAAATCTCAAGAAGTCAGACAAGGCTCGATTCCCCATCTCGTCCATCCAAAATGAGCAAAATGGACATGAATATAGTGCCAAAGATATCATGTAGAGACATTCACATCCTTGTAGATATTCTAAACAATAATATTTTGGTAGCAAACATTTTATACACTAATAAGGGACGATCTTTGATTTAGGAACACTTTATAGGGATATCCTAAAATAAAGCATAGAAACACACACATTTGTTTAAGATTCTCTATGCAACTATGATGGAAGAGTTCCTGGACCCAAAGAAGAAATGACTTGTGTTCAATAGAACCCAAACACTAGCCAATAACCACTTTCACAAGAAAGAATAGTCACAACCGATCCTTTTTCTTTCAAACATAGTAAATCGATAAAAAAACTAGGTTTATCACACTATCGTACATGACCAAACACCATTGGCTTCTAAAAGCAACTAAGTTGTACAAAGGCACATATTAATCTACAATTGGTGTGCATAAGAGCTTAAGTTCAGTTGTAAAGAGGAGAGATCACCTCCTTACTAAAATTTAAAGGAAATACAAAACATTCACACATTTCATAAAAATAGAGAATTTGGGATGCTTGCATAATATTCTAAATAAATAAGCATGATTTCCGATACATTATAAAATGTCAATAGCAGTAGAAATAAAAAATACTAAGCCTTTACATGGCTTTCATTGTTCACTACATCATTGATTCCCAAAAGAAAAGATAAGAGAAACATGATCTAGCTATAGAAACCTAGTCATCCTTTCCAAAAGTGTGAGATCAACTGCTGAGAAAACGTCCATCAAGCTTGTCCTTCTCCTTACATAGCACCAGCACCTGGGTCGTTGGGAAGCACCCAACAAAAGGGAAAGGGAAGAGAAAGTATGTGTCAAGAAAACTAGTCTAGGATAACAAGATAAGTAAAGCAAGTAAAAATAGGCTAGGATTCATCATAAGATGAAGATAATAAGAGTATGAGGCTAAATTCAAAAGAAAACATGCCATTAACAATTATATTAAAAGGGATTTGCATGTAAAAAAAAATGTCTACCTGACTAAGTAGGGTTGAGGCACCTACCGGACCTCTAACCTTAGGTGAGGGGAGAATAAGACATTCCCAATCACCTACAATATTATCAGGAGAATAAATACATTCCCCAGGGTGAATAAATACATGCCCTCCGTGGATGGTTGTACATAAGTACCACTACTTTAAATTAAATAGAACATAAATCTACATGCTAGAAAAATAGTTATGGCAAGAATAATTTATGAACCAATAAGCATTGTAGTGGAGTTTAAAATCTAAACAAGATAATATATGAACTGATTTGAGGCATAAGCAAATTAGGGTTTCAAGGAATAGAAGAATAAGGTTCAATTAAGCCTCATAATGGAAAACTAGGTTAAGGAATAAATATTCCCAATTGATATGTTAGATGCACATACCTCTTCCTTAGAGCCCTAGAAACCACTTTCCAAAATCCTAAGCAAGATTAGAGTATGCTTGTCCTATTATCATAACCATGTTCATATATTAGCATTATATATATTCATTAAGAACTTAAAACCCTGAAGTTATTAACTTTTTCTACAAACCACCGATTTAGGTATTGAAAATATCACCACTGTCTTAGTTATGGTTTCTTGATCAAAATAACATATAATATTATGTATTTTGAAGATATGGACTTTTAGGGTTATTTTTAGTGATTTTAGTTAATTAAGTTATCCCCAAAATACTTTCTTTGAGAAACTCAAAACCAGACATCACATTTATTTTTATTAGATAGATAATCTTTTTCTGAGTCTAGAAAATATTTTAGCTTTAATTTTGGCTGAGGGAATTAATAGTTATGAATTCTTTAAGTCTGGCCAATCAAAAATTAGAAAAATCAATTTTCAATTTAAAAACACAGAGAGTGAGTGAGTGAGAGAGGAGGCTGGGCCCACTGGTTGGGCCAATCACCATGGGCCAAGTCAGTGACCTGTGCCCGCTGGCTGCCAAAGTGGTGCCTGGGTCAAGGACCGATCAATTGAGCAAAAAGGCATAACTGCCCATGCTGAAACAAAGGCAAACCAAATCGATCGAGGGCATAAGTGTAAAATCATGGAGATCATCTTCCTCCTAGCCTCCTGATGCCATGGTCAGTGCGCAAAACATGTTGCTTGTGGGGTTTTGGGCAAAAATGCAATACTCAACCAAATTCGATGTTCAAGTACTCGAAAGAAAGAGGAGGAGAATTCAGATCTGATGGTACCTTTGATTCGGTCGGTGATGATCTGTGGAGGGTGAGAGAGACGTCACAATCTCTAAATATTTAATGGCTCATTGAGGGTCAAGACAGTTATGAAAAGTCAACTTGGCTAGTGTGTTGAGTTGCAAGGATGATGGAGATTCTTAGGGTGTAGGTATTTGTAGGCAAGGGAGTATGGGGTAGGTTTTTGGTACCTGAGGTGAGAGGTGGACTGCGACTGACTTTGGTGGTTTCTCGAATCTTCACCAAAACATGAAAAATTTGGGATAATCATGTGCAGAATCTCAAGAAGAATTCATACCACAAAAAATTATTCAATTTGGTTGAGTATACATCGAGATAATGCCAAATAATAATTTTGCAACTATGTTTACTGCTTTCCTTGCCCGAATCAAGGTAGGAGACAACCCAGACCCATCCGATCAGTGGACACAGGTCCATAGATTGATCTCAGTCATTGGATCATGCACATTAGTTATATTAGGAGCGTGACACATGTATTTAAAATTTCATTATAAATTGAATAAAGTGATATACACATTATTTAATGAATTTATGTCTCTTCTTTTGAGGGCTCAAACAATCTCCAAATTTAATAAAAATTAACACCCTGACTTATTTTGAGATGTAGAATCCGAATATGGAATTAGTTTTACCTTTTGAGGACTTTTGATGGGTTAAATAATTCAAAACTCATTTTCTCTTTCCTCCTTCATTATGACTCTATGATTATCCAAATATGATCAAATTTCACCAATGTGTCCCAATTAATATCTTGGATACGATTTTGCCATTATTTGATCATGTTTGTGCCATTTATTTAGTAAATTCTTAAAATGAAGGTTCTATATACTCTCTCCCCTACCTTTTTACATTATCCAAATATTATCCAAATTAATTGAAAACTTGCCCAAAGGCTTATTTTTATTCCTAAATTACGAATTTGGAGTTAGTTTACCAATTTGGGAACATTAGATATTTTGATTTCTCTTTCTTGGCTTATCCTATATTCCTTTAATAAAGGCTTTTATATATATTTACATTTTCCACAATGGAGTGATACTTGGCCCTTAAGTAACTTTTAGTTCAAGAAAACAAATTTTTGTATCAAAATTATCTCATGGGTTTACTTAATTGAGATTTTGGTAAATGTATTCCACATTATCTCCTCTTATCCTATTTATAACATTTATCATCTCCTTCATGTATATTTTAAAATTTATTTTCTTTTCCATATTCTAAAACGTCCTAGAAAGTTCTAGCACGAATTCCATCACTATTATTATTACTTAAGTGGAAATTTGCACTTCATGCCCATTACTTAGGTTTCTACGTAGGTATTTGCTAATAAAACCCTTTATTAAGAATATATGGGAAAAATTGATCCAATAATCATCATAATTCCACTTAATCAACTCCAAAGACATATGGGACGAAAATGGAGGACAAATCTTATTGAAAAAGAGTACAAAGAGGTACATAGTGGATTTTAGTATGTTACAACATTCCACCCTTAAAAAGGATTTTGTCCCTGAAATCTCATACAAAAGGGAAGGGTGAGTACGTAACGTCTCATCTATCAACTCCTAAGTGGTTTCTTCCAAACCATGATATCTCCACAAAACCTTCACCAGCTCTATCTCCTTATTCTTCAGCTGCTCTACTCAGGAGTCAAGGATTTTCATAGGTAGCTCTTCATAGGTCAGATTCTCATGAATCTCGAAAGGCTCAATTGTGAGTACATGAGAAGGATCTTTCACATACTTCCTCAGCACAAAGACATGGAACACATTGTGAATCTTATCATATGCAAGAGGTAAGGCTAAGCGGTATGCACAGTCTCCAACTTTATCTAAGATTTCAAATGGTCCAACATATCAAGGACTCAACTTGCCTTTTACTTTAGATCTCACAATAGAACATACATGCTTGATCTTTAGAAATGCATAGTCTCCCACTAAGAAGCTAACATCAAAAATCTTTTTATCAGCGTACATCTTCTGTCAGTCTTGAGCAACTTTCGCTCATTTCTTTATCAGTTGTACCTTCTCAAGCATCATCTACATATCATCCATCTTCACTAGGGACTATTCTCCAACATCATCCCAATGTAAAGGTGAACGACAAGGTCTACCATAGAGTGCTTCAAAAGGCGGCATACCAATATTGGCTTGGTAGCTGTCGGCATACCAATACTGGCTTGGTAACTGTTGTTGTAAGAAGACTCTACTAATGGAAGATATCGATCCCATGCACCACCCCAATCCATCACACAAGCACGTGGCAAGTCCTCTAGAATCTGAACTATTCTCTCAGACTGACCAACGGTTTGCGTGTAGTACGATGTACTGAAACACAGATCAATACCCATCTCTTCCTGAATCTGACCCCATAGACGAGAAGTGAATTTTGGGTCTCAATCGAAAACTATCACAATAGGCACACCATACAGACGAACTATTCAGTCCACATATAACTGAGCCATCATAGCAACTTTATAAGTGGTTTTGAAAGACAAGAAATGAGCAGATTTTGTAAGCCAATCAATAACCACCCAAACAACATCATAACCTTTCTTGGACTTAGGGAAACCAATAACAATGTCCATTGTGATCTTCTCCCACTTCCATTCTAGAATTTCAAGAGGATGAAGAAGACCACCAGGTCATTGATGTTTGATCTTGACTTGCTGACATATCAAGCACTTTGTGACAAACATGCTATATCATTCTGCATGTTCTTCCACCATACACTATGTTGTAAGTCCTTGTACGTTTTTGTTGTGACAGGATGAATAGTGTACTTGGACCCATGAGCTTTGCTCAGAATCTTCTGTCTCAGATCACCTATGTCGTGAATCCATAACCTTTGTTTGAAGTGAACAACACCATCCACTCCGACAAAGAAGTCAAATTGTGGTTTCTCAGTCACGACCTTCATCTCTTCCAGCCCAGAGCTCTCCAACTATGCAACAATGACTTTTGAGATCCAGGTCAGTGTAACAGTCAAACTAGACATATGAACACACAACTTGTCTTTGTCCACTGCACCGATAGGCTGAGGTCTCCAACTCATCACATGTTCAAGGTTTTCCCACATTGAACATCTCTGAGCAGCACAAACAACATTCTTCTTGCGACTTAAAGCATCATATAATTCGTTCACTTTACAGGGATGATAGGTGATGGTAAAGTCATAATCTTCGAGGTATTTCATCAACCTACATTGTTGTAGATTTAGATCCCTCTGAGTCAATAGATATCTCAGACTCTTGTGATCAGAGAACACTTCAAACCTTTTGCCATAAAGATAGTGTCGCCAGATCTTCAGAGCATGAACTATGGCAGCAAGCTCCAAATCATGCATAGGCCAATTAGCTTCATTAGGTTTCAATTGGTGAGAAGCATAGGTGATCACCTTTCTGTCTTGCATTAAGACACACCCTAAGCCTTGTTTGGATGTTTCGGTGTAGATGACATAGGGTATGCCCTCAATAGGCAAAGAAAGTATGGGAGCAGAAGTCAAACACTTCTTCAACTTCTAGAAACTATTCTCACACTTAGGTGTCTATGAGAACTTAACCTCCTTTCATGTCAACTTGGTCAAAGGCAAGGCCAATTCAGAGACGATTTTGATAAACCTCTGATAGTAACTGACTAATAGAAAACTATGGATTTCAGATGAGTTCTTTGGAGCCTTTCACTTTGTCACAACTTCTCCCTTTGTTGGATCAACAACTATATGTCTGGCAGAAATCACGTGACCCAGAAACATAACTTCCTTTATCCAGAACTCACATTTTGAGAATTTTGCATAGAGTCGATTTTCTCACAATGTGTTGAGTACAATCTCCAAATGCTCACGATTTTGTTCTCACGTCTCGGAGTAAACCAAAACGTCATTAATAAACACCACCATAAACTTGTCAAGGTATGGGTGGAATACTCAATTCATCAGGTCCATGAAGGCAGTAGGGGTATTCGTCAAACAAAAAGGCATGACCATGAATTCATAATGCCCATAGCGAGTTCTAAATGCCGTCTTCGAGACATCATCATACTTCATGTGCATCTGGTAGTAGCCACTCTGTAGCTCCATCTTGGAGAATACAGTGGCTAACTTCAGCTAATCAAATAGGTAGTCTATGTGATGCAAGGGATAAAGATTCTTCACCGTCACTTGGTTAAGCATGCGGTAGTCCTTACACATCCGCATCGATCCATCCTTCTTATTCACAAACAGGACAGGGGCTCCCCATGGCGAAAAACTGGGGAGGATAAAGCCCATGTCGAGAAGCTCTTCAAGCTGCCAGCTCAGTAGGGTCCAAGCGGTAAGGCGGCTTCGATATTGATGACGTTCTGGGTACAAGCTCGATGGAGAATTCCACCTTGTGAGTTGGTGGTAACCCATGGAATTAATAATTATGAATTATTTAAGTCTGGCCAATCAGAAAATCAGAAAAAATCAATTTTCAATTTAAAAACACAGAGAGAGAGTGAGAGAGGAGGCCGAGCCCGCTGTTTGGCCCAATCACCATGGGCCAAGTCAGCGACTTACACCTACTGGCTACCAAAGTGGCGTTTGGGTCAAGGACCGATCAACTGAGCAAAAAGGCATAACTGCCCATGCAGAAACAAAGGCAAACATAATCGATCGAGGGCATACGCATAAAATCATGGACATCATCTTCCTCCCAGCCTCCCAATGCCATGGTCGGTGCACATCACTTGCTTCTTGTGGGGTTTTGGGCAAAAATGCAACACTCAACCAAATTCGATGTTTAAGTACTCAAAGAAAGAGGAGGAGAATTCAGATATGATGGTACCTTTAATTCCATAAGAGATGATGTGTGGAGGGTGAGAGAAGTGCTACAAGCTCTACATATTCAGTGGCTTGTCAAGGGTCAAGACAGCAATGAAAAGTCAAATTGGCTAGTGCGTTGAGTTGCAAAGACAATAGAGGTGCTTAGGGTGTAGGTATTTATAGGCAAGGGAGTATGGGGTAAGGTTTTGGTACCCAAGGTGAGAGGTGGGTTGCGGCCGACTTTGGGGATTTCTCAAATCTTCACCAAAACATGAAAAATTTGGGATAATCATGTGTGAATCTCAACAAGAATTCATAACACCAAAATTTATTCAATTTGGTTGAGTATACATCGAGATAATGCCAAACAAATTTTTACAACTATATTTACTGCTTTCCTTGCCTGAATCAAGTCTGATCGGTGGGTGTGGGTCCATGGATTGCTCTCAATCATTGGATCACGTGCATTACTTATATTAGGCGCATGACACGTGTATTTCTAATTGCATTATAAATCGAATAAAGTGATATACACATTACTTAATGAATTTCTCTCTCTTCTTTTGAGGGATCAAACAATCTCCAAATTTAATAAAAATTGACACACTGGTTGATTTTGAGGTGTAGAATCCGAAATGGAATTAGTTTTTCCTTTTGATGACTTTTGATGGGTTAAATAATTCAAATCTCATTTTCTCTTTCCTCCTTCATTTATGACTATGATTATCCAAATATGATCAAATTTCACCCATTGTCCCAATTAATGTCTGGGATACGATTTTGCCATTATTTGGTCATGTTTGTGCCCTTTATTTAGTCAATTCTTAAAATGAAGGTTCTACACACACTCTCTCTCCTACTTTTTCACATTATCCAAATATTATCCAAATTAATTGAAAACTAGCCCAAAGGCTTATTTTTATTCCTAGATTACGAATTTGGAGTTAGTTTACCAATTTGGGAACATTAGATATTGTATTTCTCTTTCTTGGCTTATTTCCTATTTTCCTTTAATAAATGCTTTTATATATATTTACATTTTCCACAATGGGGTGATACTTGGCCCTTAAGTAACTTTTAGTTCAAGAAAATGAATTTGTGTATCAAATTATCTCATGGGTTCACTTAATTGAGATTTTTGTAAATGTATTCCACATTTTCTCCTTTTATCCTATTTATAGCATTTATCATATCCTTTATGTATATTTTGGAATTTCTTTTCTTTTCCCTATTCTAAAAAGTCCTAGATAGTTCTAGCACGAATTACATCACTATTTTTATTACTTAAGTGGACATTTGCACTTCAGGCCCACTACTTAGGTTTCTATTGAGGTATTTCTTCATAAAACCCTTTATTAAGAATATATGGGAAATATTTATCCAATAACCATCGTAATTCCACTAAATCAACTCCAAAGACATATGGGACGAAAATGGAGGACACATCTTATTGAAAAAGAGTACAAAGAGATACATAGTGGATTTCAATACGTTACATCAGTGCAATGGTCTTTAAAGATATTGATGCACATAAAATCCTTAAGATCTCGTACAACTCCAATATGCTATAACATGGGTAGGTCCCAAGCATAAAAACTATTAGAAAACTTCCACGATCAACACCAAAGTCCCCAAGGAGGACCTAAGGTTAGGGGATTGTGCATTCATAATGATATAGAGGATGGAGGTTCTCAACATAAAGATTCATTTTGGATATTTTTAAGGACGATCTACACAGGCTACATGGTGTATATACAATGTATGGTATCTATGATAGGCACTTCTTCCATGACCAAGTGATTCCTCCAGATGTTGTACTACGCTATCTTCATATAGGTGTACCTCTCACAGAGAAGATAAGAAAATAACTAAGGACTGGTTCATCTGAGAAAGAGACAACCACAGAGTGGGAAAAAGGATGGAAAACTACTGAGAAACAAACACAAAAACCTTAGCTACCAAGATATACAACACTGTAGGAGCAGTGAAATCTCCAAATGAAGTAACAATAGATTGAAAAGCATAAACAAGCATTATCTCAGAAGAGATTGAATGAAGAAACAATCACCATACCAAATGAAGCAAGAGATCTTGTTAATTATGACCAAACGAAGAACGGGGAACTTAGAGATGAAATTCCCAATGATGAAGTCCTCCCAGCTCATCTAGAAGATGTTGAGTTTCTACACTATAAAGAAGGAGTACATGAATCCAACTGTGACCATCCAAGACACATTCTCAAACTTTGACAAGTGGGCAAGTAAAAGTATATCACGAGATGACTTAGATTTGTTTATTGATAGGTTGAAGGAAGATAATAGCATTGGAAATAATACATTTAAAAGGTAAGAAATATTTGTGCTAAAAGATTACCTACATGACACATTAATGGTTAATGGGTATATGTTAGTGACATGATATCATGATTCCAATATCTGCTAGAAGATGGTTTGATCGATGTATGCACGGTGTACTACCTTTTATGGGAGGATCTTCTACAAAATAAGGACTATGGAAAGAAGGAAAGAATAATCAAATTCCTAAAACACTTTTTCTCGACTTTCATCTCCCTTTCACTTATGTACAACAACTACCACACCATGTTGGCAATAAATGTCAAAGCAAAAATGGAAATCTTGTACAACAGTTGTAAAGCTGAGTACGGACTGACAAAGTACACCGACCTGCCAAGATAATAGAGAGTAACTGAGGAGATAGATAAATATTGTGAAAACGAATTCATAAACCTTATACAAAGAAAAAATAGAGGATACAATTTTGTCTAAGAAAAGTCTTCAAGAAGCCACAATTTTTCCATAGGAGCCTGAACAGATAACAGTTTCAAACAACTATGGGTTCCACTGCCTTTCATTGATGCAAGTCTTGGACTCTAGGGACATAAAAGTTCATAGTCTGCAAACTAAAGTTTACCATCCTCTCCACAAATCTATGTTACCTAGTTGCTGACCTTTCAGTGAGCCAATGAGGGATTGAAGAATCAAGACTAAACCTTGCCAGTTTAAATTCAACCTAATCTTTGAAACTTAGGACATAATATATGATAAGTTGGTCGGGGGGCGTAAAGGGTGATAGAGGTACTATATTATTCCCTCTACTTTATCTACTCTTGTTACTCTACATGGACACACTTTTTATTATATATTTTCTCTCAAATGTTTGACCTTTCTAATACATGTAAAGTTGTTGATTTAATCTAACTTAAGGAAATTTTGATGAAATGAATGATAATCTAGGAAAATTTGACCAATTATCCTAAATCTTATCCTCACTTTTAGATAATACATGTTTTATTTAAGATAACTCTTAGCATATTATTGTATCAAGTGACAAATGTGGGCACAAATTCAAGATATAACTTGCTAAGTGGTCATGCTTTTGCATCATACTTACTTCAAGATACTACATACAACTAAGGAATAGTTGTAAGCACTGGAAAACTTTCTAAGGATGTGGGGGACCTAGTATGACATGCTCTTGATTTGATAAAATATCCAAGTATAGGTTGGAAGTTCAAAAATCTTACAAAAAGTACAAAGCTATTCCTTCTAGTACTAGAACCCCAAAAAGATAAAAGAGTCTTGGAAACCCACATACCTTGAAAACCTTATCATAACAAACCCAAGAGAGAAAGAATAAGAGCTTGAGATTTAATTAAATTGTGAGAGTTGTGCTCAATAGGAGATAAATGATTTTTCCTGACCAGTATATAGCTATGCTCAAGAGGGCAGATATGTTGTGCCTGATAGTAGAACCTAGAAGCCAAAATATATTCCTTGTCTCTTGAAAGAAAAGGAAAAGTTACAATGTAGCCTTAACCTTCTCCTACACACTCTTTTGATTACCAAAAAATAGAAGTTGATAGTGAAGCTAGATTTAGCAAAATTGACACACAATACTGCTAGAAAACAAGGATCAAAATAGGCATCATGAGGTAATAACTCTTACTTTGAAGAAGGGAATAATAGATAAAAATGTCAAGAAAATCTAAGTCTCTAATAAAGAAATCAAGGACACAACAAGCAAACTCATAATTCAATCAAACACCTTGGTTAAAAATGGCATAAAAACGTGATAGCAATGCTAAAGCTAACCAAACTACGAAAGGCAATTGTTGTCAATTCATAAATTTAATTCTATTTATTAACTTAAGGGCAACCTAGAATCTAACTTTGAGGGTGGGTATTTGATAACATCCATTTTTTTGGATATTACATGCCTAATTTATCCACCATTTCTCTTATCTTTCTAGGCTTTATGTTATTAAATATCACTTTCACTTACATTTAGGAAATTTTTCCTTTCATGTTTATAGTTTAGAATTTTGTTTTAGGAAGATGAAAAGTAGTCAACACTCTCATCAGTGAGGAGGGATTAACAACCAACGGCTGACTGAATGACAAAGTATAATGCAAAAGAGCCCCTTAGGAAAACCATCTAGCACCTACTATTGGAAGATTTAAAGTTTTTACAGTGCCAATCCCAACGATGCCTAGTCTGGACCATAGCTTGATGCTTGAAGTTAAGGTATCTAATGAATATTAGCATTGATGCCCCCACATTAGTGCCCATGAAAAGATTTTCCTCAATTCCCAGTAGATCATTAGCTAAGGTCGACGACCAGTCTACACTATAGACCAAAAAGCTGTCAACCTAGATGCCCATTCTCAACCTCCCAATGTGTCATTATGCCTATGTAGACTGATTGTAGTCTAACAAATGATCAACACTCAACAAGTCCAATGTCCAATTTGTCCCTGAGCCTAACAACCGATCGGTAAGTCTCTTGATGGTTCAATAGGGAATCGTCCACCAATGAAGATGTTGCAATATCCCACTCCCTATGAAGTCTTTAAAAAGCGCACCGCCACCCTGATTAGTTAAGAACATTCCCTAAGGCACGTTCTTAGAGACTTGGGGTGCAAGCAAGTTACCCCAGACTCAGGTACCTCAGGTACACGACAAACATTATAAACATGGGTGCAAAATACCCATTGAAAATTGTTGGATCCTAAGATGGGTGATTTTCTCTAGAGAGGGTGAATATAGTTGAATGCACTTAAACAAAATTCATTAGACCTTCAAGATATATCACAAGATAAGGTTTCTATATAGGAAATTTAAGTGCAACTAAAACATACATATAAAAAGGGAGAGAGAAATTGAGCAAACACCAAGTGACAAGTTATGTAGAGTGGTTCCATACTCCAAACTAGGAGTATGCCAGTCCACTACCTAGAGAGGTCAACCTCTAGGGTTTCTAAGTGTGTCTTCCTATATATACACTTATAAGAGTTACAACACATGACCCACCAAAGGACTTACATATCCAATACAATGAGTCTTCAACCTTACCAAGGGTTTACCACTTTGCAATGAGTCTTTGGCCTTCTCCAAGGACTTACCAACTCTTACACAAGTCTTCAACCTTCTACGAATTACCCAATCTTGTTGGATCTTCAGCCTTTGACTGCACCTTCACTCAGAGAAGCTTTCACCAATGACTTACCCACTTGAGCAAGGAGTCTTCTATCTTCACCAAGGGATTACCTACTCTTGCTCCAAGTCTTCGGCCTTGATCTTTAGTAAGGGACTCCTTCCCTTTTTCTTCTTCACTTCTCTTATCCAATAGAGAGAACCTTCATCTTCATGGTTGAAATGAGAGATAGGGAGGTGGTGGAAGTGAGAGCCTCACAAGATATACATGTAGGAATAGATCTCTTACAAATATTCTGCTCATTCTAATGGATGGTGAAAGTGGTTAAGCTTAGATAGAGAGGAGGCTGTAGGATGCACTCAACTATAGACTAGGAACCTCATATAGAGTTTTGCATTGAATGCTCAACCTTGGAATGAAGACCAAGGGGTCCTATTTATAGTCAGGGATGCCTCTTAACCTTTGGGAACACTTAAGAATGAAAAGTAGCCATTTTGTGGCTTGTAACGAATATATTTTCGATGATTGCAACCTAACAACAGCTAGAAAAACTTTTCTACACTTTTCCGTACAATGTTATAAGTCGAGTTTCTATAAAGGTAACTCGACCGAATGCACTATGCGATAAAGCCAATTTGACCAATCGATCGAGTTTGTCCTGGTAGGAACTCGAGTAATAGATTAAATTAGTTTTGTTCCAGTGTCGAGTTTTGTGTATAGCAAACTTGACTGAACTATGACATTCTCAAAATCCATCAAGGATTGGTCGAGATTGTAACTCGATCGATAAAGTGCCTGTAATGAATTTTGGAAAATGTCATTAAAGTGCTTAAACATTTGTTTTAAGTGTTCTTGATTTTTTAAAGCTTAATGAAAAGTCATACAATCATTACAAGTGATTTAGAACATGATTGTAATGTATTTACATCATATTCTAAAAATGTGCACTTGTATTGACTTTTACTTGTCTTTTCTCCAAGTTGAGATGCACAAGTTAGGGCACTTGGTGTGTGTCTATACCTACATTGAAATCACTCAAGTACAAACATTAGACACAATTAATTGGAATGGTTTAGTTATCATAAAAACAAGGCTTTGGTCAATTTAGACCTAGATTTAACATCGATCTAAAGTCAACAAAAGTATCTTCGGCCATTCCCACAAAGTTCTATCAAACTCTAATCTCACCATCGACCATTTGAGTCTGTGTTTTTCATCATTCATCACTGCTCCTAAAGGCTTCAAAGACCATATTAACGGAGGAGAACTGTCAGAGCCACTACCTCCACCACCAATGCCATTTGTTCAAAGGATGTCTACATCGACCATCAATACTCTCTTCTGAAGACTATTTGTTGTATTTTCTTCTTTCTACCTCATTTTGTTCACTCCATCCCCATTCAATCATCTCATTATGGACTCATTCATATGTAAATAAATATTATCTCTAATGAACATGAGTGTCTAGTCCACACACTTGGGTTGGGAGTAGACACTTGGGCTCTCACAACATGTATATGCTTATATTCAGTTTTGGATCAATATACTCTTAGCTATGATTATCTCGATACTATTATTCTCAAGTGTTTTGCTTGCATGCTTAGATACCATTCTTGTCATGTTTGATTGTTGATGCCTTGAAAGAGTAATATTAGTCTAGATCTAGAGTTATGCAATATAGGAATGCATGAAAGTGTTGGAATACTAGAACTTATGACTGTATGGTTGTATTTTGCAATTGTTTGTTTGTCATCTTGAGAGAGAGAGACATGCTAATGATCTAGATATAACCCTATCTTAGGGGGGAGGGAATAGACACTTGTGATGATTGCTCATAATCTATGCTTAGGATATAGAATGGATGTGATTATTGATGTCAATGGGAGTTCTTAATTGGTTAAACCCAACCTAAGTTCCATCCATATTTTTAAATATACCATAAAGATCATCACCACTTTTGTCTTATTAGTGTAGACTTAATTTGTGTTTTTTGCCTTATTATTTGTTTTGTTACTTTGTTCCATAAGGAACATATGATCTCTCTTTTTGGTTTGACTTAGCTAAGCTAAGAAATCAACCCTCAATGTTGTTCCCGTCCGAGCTCGCTTATTGCATATGTCCTTGTATTATTTTTGGTGTGAGAACCCGTTACACTAAATGAGATTACTCAAACATAAAACACAATCAATCACTAACTAATCACATACCCAAAATATGGGTAAATTAAAACCGATTTCGACATCAACACCCTCTCAAAAACATTTGCATAAGAACCCAACATCTTTCTTGTATCCATACTATGCCAAGAATTTGATACAAATTGATCTATCTCCTTAGCCACAACATATATACACAGGAGAACAATATTCATATATACCACACAAACAAGCATTAACATGCTAAAAAAAGTTCTATTTGTTTGAAACACCATATACAAACTTTTCCTGCCCAGACCTGAGAGTACAGGGATGACTCTAGGACACACTAGACATATAATCAACTTTTCTCATAGATTCATTACTATAGATCCTCTTTTTTGTCACATGTTTGTTTTTGTCACTTCTGATTACCTGAAAAAATGTGGTGAACCACAAGGGTGAGACCCATGTCCGAGCAAGAGATATAACCTCCAAAAACATTTATTGAGTACACCATTTTTAAATAACTAAATAGTTAATAAGTTTAATCAAATATAACAAATAAGATCAGTAGTACCAATGAATAAAAAAATTCATAAAGGAGCAGATAATAACTATCATCATTAGTCAGACTATCATTCTTTATCTTGTTGACAATATAAGCAATTCAGTAGCATATGCATATCTAGCATCATGAGCAAGTATAGTAACATAGCATAGCTAACAACATGAGCATGTCTAATTGGTTGAACATATCAATATCAGAAGAAGAGCTAACAACATAAGCACAACTATCTTGATAAGTATGATTAGAAATATATGCATCTCTAGTTACAAAGGCATGTCTAGCATGCTAAATGTAACTAACAACATGAGACATCCAACATCATGATTTTAGTCAATAGTAGCAGTATAGTTATCAACATAAACATGGCTACTGTATGTACGCATCAACAATCTTAAGCATATCCACAACATTAGTATATCTACTATCTCTTAATTGCACTAAGCATCATCTTTATGTAAAGATAACAAACAAGGGTTATCATCCAATGTGAAGTGTCATGTATAACCCTAAACAGATATGTTGTACATCTGTATTACATATTTTATTATGCCATGAGGAATTTGAGGATACCATTCAAAATCTAACTGACCACTACTAAGTCAAAATCAGTGTCATACAATATCTAGGAAGAGCCAGACTCCTAAGATCTTCTCCGCCCCCGGTCCGTACGGGTCTGCCACAACAACACATAAGGTCAAGATACTAACAGCCTAGTCCATCCATGGTACATGCCAGAACACTAGTGAAAGGAGGTGGGTACGCATACCCTATAATCTGAGGTACAACCGTAGTTGTCCTCCAATCTCATCACATATATAATCACTGAGACACGACCAAAGTCATTCTCAAACTAAGGGCTAGGTATGACCGCAGTCATCCTCCCTAAACACTTGAATTCAGGATGACAAGCACCCCACATACTCATCAGTATGCACTCCGAGTTTCCCTTAGGAATACTTGTTTCACCATCTGGCAAGTTCTGACACTTAGATGGATCTATGACACAGGGCACTACATGATTAGAGTTTCACTTGATTAGTTATGCCAATGGGGTGAATTAAGGCTGCATTAAACAAGTGGACATACAAACCCTGATTCACTTCTAACAAGCATATAAATATCACACCTTTAAAAGATATAAAATGTGTGAAACATAATTTCTCATCTCATCGCCATATGGTACTATTCACTTGCCATTCATGAGACCACACTAGTCATCATACAACCACAAGATATAAATCCTTTCCACTATGTCACAGGGTATGAACCCTTATCAACACAAGAGGATTACACCTCATTCAATGCTCAATCATGCCCAAAGGTCATTAAGACCATAATATTATTCCCTGCAAGATCATCATTATCTTTCCATGCCTAATAACAAGGCTCAACAACATCACTTACATATAATACACCAGATCAACACAATATTGCATTAATGATCTAGTAGATATTCATAAACAATCATAGAAGGGTTATATTAACATTAAGAACATTCCTTTATTACATCAACATGCAAGGAATCTAGATATGATTAACTCTCATCATATTCATTATGCACATGTTTAGCATAAGAAAGTATCAACCATGTGGCTATGATAACCACCAATTAACATATCAAGGTTATGATCATAGTAAGGAGGTTATTCCAGCATCATTCCATCATATAAGAATATTAAACATGAATGCTCATCTTTATCTATTTGCATTAGAGTTAGGTTCACAAGATAAATTATATTAATGTTACTAATCAACACTTATACCCAAACCCTAACTCACGACATCCCCATTGGATCATGGATGCATAAGGTGAAGCATCACCATCACATTCCATACTATTCTCAAGTATGAGCCCACACATGAATCAAGGTGTAACCATCAGGTTATAGCATACTAGGGCTTCAACAACAATAAGAGAGTACTCCATGATTGTATTAATCATTCAAGGACTATTCTTACCTAATTACCATCATTTAGTTATAGTAAATCTAGGTATAGCAAGCTATACCTCATTATGGTTACATATCAACACAATAGGATTATCATCCCTTCTATTCATATGAGTGAATAGGTAAGACTACCTTATCAAGGGTAACCCTCCATTTGTTCCATCATCATTCAACCCATATCACCATACCACAATGTCACCCAAAACCATTAGATGTTTAAAAGGTAAGACCATTGATTGTTTACATAAGTAAACACCTTGGATAAACCACCTATGAAGTACTTGATTTGTTCTATAGAAAGAGTCACCATCTAACCCTAGACATCCCTTGATTAACAACACAAAATGTCCCATTGAGAGTAGGGTAACACCCACAATCGACTGTTCATTTAAAACAAGCCATCCATTGTCAACAATTAAGCTCCTTAAGTTGATCATATAAAGGAAACTATCTAAATGACATTATTAGGACCAAAATATTACATTATCCATTATTCCACTTTATTGTAGGAATAAACAGCAGATCTTGACCATTGGGTCAAGTTCATATATTAAAACCTTCAATTACAGTATAGGTCTGACCATTGCATCAAATGACCCAAGAAACCATTGGTCTAAGGCTTAATTGATGGTAAAACTATATGATTAAATCCCATATATTGTAGATACCTGATCCACCATCATTAAATCACCATAGGTTGTTAGATCAACACTATATTCATTAATCAACATCAAATATTAAGCCGATGTCATCATTGATTGATATCATCAGTAGGGTACTTAATGGTTGATCATTATACTTCTAATTGATCCAAAAACTGACCTAAGGGGGTTACCATAGGTTGTCACCATAAATTGACACCCTTGATCACGACCATGAGTTTTTATGAAGACAGCACCATAGGGTTTTTGCAATGGTACCATCATCGGGTCATGGTTTATAGAAGAAATCAACTTTAAACCCTAAAATTGACCATTGTTTGATAGGTGCTTAGCACCATAGGTTGTCAAACCAACCTGATCCAAGTCAAATTATACCTTATCAATAATGTACACATAATAACAGGTTCATCTGGAACTGAAATCAGAATAGGTAACATTAAAAAAATCGAAATCCAAGTCAAGCATAGCTTTTAGTGCATGAATCATCATTTTCAAGTAAGAACATGATCTAGAAAGCTTATGGTAAGCAATAAACGTGGATCAAGTTATAAAACTTGCCTATAATGAGAAGATAAAACCCCACACAGAAGAAATCTCGAGCAGTTAGGGTAGAAAATCCAAGAGTAAGCTATGAATTCGTCCATCTAGCACCTTTCTTCATCAAATGAACAAACCCTAAGCATAAGGAGCAAGAAAGGTAGGGTTTTAGAGATTTGGAGAAATTTCTACCATATAACAGCAAGGTTACGACCTGGAGAAAGCTAGGAGGAAGGATAAAAAAGAAATAGATAGAGGAAAGGAGGGAATTCTTACACTTTTAGGTCAAGATCACTAGAAGGAAGCTTTTTCAACCCTAAAATAAAGTCAATTTCAACCTTAGAGCCTTTCTCCAAGAAGATCCCCACTTTCTTATTCCTTGGGTAGAAAAATTCACAGCTGAACAGAGGGAGAACGAGGTTGGGAGAATGAGGGAGGTGGTGGACAGGAAATGTCTCGTTTTGGTGCTTGGGGATAAGTATATGACACTTTAAGATAAAGAAAAGGAAAAAGTTGAAGTTCTAGTATCTATCCAAGTGTCCATGGCCTTAAATTATTAAGAATATACAAGCACAGACAGAAGTAGCTCCCCCAACATGTGTATAGACCTTCTTAGATTTCCTTTTTCTAATTTCCCAGCCGATCAAATATTTCATTAGTTGATAGCTACTAAAGGTAGCTCATCCATGAAGGGGAAAACCCTAAAATACCCTTGGAGAAAACACCTTTAAAACCAGGTTTAAATAGGTTAACCATGGCTCAAAAAGCTCAAGAATGATCATAGAATATACAAGGAACATAATGCAAGTGAAAAATTGCAAATAAACCTCTCATTTGGGTAAATTGCAGAAAATTCCAAAATGTACATAAAATTGCATAACTTGCTCAAACAGTTTCCAAATTGGACCAAATTTGAAACTTAAGCTTGTATTCTGATTTCAAATCATATCACAAGGTTATATTAAGGTTATAAGCATGAAATTATGATAGTTAAGCTTGTTCAACTCATTAAGCAAGTTTAGGGGCCTTACAACTATAAACCCCTAACAGGGATTTCGCCCCTGAAATCCAAGGTAAACAAAGATGGGTACTTCATCGGGACCTCATCCTATTACCTTCACATGGTTACTTGCATATCATGGTGATGTCACATCATTCATACATATCTCATCTTGGGTCAGCACAAAAACCCCACATAAGAAGACATTTGCAAATATGGAACACAGAAACTTGTTGTACCACCTGTACAAATCTAATAGTAACTTTTAACTTTGGGACTCGATTGTCATCTTGAACTATTCTATATGTTGTATCACATATCACTCAGAGGCCACACTCACTGGATCTTACGAAACATAAAATATCAGGCATCCATTATCATATGCAACTTTACAAGGTTTCATCTCTATGCTCCTTTAATGGTTGTTGTAATCAACAACTCAATCAACCATGTAGGCACCCCCTAGTTTTCAAGAAATTATGAGGAATATGTTTTTAGAGGATTCTCTAATCATATCAATGGTGGACTGACCATCTATTTGGTTGAATAATCATACACTTGTATATAAATGTTAACAAATATAACTTCCTGATTGACCTTGTTAGGGGTGGAGCAATGACATTGTCTTCATCTTATCATGACTCACATAACATACTTAAAAGAGGTATCATAACTCTTAGAGGATACCCTAGTCAACCCCCAACTCACTCTTGTTCAACTTGTCTCATACCTATTGCTACTTTGGCAACCCTAAGGTTTTTGAAGAAATATTGATCATATTTTTGACCATATTTGAAATAGTTTGACATGTCATCATTCAAAGCTTGATATAACTTGTATGACATGTCTGGAACACTCTGTTCCTCATATTCATAAATTCTATTTGTACATTTGTTAGTCTATAGGACATAACTCTAAACTCATCATGGTCATGTGAATTATTTCATCCAATCTAAATCGTATGCATTGAGATTTGATCATAGGTTTATCTTAAAGGAACATGGTATCACATATATAATGACCAATAAACCTTCTATCCTTGATAGTGGTCTTGTCCAGCTATCACTAAACCATACAAAAAATTATAGAATCACTTTTGTTTTTCCTTCCTAAAAACATTTAAAGAGTCATCATCAACTCTCTCTCTCTCTCTCTCTCTAAGGGAGAGGAATACTTGTAATGTTCATGTAATAAACATCTCCAACATTCACATACTTCCCAAACTATTGACACATCTTGGATACTAGGATTCATTACCTTAGTATCCACCTCATGTGCTATAAGACACTCACATCCTTATGTCATCTACTTTTACCAACATAATAATTTTCAAAACATATAAGAGGAGTCTCCCAAATTATTGGAAGGCTCAAAAGCAAACTCATCACAAACTTTATGATCTTGGAACCATAGTCTAAGCAACCTTATGCTATAATAAGATATCCATCCTCATGTTTAGAATGAATCCACACATACCAAGTGGAAATGATCCACTTGAAATTTGTGCCCTAGAAAGGAAAGACACAAAGGGAAACACACTTTTCACATCATAGCAACATTGTTCAACAGTCACTAGCAAAAAGGTAACCAATTCTATTTTCATTATCCAGTTTACAAATTCTTATGTATCATTTTACCTTTTTCATTTTGGGTTCCTTGCCATTAGCACAGGAATAATCACGATTAACATATCTCATTACTCCTTCCTTTATGACTATTTATCCCACTTGGTTATGTATTCTTATTTTATTATGTTTTTCAACCACTTATCAACAGGTAAATCATCATATTCCACATGTTCTTCATTAAACATGGATCATCCGTCTTATTTTGTTTCAAACGCCATGCTTATAGTACATTAACACTTTCTTACACACATAGGCTGGTCTGAGATTAACTCAGGTTCCACCTTATTCCTTTTTCATTGCTCTCATTTATCTTCTCATTATATACTTATCATTGGAGTTCTCTCCATCTTATATGGATTTCATACCTTGAATCACTTTATAAGCATAGACTTATCTATCTTTTACTTTATTTTTTTATTGAATCACATCTTCAAGAACTCCTCTTTTCCTTATTTGTATTTAGATTTAGATTTCATGGTGTTGTATCTCTCTTATAGTTACCAAATATTCAGGTTTTGATAGATTATGATGCAATTACCATCTTCTTTAAGATAGGATTGAGATATTCACACCATGATTTGTTATTCATTATGCTCTTTAGATTATCTCAAAATGACTATTTGATCAGAGTAATCAGAAAGATAACAATCTAAGAGTTCCATACTTACCTTTCTTCAATAATTGAATACCTAGCCAGGGTATCCAAGTACTGAGATTAGGCAGTTGCACCATGTTTTTGTGTCACGTTCCTAACTTAGACATCATCCTAGTCTTAAGTCCTAGTGTCCCTGTAGACTCAGTGAACCTAAATATCTAATACCAACCTGTGAGAACCCATTACACTAAACGAGATTACTCAAATATAAAACACAATCAATAACTAATTAATCGCATACCCAAAATATTAGTAAATTAAAACTAATTTCAACATCAACACCCACTCACAAACATTTGCATAAGAGCCCAACATCTTTCTTGTATCCATACTATGCCAAGAATTTGATATAAATTGGTCTATCTCCTTAGCCACAACATATATACACAGGAGAACAATATTCATATATACCACACAAACAAGCATTAACATGCTAACAAAAGTTCGATTTGTTTGAAACACCATATACAAACTTTTCTTGCCAAGACCTAAGAGTACAAGGATGACTCTAGGACACACTAGACATATTATCAACTTTCTCATAGATACATTACTATAGCTCCTCTTTACTGTCACATGTTTGTTTCTATCACTTCTGATTACCTAAAACAATGTGGCGAATCACAAGGGTGAGACACATGTCCCAGCAAGAGATATAACCTCCAACAACATTTATTGAGTACAATATTTTTAAATAATTAAAGTGTTAAGAAGTTTAATCAGATATAGCAAATAAGATCAGTAGATTATTAACAAAATACATAAAGGAGCAGATAATAACTATCATCATTAGCCAGACTATCATTCTTTATCTTGTTGACAATATAAGCAATTCAGTAGCATATGCATATCTAACATCATGAGAAAGTATAGTAACATAGCATAGCTAACAACATGAGAATGTATAATTGGTTGAACATATCAATATCAGAAGAAGAGCTAACAACATAAGCACAACTATTTGGATAAGTATGATTAGCAATATATGCATCTTTAGTTACAAAGGCATGTCTAGCATGTTAAATGTAATTAACAACATGAGATATCCAACATAATGATTATAATCAGTAGTAGTAGTATAGTTATCAACATAAACATGGCTACTATATGTACGCATCAACAATCTTAAGCATATCAACAACATTAGTATATCTACTATCTTTTAATTTCACTAAGCATCATCTTTATGTAAAGATAACAAACAAGGTTTATCATCCAATGTGAAGCGTCTTGTATAACCCTAAACAGATATGTTATGCGTTTATATTACATCTTTTATTATGCCCTGAGGAATTTGAGGAAACCACTCAAAATCCAACTGACCACTGCTAAGTCAAAATGAGTGCCATATAAAATCTAGGAAGAGTCAGACTCCTAAGATCTTCTCCACCCCCGGTCAGTACGGGTCCGCCATAGCAACACATAAGGTCAAGCTGCTAATAGCCTTGTCCATCCTTGGTACATGCCATGACACTAGTGAAAGGAGGTGGGTACGCATACCCTACCATCTGAGGTACAACCGCATTTGTCCTCCAATCTCATCACATATATAATCACCGAGACACGACTGCATTTGTTCTCAAACTAAGGGCTAGGTATGACCACAATCATCCTCCCTAAACACTTGAATTCAGGATGACAAGAACCCCACATACTCATCAGTATACGCTCTGAGTTTCCCTTAGAAATACTCATTTCACCATCTGGAAAGTTCTAACACTCAGATGGATCTATGACACAGGGTACTACATGATTAGAGTTTTTCTTGATTAGTTATGCCAATGGGGTGAATTAAGGTTGCATCAAACAAGTGGACATACAAAACCTAATTCACTTCTAACAAGCATATAAATATCACAACTTTAAAAGATATAAAATGTGTGAAACATAATTTCTCATCTCGTCATCACATGGTACTATTCACTTTCCATTCATGAGACTACACTAGTCATCATACTACCACAAGATATAAATCCTTTCCACTATGTCATAGGGTATCAACCCTTATCAACACAAGAGGATTACACCTCATTCAGGGCTCAACCATGCCCAAAGTTCATGAAGACCACCATACTATTCCCTGTAAGATGATCATTATCTTTCCATGCCTTATAACAAGGCTCAACAAAATCTCTTACATATAATACACTAGATCATCACAATATTGCATTAATGAGCTATTAGATATTCATAAACAATCATAGAAGTATTATATTAACATTAAGAACATTCCTTTATTACATCAACATGAAAGGAATCTACATATGATTAACTCTCATCATATTCATTATGCACATGTTTAGCATAAGAAAGTATCAACAATGTGACTATGATAACCACCAATTAACATATCAAGGTTATGATCATAGTAAGGAGGTTATTCTACCATCATTCCATCATATAGAATTGTCAAACATGAATACTCATCTTTATCTATTTGCATTAGAGTTAGGTTCACAAGATAAATTATATTAATGTTACTAATCAACACTTATACCCAAACCCTAACTCACGACATCCCCATTTGATGATGGATGCATAAGGTGAAGCATCACCATCACGTTCCATACATTCTCAAGTATAAGCCCACTTATAAATCAAGGTGTAACCATCAGGTTATAGCTTACTAGGGCTTCAACAACAATAAGAGAGTACTCCATGATTGTATTAATCATTCAAGGACTATTCTTACCCAATTACCATCATTTAGTTTTATTAAAGCTAGGTATAGCAAGCTATACCTCATTAGGGTTACATATCAACACAATATGATTATAATCTCTTCTATTCATATGGGAGAATAGTAAGACTACCTTATTAAGGGTAACCCTCCATTTGTTCCATCATCATTCAACCCATATCACCATACCACAATGTCATCCAGAACCATTTGATGTTTAAAAGGTAAGACCATTGATTGTTTACATAAGTAAACACCTTGGATAAACCACCTATGAAGTAATTGTTTTGTTCTCTATAAAGAGTCACCATCTAACCCTAGACATCCCTTGATTAACAACACAAAAAGTTCCATTGAGAGTATGGTTAAACCCACAATTGACTGTTCATTTAAAACAAGCCATCCATTGTCAACAATTAAGTTCCTTAAGTTGATCATATAAAGGAAACCATATAAATTACATTATTAGGACCAAAATATTACATTATCTATTATTCCACTTTATTGGAGGAATAAACAGTAGATGTTGACCATTGGGTCAAGTTCATATATTAAAACCATCAATTACAGTATAGATCCGACCATTGCATCAAATGACCCAAGAAACCATTGGTCTAAGGCTTAATTGATGCTAAAACTATATGATTAACTCACCATAGATTGTAGAGACCTGATACACCATCATTAGGGATCATTAAATCACTACAGGTTGTTAGATCAACACTATATTCATTAATCAGCATCATAAATTAAGTTGATGTCATCATTGATTGATATCATCAATAGGGTACTTAATGGTTGATCATTATACTTATAATTGATCCAATACCTGACTTAAGGGCGTGACCATAGGTTGTCACCATCATTTGACACCCTTGATCATGACCATGAGTTGTTATGAAGACAACACCATAGGGTTGTTGCAATGGTACTATCATCGGGTCATGGTTTATAGAAGAAATCAACTTTAAACCCTAAAATTGACCATTGTTTGATAGGTGCTTAGCACCCTATGTTGTCAAAATGACCTGATAAAAGTCAAATTATAACTTATTAATAATGTACACATGATCACAGGTTCATCTGGAACTGAAATCAGAACAGGGAACATTATAAAAATCGAAATCCAAGTCAGGCATAGCTTTTTAGTGCATGAATCATCATTTTCAAGCAAGAACATGATCTAGAAAGCTTATGGTAAGCAATAAACGTGGAGCAAGTTATAAAACTTGCCTCTAATGAGAAGATAAAACCCCACACAGAAGAAATCTTGAGCAGGTAGGGCAGAAAATCCAAGAGTAAGCTATGAATTCATCCATCTATCACCTTTCTTCATCAAATGAGAAAACCCTAAGCATAAGGAGCAAGAAAGGTAGGGTTTTAGAGCTTTTGAGTAATTTATACCATTGAACAGCAAGGTTACACCTGGATATAGCTAGGAGGAAGGATAAAAAAGAAATATATGGAGGAAAGAAGGGAATTCTTACACTTTTAGGTCAAGATCACTAGAAGGAAGCTTTTTCAACCCTAAAATGAAGTCAATTTCAACCTTAGAGCCTTTCTCCAAGAAGATACCCACTTTCTTCTTCCTTGGACAGAAAAATACACAGATGAACAGAGGGAGAAAGTGGTTGGGAGAAGGAGGGAGGTGGTGGAGAGAAAATGACTCGTTTTGGTGCTTGGGGATAAGTATATGACACTTTAAGATAAAGAAAAGGAAAAAGTTGAAGTTCTAGTATTTATCCTAGTGACACACAATTAGCTCCCCCAAAATGTGTATAGACCTGTTTAGATTTCCTTTGTCGAATTTCCCAGCCAATCAAATAATTGATTAGTTGATAGCTACTAAAGGTAGCTCATCCATGAAGGGGAAATCCCAAAAATACCCTTGGATCAAACACCTTCAAACCAAGGTTTAAATAGGCGCCCATGGCTCAAAAAGCTCAATAATGATGATAGAATATACAAGGAACATAATGAAAGTGATAAATTGCAAAGAAAACCTCTCAATTGGGTAAATTGTAGAAAAGTCCAAAATGTGCATAAAATTGCATAACTTGCTCAAACAGTGTCCAAATTAGACCAAATTTGAAACTTAAGCTTGTATTATGATTTAAAAGCATATAAAAAGGTTAAATTAAGGTTCGAAGCATTCAATTGTGATAATTAAGCTTGTTCAACTCATTAAGAAAATTTAGGGGCCTTACAGTTAGGGTGTCTAAGAAACCAATTTTTAAATTTAAAGTCAACTACTCTTGATCCACCTCCATTTTGGAGATGATATTGTAGGCTTCAGACCTCCTTTATTCATCTTCTTCATGAGAGATTCATAGAAAGGCTTGATTAAGATCATCACATTTGAAACCAATAACTCAATTATTTTTCTTGTTGTTTAAAACCAAGGTGCTAGGCACCTTCCTCGTTGCTGACAAACTTGGTGAGCCTAGAATGGGACCGAAGGGAAACCATGAGGTCAAATGCACCTTCATTGTGAGTAAGAACAAGCCAAGAAGAGGGAGAAACACCAAGAAAACCCACACGCAGTGCGAGCAAACAAGACAAAATACTTATAAACCTTTATGTGAGTAGAAGAGAAGGAAAAGAGCAAATACAATTATATCATATACAGAAATGACCTTGGACTTAGTACATTTGTAGAGAAATACTTGTCCTAGTGCACTTTTGAGGTAGCAAAAAATGCATTGAACATTGGACCAGTGAGCCTAGAGTGGTGCATTCATGTTTGGTCTGACTACCCCAACACCATAGGTAATATCTCATCATGTGATAGTCAATAAATAAGTTTACCAACTATATGACCATACTTCTCTAGATCAACAAAGAGTTCTCCTTCATGCATTGGCTTCACAAGATAGTCCATCAGAGTGAGACCGGTTAGGATTCTATCATGTTGGTCCCTTGAAGTAGGTCAAGACATATATTCATTGTGACAAGTTGATCCCCTACGTTGAGTGAAGAACTTTGGTCCCAAGGAAGTATCATTGGGTGCCCAAGTCCTTTGTGTGGAAATGCACCTGTAGGGACTGCTTCAATTGATATATCCCCAATCTATCATAGCTAGTGATGATGATGTCATCAACATAGTCAAAAACATTATATGGCCTTTGGAGAACTTAAAGAAGAATAAGGAGTGGTCACTGGTTGATCTCCAAAAGTTAAGGTATGTAAGGACATCGCTTAACTTTTTGACCAGGATCGTGGAGACTGCTTGATACTATAGTTAGATCATTGGATATGACACACTTTATGAGAAGACACCTTGCTTCATGTGAACTTCCTTCAAGAGATCTCTGTGGAGAAAGGTATTCTTCATGTTGACCTGATAGAAAGACCTGTCAGGGTGAGTTGTAAGGAGATAAGGATGCAAGAAGAGGAAATCCTTATCACCAAAGAGAATGTCTCAAAGTAATCCATGCCAAAAGTTTGATGAATTCTTTGACAGCTAAGCACACCTTGAGTCGGCCAACATAGTCATCCAGCTTGTGTTTGGAAAAGAAAACTCACTGACAACCTGCAATGTTTTTGCCTATTGGTGGGGTCACAAGATCCCATGTCTTGTTGTCATGGAGAGAATTCATTTCTTCCAACATGGAATATTTCCGCCCATGATGATGTAGAGAATCTATAGGACACTTAGGAACATATGTTGTGTCCAGTGATGTAGTGAAGGATGAGGTAGAAAATGCAAGACTGCTAGACAACAAGTGTGAGAAATGGGATGCTTGATAGTGCATGAATATATAACTTTGGGTAGTGCCACCAATATATTAGATTGGCCCAGAACTGATGATGATGATGCATGTGCACACAATGTCTCATCTTCCATGTGCCAATTTGGGTTGATGGTGGTGGTGGTGTTTGTGTTGGTGGTATTTATGGGATGAATAGATCAGGCTGCAAGACCATAATATCAATATGATCTATTGGGGGTGATGATGATAAAAAGAAGATTTCATCCTCATGAAAGGTGACATCTTAGAGATATAGACTCTTCCAAAGCTAGGGTCAAGACACTTCTACCCTTTTTGAGAAAAAGGGTCGCCAAGAAACACTATTCATATAGCTTGGGGGGAGAGCTTGTCGGCCTTGGGATCAAAATTATGAACAAAGGCAACACAACTAAAAACTTGAGGTGGCAGAGAAAACAATGTGGATTGAGGGTAAACAATGGAAAAAGGAGTGCAGTTCTAGAGAAGAGAGAGGAAGGTTAGGGGTTGATATGAAAGTAAGCAGTAAGGACCTCATTGGACCAGATATGCTTAGGTGAGTTGGCATGAGTGAGAAGAGAGTATGTAATGTCAAGTAGATGACAATTTATATTCCCACTAATGCCATTTTGGGTGGAGAGTATGCACACAAATTTGATGAATCATACCTACGTCATGATAAAAAAGGTGACAACATTTTGGGTATATCGATGGTGTTTCCAGTTTGAAGAATTTTAGTAGAAGTTGGAAATTGAACCCAAACCAACTTGTGAAACTCGTGATTAGTGTAAAAACTTAATCATGAGTTTGAAGTAAATAAAACCATGTCATTATAGGAAAATCATCCACAAACGTAATAAAATATCTATAGCCATTGTAACTAGTAGTCTTAAATGGACGGAAAACTTCACTATGAACCAATTCAAACATATGTGATGATTTTTTAGAAGTATGGGTCGGGAAGGACACACCATGGTGTTTCCCTATTTGACAATTATTATAATAAATATAATAACACAAGGATAAGGAACTATCTAATTATTTTAAGCTCGTTGAAGGGTTGATGGCCATGATGTAGGTGCAACTGAAGTGGCGTGGAGGCAAGAAGGGGTTGTGATGTGCTTGAAGGCGGGACAAAGAAGTAGTAGAGATCACCAGAGCATACTCCTTGTCCAATCATCATCAAATTCCTCTAATCCTATAATATAAAAGTTGATGGACCATACAAAAATTAGAGGGAATCAACAAATTTTGCTATAGTCATTAGATTGTATGGAAAGTTTGGAACAAAGTGGACATCAATCAACTTAGCAGAGATAGGAATAATGCCACACCAAGTTACTAATTTAATTGATACATCTACCATGGTGTTAGGTAAATGATGGATAAATGAATCAGATGTAATTAAAAGATGTGACATACCAGTTGTCACAGTTGAGTCCACAATGCAGCCAGAACTCGAAGCAAGCATATACGCCCTAAAGTTACCTTGAGGAGTGGTGGTTAGGTGGGTAGAAGAACTGATAGTAGGAGAATCCTCGACTTTCCATTCAGAGAAGGATTTTCTTGGAGTCGAGTGTAGAGGTGGATCCAATTAGATTTGTGTAGCTTCTTTTAGGTGCTCATATGCCTCTTTGGATAACGAGACATGAGAGAAAAGTGATGATGTTGATAGGGAGGGAGCAATGTGGCCAACATGTGGTGTTACAACCCCAATTTTTGGGTTCCTTTGGTGAGAAATGTAATTTCTCATATTAAAGATACTGGAACAAATAATGATATAATTTGTTTTGAATAAATGGATTTTGTTTACAATAGTCTTGATGATTGTGTTGTGGGCTTTATTGGCTATTGGCCCCAATAACAAGGAAATTCAATTAATAAATGAATAATTGAGTTTTTGAGAAAAGAGAGATGTGGAAACCTCTGAAAGGAAAAATAATGTAATCCAAGGATGGATTTCGTGCCTCTTGAGTTCCTTGGGTTCCAAGGAGTCCAAAGTTGCAAAGAAAAGGCAATAAGAAAAGAAAAGATTAATTAAGTATTTCTTTATTAAGAAATAAATTGAAAACGGTGATGAAATGTGGAAAATAAGTGAAAAGAGGTATAATGGAGTTATCCTTGGTGGAATTTCGTATCCCAAGGATTCCTAATGATAAAAGGAATACCAATGAGGAAAATAAAAGATAAAGAGAAAATCCTTGAAAAGAGATATCTTAATAAAGAAATAAGTAAGATAATGAGAAATGAAGAATGTAGGATAATAAGTATCCTTAAAAAGGATTTTGAAATCTTAAGGTTCCTTGGGTTCCAAGGAATCCAATTTGCCAAGATAATAGGTGAAGAAAGAGAAAAGATCAATTAAATATTGATTTAGTAAGAAGAAAATATGAGATAATAATGAAATACAAGAAACATGTGGAAATATGGATAATGGAATCATAATGGATGATATTTCGAATCCACAATGTTTCTAATGGTAAAAGGAATCCAAATAAGTGATATAAAAGAATAAGAGAGAGAAAATATGTATAAAATATGCATTATTAAGATATAACTTGCATATGAATGAAAGTCTCTCATACTTTCGAGTTTGAGTCCCAAAAATAGTTTAAGTCATTATAGACTTTCCCTCAAAATTTGGGATCAATTGGATAAACAGTTTGGGAGATACGAATTTTGTAAGTATCCTAAAGTGTAAAGGATAACATTAAATGTCACAATTCGATTGTTACTTATGTTCTAATATGAGGCTTGAGAGCCGTTGGATCCTTGATCCAACGGTGGCTGCTCTTAGTTCACATTTAGGAAAGAGGAACAGTAGAAGGAGGTTTCTCAATCGGTTTCCTCTATGGACAATCATTGTGCGAATCTAAAAGTTTCTCCATTGGATTCGAGGGAAGAAATCAGACCAGAAGGTTCTTGGTTCCCCTATTTTTGTGTGAGATTGGGATTTTTCCAATATCCCTATTCGTACAGGACATTCAAGCATGTACTGGACATCTTGGATTCTTGAGATCGAGGCCTATATAAGGCATATACCTCCCAGAGCAAGAGGATCATATCCCCTAAGATTCGTGGAGAGCGTGTTGCTCTTGCGACTGCTTTGGACGCGGAGTCCTCATCTACCAGGAGCCATGTTTCCGCGGAAGAACAGGGGAAGCAAGGAGCGAGCTTGGTGTCTCTCTCAGCCAGAAGGATCGCACCTGGGGGGGGGCTGTTCTGGTGGGTGAGGTAGGTGGTCGGCAGCCGAGGGCGTGGGGGCCACCAAGAGGGCGCTACTCGCCGGGAAGCGACCATGTGTCGAGGGCAGGAAGCGCCTGCGGGATCCCTGTGGTCTCGTGAAGGAGATGATGGGGGGAAAGGCGGGTCTGGGTGACTGGGTAGCCGGATCCAAGATTGGATCCGTGGGCTGAGAAAGGAAGTAGCCGGGAAAAGAAAGAAATGAAAAGGGCTGACGTGGCACTTCACTATTGGCCAAAGGTAAACTATTTTGCTAAAATCCTAGAAATAAATTGGTAGCTCCGATGGAAACATTCAAAATATGAAATTTTCTCAAAAAAAACGAGAGGAATCCAATATAAATTTATTTTTAGAAGCTAATTCCTTTTGAAATTCGAAAAGTAGTGTAAGTTATCAATTTTGATGAATTAAAGATTAAGAAATCCTATTTTGAGATGATTAATATATTTAGTAGGGTTTAATGGACGGTTAAAGTTGGTATTAACCTGTTAATGATAAAAAGGAACATTAGGAACAAAAAGGATGAATTTTGTACGTAATTAGTTTAATTTAGAGTTTCATGTGCATGAATATGCTTTAACGGGCCTTGAAACCCTAATATTCGTAAATGTGACTCTTAATGGCTTTAATTATTTAAAATCGTGAATAAAGTTAAGATATGATGATTCTAAGCTATTTTGAGTATAGAAGTTCTTAATTGTGGATAAATATCCTTAATATGATAATTAGGGTTTTTCTAATGGATAAAGGTAGAATTAATGTCAAATAGAGTTCGTAGGTGAATTAGACCATGATGAACTATGAATTGATGATAAGTGAGCATAATGATCTTGTCATGGAATAAAAGAGATAAAGATGGTAGCTTTAATGTAAAAGAGGCTTAATGGACTTAATTGATGATTAATTGTGTTGTTTCTGAAATTAAGGTTATATGTTGTTAAAAGGTAACCTTAATAACTTTCATGAAGGATAGATGAGAAATTAGGGTTTAAAAGAGTAAAATGAAGTAAAACCCTAATTGCAAAGTAAATCCTAAAAGAGGTAGAAATCCTAAAAAGGAATAGAAACCTTAAGTAGAAAGATGGTTTGAATAGATTTTGATAAAAAGGAATTGAATGTAATTTCAGGACTCTTGTACTTGCTTGATTGGACGTCTTGATTGATTGGACTATTCTATCTCAATTCAGCTTAACATGTATGTGGTTAATTATGGTTAATCGCATTAGTTTCCCAAGGGTTTTTCAAAGGTTTCCTCGTATTGAATGCAATCTAAACAGTTGGATGTTCATACTTGCAAAATTATAAAGTTACTATGGTTATCACAATTATAAAAAAGTGTGTATTCTCGCACCTACATGCCACCTTGATGGAAGATGTCGTAAAGGTCAGGCCCAAGAGGGGAGACCCATGGGCACCATGAGAGGTGACCCCAGACACCAAGCTTGGGAATGAGAAGGTGATCTATGATGCATGACTATGGAGCACCATGAGAGGTGACTCCCAGGCATCAAGCTCGGGATTGAGAAGGTGGCCTTAAGTCAATGGAAAAAGAGAAACCCTAGAGGGGTATTCCAGGGTTAGGGAAAAAGCGATGGATAATGACACATTGAAAATGTAAATTTTCTTGTTAAATAATTTGATTGTGATTATTAAATTGTTAGCCATATCTGTGAAATTTTGGATGTCCCCACATACCGAAATATTCTGATATGCTGACCGGCATTTTGTTTGTTGGCGTTTTAGGTACAAGCTTGAAAAGGACAAATAGTAAAGTGGCATATGTGAAATTAATTAAGAGTTAAAGTACAGAGGAGGATTAGTTAGAGTAGACTCCTGATGCGGATAGATGTAGATATCCCAGTTTTGAAAAAGGTATGCAAAGTTTTATTTTATACCATTTTTTAGTTTAGTTGGTAAAATTTGTTAATTGTCATTGCTTATTTGTCGAACCTTTGATCCTGGTAATTAGATAACGACACCGACCTATTGGTCTCCCTTAATTGGGGGTTACTGAGAGGCGGGGTCGTTACATGTGGGTTAGGAGGTTGGGTGATCTGGAAAGAATTGTTGGCATGTCCTCTCTCATAATGCTCTAGATAGACATGATTGAAGTGTCAAACCTCCTCCATGTGGCCAAGATTTCATAGTAGCTGCACTTGGGTTAGTGTCGTCGTCTCCAGCCACATCCTTTGGTAGCTACAACCAGTGCTTGGGGAAGCTCGGATGCATCACTACGAGGCATTTGAGGAGAGAGCATCTTGGACTACAACATATGGCAATAGGCTTGATCCATGGATACGAGTGTTGTGCCCACAAGTAGAAGTTGGCAAAAAAAACATACCATGGGGTGGAAGCCGTTCAGGAAGCAGCCAATCAGAAGAGTATCCTACTCCTTGGTGACTTTAGTAGACTTTGTCAAAGAGAAGAAGAGCTAGTTTTCCAGGGCCTTACTGTTGTTGAAGTACTTGGAAAAGGGTTGCTTTCCTTGCTGTTCAAAGAAGATCTTGTCCATGACATTGTACATGCGCATGCAGTTTTCCTTCCGAGTGAAGAACTACTTCATCTCCTCCCACATAATCTTGGTGTTGTAGTGCCACATGTACTTGACTTCCACCACTGGCTCCATACATGCATGGATCCATGAGAAAACTTGGTTGTTTCCTATCACCCCAAGCATCGTTAGGAACAAACTGCAAGTAATTGGTAATAAATTTGAGTTTACATCAGGACTCATGAAAGTGGGACAACATTCATCCACATAAGAATTATTATTATTAAGTTTAATGACAAATATGTGCAACATATCATTGTTAATGATAGTCATCTTAGTAGCATCACCCATGATGAGGTGAGTAAAGTACTGAATATAATAGCATAGTAGAAATAGAAAGAGAAGTATCAGATACATACAAAAAGTAAAGGTACTAAATGTAGCATGATACAAAGAATAGTAGAAGTATGAATGGAAGGAAAAGTTGATGAAAAGAGGAGTATCACTACTAGAATGGAACTTAGTAGGTAGAAAGCAATAATACTAGAATGAAACTCAATAGAGAAAGGAGTGGAACTACCATAATGGATCTCAGTAGGAAAACAAAAAGCACTACCAAATTAATTGCACGATAGGATAGATGAACATATAGAAGCCAATTTTAAGACAATCACTCAGCCATGTGGATTAGGAGAACTGCATGGAGAGGAATAAGAATAGAAGCTACACTCTTTCTTCTTTTTAGTGCTTTATAATCCAACATAGGGTCTTTTGATCTTGAGTTTTTTTTATGCAATTACCATTCTAGACAAAATGGTTGTGGTGATCAGAAGCCAAACAGTCGTACTATCCAGCATGGCCATGTCGACTATTATGTAAAATGACCATTGATTAGAGAACCTTCCTCAACTCTTCCACCATGATCATGATACCCACCACGGTTGTGCCACCACAATCCCACCATGACTGTGCTACCGAATACGACCATGCTACCTCAACTCAAAAAAACTGAAAATCAACCTAATCATTTTATATTCTTAGCATGACAGTTTTCCACTAGCATGACCATTCTCAGACTCACCCACCAAGGTCCTTCTGCCCAAAATGAAGTGCTTCCTACCAAACCCTACTACTTCCATACTATCATTTACCATCTTACCCCGAATTGACCATATCCTCCCCCCATCACTATATAAACATCAATAGTGGCTAGGATCGTAGGGTTATATCACTTGGGCATTCACTCCACCAACATACCTCATTCTATCTCCCATGCATCATCTTCACCCCAAAACCCAAAATTTTAGGGTAGTAACCACTATCCATTTCATTTCCATGCCATTTCACCTTAGAGGAGGGAAGTTCTCAAGCTTGCATATGATGGAAAAGAAGAATTCAAACACTACTTAGATATCCATGGCTTCCTAGATCCTTTCCTCTCCATTTTTTATTTGCCATCGTCATGAGTAGCTAAGCCCCCTTGGTGGGATGTTTGGGGAAATACATGTGACTTTGATACCATGTTGGGGAAATATTGTGGTAAACACTATATTTTCATTGGGAAATGTTATCATTATGTGTCTATCTCTTTTTCCCATCTCTTTATATGGTGATTGATGCTTGGAATTGACTAAGCTTGAGAGATTGGTATATCTATGGATTTTTTTTGGGGGAAAGGCACCTAAGTCCAACATGTGGATCCTTAGATAGGTACCTGTCTTCCTACATATCCATCTACTCTCTTACTCTTAGGTGTGAGATATAAGTACCTAGTGGTGCTTCATTTAATGTGCTTAGTAGAGAGCATGTTTATAGGTTGGATGGAGTGTAAAAGAAGGTGAAACATCCTTCTCCTACACCCCATAACACCCTTTTCCGCTAAGTACATTAAGAGAACCACTCCTAGAGACCTTGACTAGTGTGATTGTGATTGAATTATACCTAAACCCTAGTCAATTGAACCTTATGCATTGGATAGAGGGTAATAGAAACTAGTTCCTCTCTGTACACTCTATACCACCCACAATCAACTAGTTGTATAGGACAACTCACCATCAACCATTATTTTTTTTGGTTTTATAACATTATTTGATTGATTGTGTTGCATGACATGACCTCAATTAGGTTGATAGTCACATATATCCCTAAAAACCTACTTCCAAAATTAGTTGCTCAAAACCCCGATTTCTCATTTCCTTATGTAGTGTTAACCTACTCATCTTCCTTGTTTGTTTACTTAGAAAATTATTTCACTCATGTTAGATGGCTCTTTCTAGAGTAGTTAATTATCATTTTTGGCTAATTTAGCTAATTTCTCTCTTTCTTTCCTTACTTAACAAATTACTTCACTCATGTTAGTTATGCTAGAGTAGTTAGTTATCTTTCCTTACTTAGCTCTTACTAGTTTATCTAATTTCTCTCTTTCTTTCCTTAGCTAATTGTCCAGTGTAGTGCTCAAGAGAATTGATTTTAAGTAGTGTAGTGTTGATTTTAGTATAGGTTAGTATTATTGCATTTCTTACTTAGTTAGATGGCATATTTTGTGTATGTTTAACTTAGATTAATTCTTTTTTATGTCCATTGCTTGTTCTCCTAGTGTAATGGAAACTCCAAAGTTAAACCATGAAAACCCTACACTCAAAATTAGAAACCTAGTAAAAACTAAGCTCTAGTTCCCCCATCTCTCCTTGTGGATCAACCCCTAACTTGCTTGGTCTATGCTATACTTGAACAGTGCATTTGCATGTTAAAATGGTTTTGTGTATCTGAGCATGTAGTTTAGGTCTTTAAAATCATTGTTTAACATACTTGTCCCTTAGTCAGGTTAGTTACCACTAAGACTATTTCCTCAAGACGACATCACACATGATTATGTTTCATACCACATCACAAAAATGACTAGGGGTTTCCCATATACTATTGGGATAACAACCCACCTTGGAAAGGTTTCCCATATACTATCATCTGCCTCTGTTATGTGGTCATATCTAATAAAGTTAGTTTGTAACCAAGATTATTCTAAGTATGATTCCACATTCTTATTCATTACATTATCTTATCACCTAACAATCACATTTTTACTCAGAGTTTTTCTCAAGTACAAGAACTATCTTTTAACTATACCCATAAGATGGTGAGGTAATACCTATATATATTCTGATCACATCATTAATTAATTCTCATTATTCATCACATATACAACTATAGTTTATCCCATGTGTCTACCCATGTATTACATTTATACTAAGAGAAAAAAACATTTATGGATTCAATACAAATATGATTCACCTAATTTTGAGTATAAAGATGGTGAGTCCATAAATCATCTGATAATTTTGAATTTAGGTGAAGTCAAGCTCAATGGGTGACTCCTCATACATCAACATATTTATGCAATATCCCAAGTCTTGAGGCCTCAGTTAAAATGATATTAAAGGGAATGACTAGACTACCCATATCACCAAGGTGAACCTCCTTTTTAGGGATTCCATCACTAAGAACTCTACAGTTAAGCATGCTCAATCCAGAGTAGTACTAGGATGGGTCACATGTTGGGAAAGTTGATCCCCTGACTATGCATTAGTGAAGATAAAGCATGCAACCAAGTCTAGTGGTGGTTTGTGGGGCCAATGATCAGTCTTGGAACTCTAATAAAGCCTTAGAGGGTGGCTCTGGGAAGTTATAAATTATATCAGATCCAAAAACCCTCTAGTAGGTGGTGCCCACATGGGCATGCAACGTACCCATCTTGATCTGTGCAGTATGGGCATGTTGGTGAGGGCTATCCATGGTAATGTAGGTGTTTTATGAAAATCTGACATCACGTAAGGTAGTTGGAACAAAAAAAATACTTGCCATATTTCCTAAATATAGTAGACCACATCAACAATTATGAGATGGAAGGGATAGTTGTGAGGTTATACCTGCTCTTGGAGCAAGTTTGGCGACAATTCCCTCTCTGTAGCTTGCAACTTTCTTCAAGTTGCACCTAGATGTCTGTCATCGTCGGCATCCTGGTCTAGCACCATGAATGGTGGTTGACATCGTCCTCCTAGTGGTAGGAAACAACCTCCTCACCTTTAGAGTAGTCCATGCAGACCATCAGGAACTCCTGTCGTTCTTGTAGAATGGACAAGAAGGAGTTGTCCCTTCTAGTTAACATGATAGCGTCGACTTGCTCTCGCGATTGTTTCTTTCTTGTTGTTCCTCCCTTTGATAGGTAAAACTTTCTTAGGTTCTCTTGGTTACCACAACCAGAGAAGACAACGATTGTCAGGGCTTATTATTGTGTCTGGGAAGCCCCTAACACCCCTCTATTTATAAGAGGTCCAAGGTCAGGGTTCCCAATCAATCTAGGATTTGAAGAGATGGTTTTTTATGAATTTTTCAAAACCTACAAATGGTGAACCAGTCAGTTCACTCAACAACCGGTTGGTTTGTGACATGAACCAGTCAGTTTATGCATGTCTCCTATTCTGAATCACATTGGTATCTAATGCACGATTAATGTAGATCATGACATCAACATCAATTCTTGATCCAATCAAAATGACCATTGAATCGGTCAATTGGGACCGCAAACCGATCAGTTCACTAAGTGAACCGGTCATCTCATGCCCTAGTTTAGGCATTATTCAACAAACATTGTTTTCAATTGACCAGACACCCCAACTGATTAGTTCATCACTTGAACTGGTCTGTTCGAACTCTAGTCAATCAATCCTTAGCTATTGTTGTTTAAATTGAATGACTAAACACATTTAGTAATCAATCTAAACATCATTCATGAATAAAATACTATTCCAAGTGCATTCCTATGTGTGCGACCCTATAGGTCCCAAGCTACGTTGTCAGTGAATATGCATAACTAATTTATGACATCACAAGCAATGATTAGTATCTAGAAATACATCATGGCTACCAAATTATTTGGAAAGTTGGAGAACAACTTCAACCTACAACCCGTGATTGATGTTATAAGGGTTGCATAGTTCATTTGTCTCTGATATCTATGGGCATTGAGAAAACAAGATTCCTGGTAAGATACCTAGGGCTCCCTTTGTTTTCTGGTAAATTAACAAAGAGGCACTGTTACCCTCTCATTGATAAGATAAAGGCGAAACTAGACTCTTGGAAGTCTAGACTTCTTTCTATGGCTGGTCGAGTAAGAGTTGATTGTATCCACACTCTTAGCCTACCACTTATTCTGGACAGGGGTTTTTCCACTTCCAAGAAGTACAGTGGAAGAAATAGAAAGATTATGTAGAACGTTCCTGTGGAATGATACTGAAGAGACCAAGAATTTTCATATAGTCAAATGGGAGGAAATTTGCAAGCCAAAACTTGAAGGGGGCCTTGGCATCCGAAAAGTGGAGTATTGGATGAAGGCAGGTATGATGAAGAATCTGTGGAATATAGCAAACCGCAAGGACTCAGTTTGGATTAGATGGATTCATTCTAAATATATTAAAAGGAACACTCTATGGACTTGTCGCCCCCAACAATATCACAGCTGGATGTGGAGGGCTCTACTCAAATTCAGAGATCAGTTTCTGCCTATGGTCAGAGTGCGGATTGGCAAAGGGGATCATATTTCACTCTGGGAAGATCTGTGGGTCAAAGGTGATTTTTTGTCTAACTGTGTTGAACCAGGATTATCGCTGAGAAATGGGTTAACCAGGGATAGAAAGCTGAACTCCATCATTCAAGATGGAGAATGGAATATTCCAAATGGCAGAGGCTACAGGGAGATAGTTGATATCTGTGCGAAGATAAATGTAAGTTGTGAGGATGATTTGTTCTACTTTCATGGAGTAAATCATTTCTCTCTAAAGAAAGCTTGGGACGTATGCAGAAACAAATCTGATGAGACCCCTTGGGCTCATTGGATTTGGAAATCAAAAGCTCCGCAGAGATACAAACTCCATTGCTGGCGTGTGATGAAAAGAAAGTTAGTCACAGAGAAGTTTTTAAAAGGAAAAGGGATACATATGGCATCTAGATGTAGCCTCTGCCAAGAACAGGAAGAGACTGCCTCACATCTCCTGTGGGCATGCAAGTTCAGTGCAGAACTGTGGGGGCGTGCTACCATGACCCACATCCCAAAATGCTATGAAGATATTCTGCTGATTAAAGGAGACAAAGAAAAGACTATGACTATTTCAATTATCTACTACATATGGTTCTATAGAAACAAAACCATTTTTGAAAGCACTCCCACTTCTGCCAATGCAGCGTGGAATAGAATAGAAAGTGATAGCAAGAACCTATATAGATAGGTTTCTATATCCTTATTGTGAGATATTCCTATCTCACCCCCACTTGTACATACTTTTTTGGTTTATTGGAAGAGAAGCACGCTTACTGATCAAAAAAAAAATTTGTCTCTGATATCTAGAATGAATTCGAGGCATGGAATTGTCATCCTCTTCAACGTTGAATCCATGTTACTTAAACTAGAGAAAACTGTCTGAGATATATGTTAAGTTAACATCATATATTGATTCACACGTGCATGGCCATGCTTTTCTTATTCTCACTTATCAAGTGGCCATGATATCAAACTCCTATAGGAGGGATAAATCCCATCTACATCACTCAAAGTCATGCCCATGTGTCATAGTGCACGCGAGCATCACCTTTATGGCTACCCTTATTCAGGATCACGGTGTTTGATGTCAAAGTACATAGAATGACATGTGATGTGTGTAGTGATTTCAAGTCTAAGAACCACAATCACCACCATCACTATTAGAGATGATTATGACTACCATGCAATGGTTCCATGCATCACTCTCAAGGTGGGTTTATCCGATACACTATTATATAACAAGTATCTATGTGTTTGATTTGATATCACATATCATGACTTAATGGGATTTTGTCATCAACCAACACACACACTAGTATTTTGTGTTATTTTTGTCTATTAGCCTTCTACAATAACAACTGAATAGGGACATAACAAGAATGTATACACTCTTAATATCCATATGATCTTATTTTTCAGGTCCTCGACCTGAAGACATACGCATTGAGAAATATTATTCTGTAGACATTTATTAAGTTACATCATTATCTCTTAACTGAATAAAAAAGAATAAATATGAAGATTGACTTTATTATTAATTAATTTGTTTACAAATTATGTCATTACAATCATCTCATGATTGGCTCTCTGGGCATCCATACCAATGGACTCCCTCTTGCACTTAGAGCCAATCACACATGAGCCTAAGCCCAAGTGATCTAACATGACCCTCATGCTTCTACTACAAAAGGGCTTTTGTCAATGGGTCAATCACATTGCTTTCAGTTGGTACTCTCAAATCCTTACATCTCCCCGACGTATGATTTATCGTATGAGATTGAATCGCCTTTGTATGTGCTTGGAATGTTGATGTGATCTGGGTTCCTTGGCTTGTGCAATAAATCTATTGTTGTCACATTATAGATCAATTGCATCGTTGATGCTTGGAACCACCCCAAGTTCAGAGATGAACTTCTTGATCCAAATAGCCCCCTTTGCTACATTAGACACAACAACATACTCTGCCTCTATTATAGAATTTGCAACCGTCTCTTTCTTGGAACTATTATAGCTCACATCTTTGTTACTAAGGCATAATAGAAATACTAATTGCGATCAATGGTCATCTTTGTTAGTTTAGAAGCTTGCATCAGTGTAACCTTTTACCACCAATTATTCCTTAGATGTACAAGGAATTGATCCTTAGTTATTCTCAAGTACATAAGGATGTTCTTCATGACTTTCCAATGAGCTTCACCAGGATCTGGCTGATATCTTATCATCATGCTCTAGGCATACAAGACATTTGGGCGAATGCACAACATTGCATACATGATGGATATGATTGTAGATGCATATGGAATATTAGTCATGCATTCACTTTCTTCACAAGAATTGGGACATTGAGCTCTATATATAGTAACACCATGACACATGGGTAGGTGGGGATCTCTTTGAGTTCTCCATGTTGAACCTCTTTAACACTTTGTCAATGTATCTACTTTGACTTAGTCAAGAATCCTTCGTGATATATCTCTATAGATCTTGATTACTAAGATGCAGGATCCTTCACCTAAGTCCTTCATAGAGAATATATTTCCAAGACAAGTCTTTACCATCGATAAAGTAGGTATGTCATTCCCCATCAATAGTATGTCATTCACATACAATATGAGGAATACAATCATGCTCCCACTAACCTTCTTGTAAACACATGTATCATCTTCATTTTGACTAAAGCCAAATTCTTTGATTGTTGCGTCAAATCAAAGATTCCAACTTCGAGATGCTTGCTTCAATCCATAGATTGACCTTCGTAGCTTACAAACTTTGTTTGAATCCTTTAAATTTATAAAACCTTCAAGTTGTGTCATGTATAGATTTTCAAGTATATTTTGGTTGAGGAATGTAGGTTTAACATCCATCTACCAGATTTCATAATCATAATAAGATACAATGACAAGCATGATCTTGATGGACTTAACCTTGGTAACTGGAGAAAAGGTTTTGTCATAGTCAATACCTTGAACTTGTCTGAAACCCTTTGCAACCAATCGACCTTTGTAAGTTTGTATATTACCATCCATGTCGATCTTCTTCTTGAAGATCGATTCAGGTGGATCCAACAAGGTCCATACCTTGTTTGTGTACATGGATTCCATCTCAGATCTCATGGCTTCAAGCCATTCTCAGACTCTGGTCTCTTAATAGCTTCTAGGTAGGTTGTTAGATCATTTTCAATGACCAACTCATTTCTGTGAGAACGGTTACACTGAACAAGATTACTCAAAACATAAAACACAATCAATCACCAACTAACCACATACCCAAAAATATGGGTAAATTGAAACTGATTTCAACATCAACACCCACTCAAAAACATTTGCATAAGATCCCAACATCTTTCTTGTATCCATACTATGCCAAGAATTTGATAAAAATTGTTCTATCGTCTTAGCCACAATATATTTATATAGGAGAAAAATAATCATATATGCCACACAAACAAGCATTAATATGATAACAAAAGTCTAATTTATTTGAAACACCATATACAAACTTTTCCTGCTCGGACATGAGAGTACAAGAACGACTCTAGGACACACTAGACATCTAATCAACTTTATCAAAGATTCATTATTATAGCTTCTCTTTGTTGCACATGCTTGTTTTTGTCACTTCCGATTACCTAAAAAAAGCGGCAAACCACAAGGGTGAGACACATGTCCCAACAAGAGATATAACCTCCAATAACGTTTATTGATTACAAAATTTTTAAGTAATTAAAAAGTTAAGAAATTTAATTAGATATAAAAAATAAGATCAGCAGTACTGATGATTAACAAAATACATAAAGGAGCGGATAATAACTATCATCATTAGCTAGACTATCATCCTTTATTTTGTTGATAATATAATCAATTCAGTAGCATATGCATATCTAGCATCATGACCAAGTCTAGTAACATAGCATAGCTAACAACATGAGCATGTCTAATTGGTTGAACATATAAACATCATAAGAAGAGCTAAAAACATAAGCACAACTATCTTGATAAGCATGATTAGCAATATATGCATCTCTAGTTACAAAGGCATGGCTAGCATGCTAAACATAACTATCAACATGAGATATCTGGCATCATGATCATAATCAACAGTAGTAGTATAGTTATCAACACAAGAATAGCTAATGTATGTACACATCTATAATCTTAAGAATATCCACAACCTAAGTGTATCTACTATCTCTTAATTGCACTAAGCATCATCTTTATGTAAAGATAACAAACAAGGGTTATCATCCAATGTGAAACGTTGTGTATAACCCTAAACAAATATGCTACACGGATGTATTACATCTTTTATTATGCCCTGGGGAATTTGAATCGTACCATTCAAAGTCCAACCGACCCCTGTGAAGGGCTATTCGGTTCCGTAAAAGATATAGGAGTGCTGGTATCTTGGAGTGTCGATATCCAAAGATCTTTTCCCCTCGATCAGTATGAGTAAAAAGGTAGTGACATATCAGTCAAAGCTGCCACCACAGTGACATATAGTCAAGCTGCTAACCACTAGTCCGCCCTTGGTACATGTCACAACACTAGAAACCAGGGTATTCAAACCCAATCACTGAGGTACAATCACAGTTGTCCTCTAATCATATCATGTTATAATCACCGAGACACGACCGCAGCTGTTCTCAATCACATTAGATGTATGAGGCATGACCATAGACTCCACAATCTGCATTGTAGATGACAAGGATATATCCTCAACCTACCACCCCCACATACTCAACAATATGCACTCCGAGTTTCCCTTAGGAATACCTGTTTCACCATCCAATAAGTTCTAACACTGAAGATGGTTCTACGGCACATGGCACTACATGATTAGAGTTGCACTTGATTAGTTATGCCAATTGGGTGAATTTAGACTGCATCAAACAAGTGGACATACAAACCCTAATTAACTTATAGATATCATATAAATATCACAACTTTGAAAAGATATAAAATGTGTGAAACATAATTTCTCATCTCACCATCACATGGTACTATTCACTTGCCATTCATGAGACCACACTAGTCATCATACAATCACAAGATGTAAAACACTTCCACAATATCATAGGGTATCAACCCTTATCAACATAAGAGGATTACACCTCATTCAGGGCTCAACCATGCCCAAAGGTCATTAAGACCATCATACTATCAAACCATATAAATCCTTTTCACAATATCACATGGTATCAACCCTTATCAACACAAGAGGATTAAACCTCATTCAGGGCTCAACCATGCCCAAAGGTCATTAAGACCATTATACTACTCCCTACAAGATCATCATTATTTTTGCATGCCTTATAACAAGGCTCAACAACATCACTTACATATAATACACCAGATTAGCACAATATTGCATTAATGAGCTAAGAGATATTCATAAACAATCATAACAGGGTTATATTAACATTAAGAACATTGTTTTATTACAACAACAGACAAGGAATCTAGATATGATTAACCCTCATCATATTCATAATGCACATGTTTAGCATAAGGAAGTATTAACCATGTGGCTATGATAACCACCAATTAACATATCAAGGTTATGATCATATTAAGGAGGTTATTCCACACTCATTCCATCATATAAGAATGTTAAACATGAATACTCATCTTTATCTATTTGCATTAGAGTTAGGTTCAACATGATCATTATATCAATGTTACTAATCAACACTTATACCCAAACCCTAACTCACGACATCCCCATTGGATCATGGATGCATAAGGTGAAGCATCACCATCACATTCCATACTATTATCAAGTATGAACCCACACATAAATCATGGTGTAATTCACATTACATCACATTACCCTAGATTAGGGTTTACTATTCACATTACATCACATTACCCTAGATTAGGGTTTACAATTCACATTATATCACATTACCCTAGATTAGGGTTTACTATTCACATTACATCACATTACCCTAGATTAGGGTTTACTATTCACATTACATCACATTACCCTAGATTAGGGTTTACTATTCACATTACATCACATTACCCTAGATTAGGGTTTACTATTCACATTATATCACATTACCCTAGATTAGGGTTTACTATTCACATTACATCACATTACCCTAGATTAGGGTTTACTATTCACATTATATCACATTACCCTAGATTAGGGTTTATTATTCACATTACATCACATTACCCTAGATTAGGGTTTGCTATTCACCTCACAATGAATTTAGGTCATTCCATTATCATATATGATGATTACTTTCATTAATGCTCTCAATAAGGTTAAGATTCATTAATCATCATGATTAGGGTTTCCATGATCTCACTATGAAGGATCGTACCCTAATTATGTGTATTCATGCATGCTGGAAGTATATTACTTGATTCTTATACATATAGGGTGTCTTCACTCTCCTCTTACTAATAGATGATGTTTACATCACTCTTGGTCAGACTAAGTTCAATCATCTTTGATAACATAAGTCATATCATCACCATTATGGTCATTAGGATTTGCTTGATCAAGGGGTATTAGTCTCACTAACCCACTAAGGTTACTTTTGTAATGTTCACCATTGATCATATCATGCATCAATCAACTAAGTATTTGTTTCCCTTAATCACTTCATGTACCTTTAAGGTTTAGGTTAATCAACTACTAAACCATCTTGACCTTTAAGTCATCAAACGATCTTGACCTAAAAAGACTCCAAACGGTTTTGCACTTTCAACCTCCAAACGATTTTGAAATCGCATGGAGTTGTTGACCATTTGGTACCTTTGACTTTTAAGACCGCATGGCCAAATACACCATCAAGACCATTTGCCCTAGGTGAGGTGAAGACCATTTGGTCTCGTTGACTATTTGGCCAACTTTGACTTTTGAAACTGCATGGACAAATCGATCTTGAAACCGCATGGCCACCAAACGGTTTGAAACCGCATGACCACCAAACGATCTTGGGATCGTTTGGTCCCAAATGGTCTTGAGACCGTTTGGACTCAAACGGTCTTGAGACTGTTTGGTCCAAACACCCTCAAAACCGCATGGACCAAAAAGTGTGCCAACTCTTCCAATTGAGTTAGGGTTTCCATTGTTGAACCCCTCAAACGTTTATGCAAAGGTTAGCCACTTATCAATTGAGTCAATCAGGTCAACCATCTACTGATTTGACACTCAATTTACCCTCAATTAATCACCAATTAGGACTCGGATCAATTGAATTAGGGTTTGGAATCGATCACCCTTCAACATGTATCAACATGAGTTTAATTGATGTTGAGACTATTGGACCATCATTCAATTAGATCATGACCTGACCCCAAATAGTATTGGGATCGTTTGGACATCCTCCAAACGGTCTTGAGACCATTTAATCAAGTCCACATCAAAACTAACTCAACCTATTAAGGTTTGGACCATAGATTTGATCATTAGATCACTAATCGATTATATTTCAACTTATTTCCTTTCAATCTTCAACCACTTAACCATGGTCAACCCTAGACCTCCAAACGGTCTTAGGTGACCACCAAACGGTTTTGAAACCGTTTGGACATCCTCCAAACGGTCTTGAGACCGTTTGCCCATGATGTCATCAAAAACCAAGTCATTCACTTAAGGGTTGAACCCTAGGTTTGGTCACCAAATCAGCACTTAGTTTCTCAACAACTTGATATGATTGGACCCTCAATTGGTCAACCCCACTTAACCCTAGACCTCCAAACGGTCTTAGGTGATCACCAAACGGTTTTGATACCGTTTGGGTGATCCCCAAATGGTTTTGAAACCGTTTGGGCCACTCAACCGAAACTTCAACATGATTGCATCATTGAAATCAGCAATAAACCCGATTAGGGTTTAGGTGACTAAAGTACCTTCAATTGGTGATTTACTTGGAATTAGTTGACGATTCGTGGTGGTTGATTAGTCCATTATATGTACAACAGCCCTCCAAATGGTCAACGCCTGGTCAACACATCCAAATGGTCTTTGAGACCGTTTGCTCCAAATGATCTTGTGAAACCGTTTGCCCTCCAAACGGTTTTGAAACCGTTTGCGTCCAAACGGTTTTGCAAACCGTTTGGGCAAGAGGTGGAGGACCGTTTGCTAAAGTAGGATCAGGATGAACTTTGGAATTAACGCCACCTTCTTCTACCTCAAGAACATGGACTGTTCTTCACGGTTTTGGTTGCAAGAACACATAGAAGTGTGAAAGAAAGGAGAACAAGCAATGTTTTCAAGGAAAGAAGATGCATAACAAAACTTTAAGGTTTAGAGTTATCAAACCCGCCTTAGAGTCTGATCTAGAGCTCCAAGCTCCGTAGCTTTAATGGTGGTTTGAGCTCCATAGGTCGTCCAAGGTCCTTTCCTCAAGAATTGGATGGAGAAGATGGCTAGAAAGAAGATTTGTGTAAGAAAGACTAACAAACCAACCTTGTAGCAAGACTTTCTCCATGAATCCGAGCTAGATGGTGATCAAAACTTACCCAATTCAGCTTGGCCGTTCTGCTATACTCCTGAGCTCCTTCTTAGTCGGCCAAAGCAAAGAGATAAGTGAAAGGATGAAGGGAAACGATCCCTTGCTTGTGGAAAGGAGTTTGCTTATATATTTTGGGTATATTTTCAAGGCAAGGAAGGTTATTTCCTTTATTTCTCACATAGGTCCTTCTCCCCTCCTTTGCCACGTTTCTACCTTCTTATCACATGCAAAAACACTCTCTCAACCAAGGTTAAGGAAAAAGGAACCAAACACCTTACTAAGTTACACATGTATAAAAGGCCATTTTGCTTAAAACTTGATCATTTATATATAAGGATTATCTTTCTTATTTGATTACTCAAATGAGGCACCCTCCTCATTATCTTTACTCTACTTTATGTCAAGAGTCATAAAAGATACTCTAGAGGGTATATTTTACATGTTGCACCCTATGTTTTGGGTAAATTGCACTTTACACAAAAACTAGGTTTTAAAGCACAAGGATTGCTCTACAAGCTATATCTTGGTGCCCAAGCTTGGAGAATCCATATTACTACATCATATTCATTATTATGATGTCTTAACATGAGAGGAACATCTTTACATGTGCAATTTGCAAGTTAACCCCTCTAATCGGGTAATTTGCACATTAGTCCATATTTAACAAAACAATATTACAACATTGTTCAAAAAGGACAGAAATGGAAATATAAGTTCCTCAGAAGCTCTAATTACATATCAAAAGATAATCACAAGCATTTAATCACATGTCTTAAGCAAAACACCTAGGGTTAGTTCATAACCCAGGTCAGGGATGTTACAGTGTACCCATTGGGTTATAGCATACTAGGGTTTCAACAACAATAAGAGAGTACTCCATGATTTCATTAGTCATTCAAGGATTGTTCATAGCCAATTACCATCATTTAGTTATATTAAAGCTAGGTATAACAAGCTATACCACATTAGGGTTACATATGAACACAATATGATTATCATCCCTTCTATTCATACGAGTGAATAGATTAGACTACCATATTAAGAGTAGCCCTCCATTTGTTCCATCATCATTCAACCCATATCACCATACCACCATTTCACCCAGATCCATTGGATGTTTAAAATGTAAGACCATTGGTTGTTTACATAAGTAAACACCTTGGATAAACCATCTATGCAGTCATTTATTTGTGCTCTATAAATATTAACCATCTAACCCTAAACATCTCTTGATTTACAACACAAAAAGTTCCACTGAGAATAGGGTAAAACCCACAATCGAATGTTCATTTAAAACAAGCCATCCATTGTCAACAAGTAAGCTCCTTAAGTTGATCATATAAAGGAAACCATCTAAATCACATTATTAGGACTAACATATTATATAATCCATGATTCCACTTTATTGGAGGAATAAACATTAGATCTTGACCATTGGGTCAAGTTTATATGTTAAAACCATCAATTACAGTATAGGTCTGACCATTGCATTAAGTTACCCAGGAAACCATTGGTCTAAGGCTTAATTGATGCTACAACTATATGATTAACTCCCCCTAGGTTTTGGAGACCCGATCCACCATCATTAGTGACCATTAAGTCAACATAGGTTGTTAGATCAGCACTATATTCATTAATCAACATCAAATATCAAACTAATATCACCATTGATTGACAACATCATTAGGGTACTTAGTTCTTAATCACTAGGCTTCTAATTAGGCCAAAACATGACCTAAGGTGTGAACGTTAGTTGACACCCTTAGTTACCACCATCAATTGTCATGAAGACAACACCATAAGGTTGTTGCAATGGTACCATCATTGGGTCATGGGTTTATAGAAGAAATCAACTTGAAACCCTAAAATTGACCATTGGTTGATAGGTGCTTAGCACCATAGGTTGTCAAACCAAACTGATACAAGTCATATTATACCTTAGTAATAACGTACACATGATCACATGTTCATCTATAATGGAAATCAGAATAGGGAACATCATACAAATCAAAATCCAAGTCAAGCATAGCTTTTTAGTGCATGGATCATCATTTTCAAGCAAGAACATGGTCTAGAAAGCTTATGGTAAGAAATAAATGTGGAGCAAGTTATGAAACTTGCCTTTAATGAGAAGATGGAACCCCACACAGAAGAAATCTTGAGCAGGTAGGGTAGAAAATCCAAGCATAAGCTATGAACTCGTCCATCTAGCACCTTTCTTCATCAAATGATCAAACCTTGAGCATAAGGAGCAAGAAATGTAGGGTTTTAGAGCTTTAGAGAAACTTCTACCATGGTGATGGAGTTTTGCAACGCCACTAAAAATCCTAGAGATGATGAATCCCTAAGTTTAGCCTTGCTAGTACTTTGGTAAGAACTCCACCCACGTGTGCTAAGACACGCGGAAGTCTTATCGTAGTATAGTTAAGGGTCGAATCCTCGGGACAACGGTCTTGATGAAATCAAGATGGAAAACGTTTTTAGTTAAACTTAACTACTTAACAGTTGATATTTAGATCGAAAGTTTGATTTGGTTTTAAACTAAGTGCAAGGAAAGTAAAGCAAGAAAGTAGAGATTAAGGTTGTAAACAATGATTAAAAGCCACTAGGGTGTAGCCGGGTTTCACACCACTACACATGGATCACAAACATGCAACATAAAAAGAAGACCTGCAAAGAGAAACTAATCAGCTAGTATCTTTGTAGACTTAGCTTCCTTTCAGATAACCAACTACGAGGAGTGTGGAGTATCGCAATGCCAGCCATCCCCTAACGAATGGTCACTTACTTTGCATTACTCCTTCATGAAGTGTGTTCCTCGACCTTACCAAGGTTGCACTTCCATACGTCAACTGATTCCATTTCATAGTATGAAAGTGCAATGATGGGAGTGAGTTTACTCCACTCGTGAAAGCACTCCTAGATACCGAAACAGACATATGGTGACTGCATATATCTAGAACCAACATTCAATTGATATTCAGAGCTAAAGGTATAAACGTAGACAATTCACACCAAAAGATAATAAGTAACACAAGTTGGTGATCAAGCAACAAGCATTCATTAAATGATAGATGTTGAGCCAAAAAGGAGAGTATCTCTATTGCAAACGATTGAATTACATTGCATGAAATGAAAACATGGGTAGCGGGGCTACTCCCCGCACCCTAGTGAAAAGGACTACTCGCTCATCTAAAAGCAAAGGAGGAGGTGAGAAGAGAGAGAAAGAATGACATCTCCACGGAGGAGGGAAGGTTGAACCCTTGGTGGAGAGAGCAACGATATTCACACTTCGTGGTTTCTTGATGATGGATCTTCTCCTCCCACCTTCTTTGTTGATGAGAGAGAAGGTGGCTTGATGATGAGATGTGGACCTCAAACCGGCAGCCTTAGGGCGATGGATGAAAGATGGAATTGCTCTGGAACTGGAGAGGCAGCCTTTGGGCGTCTGAGATTCGATGTCTTTGAAGTGACCCTTGAGGTCCTATTTATAGGCTCAAGTTGAGCCCAAACGGTCTTGAGACCGTTTGGTCTCAAACGGTCTTGAGACCGTTTGCCTTCTCGCGGTCTTGGGACCGTGAGGCCTTCTCGCGGTCTTGGGACCGTGAGGCCTTCTCGCGGTCTTGGGACGGTGAGGCCTTCTCGCGGTCTTGGGACCGCGAGGCCTTCTCGCGGTCTTGGGACCGCGAGGCCTTCTCGCGGTCTTGGGACCGCGAGGCCTTCTCGCGGTCTTGGGACCGCGAGGCCTTCTCTCGGTCTTGGGACCGTGAGGCCTTCTCGCGGTCTTGGGATCGCGAGGCCTCCTCGCGGTCTTGGGACCGTGAGGAGTCTTTGTAATTTTTTTGTGTTTTCTGTAATGAAAAAGAAGAAAAGTTAATTTATTGCTGTATCCGCAATAAAGTAAAAAGAGTTTAATGATTCTATCTAATTTATCTAAGAAACAATATGGAAAATTAAAGATAACTAAATAAGATAACGTCACAAAATGGGAGGTTATCACTCCCCCTAACTTAGAGTCTAGCTTGTCCTCAAGTTAGATAGAGCTAAGGCATGTAATGGCGAGGCGATTTTATTTGATTAGGGTTTCCATACTCTTGCTTCAATTCTAGGTCAGAGATCTAGCGAGGTCTTATTAGGGCTTCTGCTTACACTAACTCTTTCGAGTATCAAAAGTTGCATGGATCTCAGGTTCCTTTCATATCGTGAATCTCGCATTGGGACCACCTTTCTTATTATGTGCATGTCATCGACTCTAACCAGTTTTATACTTCTTTGGAGAAACCTACCGGTAGCTAGAGTGGGTATGAGGGCTGGCTTAAAAGGCTAATTGTGTAACTCCCCCTTCAAGTGGGGAAGGGTTTGTCTATGCTTTTTAGAGACTCACTACCGGGCACGACACATCTGCCTTCATGAGGGCAGCTGAATGTACCGGCCGGGTGAGCTCTTTTATCAGCCTTTTCATATATTAGGAAACCTTAGGATCTCATTACCGGGCACGACACATCTGCCTTCATGAGGGCAGCTGTATGTACCGGTCGGGTGAGATCTTTGTTGGCTCTTCATATAGGTCCTTATGCATGGCACAACTCTCATGTTTTTATTCAGCACTCTGGCTTTTATTCGAATCTCACAGGCTTAGGAAGTGGGTTTTGTTAGGGTTTTTGATTGGGTGGCCAAGCCTCTTTTATTGAAAGAAGAAAACTGTTCTTAGGGTTCCTGACATGCATTTATTTTTAATTGGTGGTCCGCTCGCGAGATTTCTTGATTTTGGATTTCCCTGATTTCCCTCTTGACTTTGAGAGTTTTCGGTTTGCTTTGGCCCTGAAGTTGACCTGTGAAGAGTCTGAGATAGAATTGAAGTAATAGTATAGAAATCAATAGTGAATGAAATTTATGAATTCGCCATTTCATGCCTGTATGCTAATCTTATTATTTATATGAGGACTACTTTATCTCTAACTTAGCTAAGGGTGATTCTTTCCAGGATGAAAGTTATACTTAAAAGTTATTTTATTGAAAAAATTCTGGGAAAAAGTCTAAATATGGATAGAAAGTTTGAAAATTGATATGCGAAAAAAATAGAAGGGTTGAAGCAGAATGATACCTCGCCCTTGTCCGATGCACTTCCCCCCTAACTTATCACACACTCTGTCCACCGAGTGTCAAAGTGATAGGTTGAGAAATGCATGGACAAGGGCATTCAGGCTTCGGTTAATCCTTTATTTGCCCCATGTGTTCTGAGTAAGTTGGCTGCGAACTTTCCCCGTAGTGCATGGTAATCCACCTCTGTCATGTCCTCTACCGACTTGTGAAGGGCCAGAATTGTATACATCCAGTAGAGGACGTGGAAGCCGTAGTCATTTGATTCTCTGATTTGCTGGGGGCACCTGTGGCAGAAGGCTGGTGATTTGAAGTGATCTCTGTCATATGCCCGTGTGTGCTGACCCAAAAGATCATGTAATTTGTCAGCACATTCCTTTGCCACCTCCTCCGTTGGTGTCTTTGGAGTTGTAGTGTATGCTTTCCGTTTTGGATCATACTGGCTGTCGGAACTGTTGTAGATTATTGTTGTTCCTTCATGAAGATTGGTTGCCAGTAACATCCAGTGCTCTTGATGAAGGAAAGGTAACATGATGAACTTCGGAGTTGTATGTTGGAGATAAGAGATGGTTGACTCCTTTGTTCCAAAGTTCTTCAGCCCGAGAAGATCATCCTTCATGTAAGCTGACACCATATAGACCGTGTTGTGATTCCGTGCAAGCAAGTATTGATAAGCAGCATTACACTTACAGACATGGAACCCTTGAACTGTAAGGTCTCACGGAGGGCATCTGCCATAACCAATATATCCCCGTCAATATATACCATCTCATCTTTTTCGGCATATAGCCGTGACATTATTAGTCGGAGCTCGTTATCTGAAAGAGTTTTGCAAGCTTCCGGATCGAAATCGGGAAATGAAGGTTCAATGGCAGATTGGGGTACCATATGTGATGAAGATGTCTTGATGGCTACCCCTGATATCAGATCAATGTCACCTTTATCTGGAGCCAGATCGAAGATGGAAGGATTCCATTGGCTTTGCTTGGTGACATTGGATGGGTGTTGTTCTTTTGTCAACGCCGCTAGGGTTTGTCTGAAAGGTCTCCTCTGCAGACGTTGAATAGATGAAAAGAGATAACAAGGGACGTCGTCTGCCGCCATGGTAGGGTCATTGAAGAACCTTCTGTAGCAGATAAGCTCCATGGCGTAACGTCCTCGCAGGGAGTGGAAATCGTCATTAACGAGTTCAGCGAAAGGGACCTGCTGGTTTAGCGCTAGGATGTGCCTTATGACGTAAAAAGCGCTGTCCCAGGAACCTTCAGCGGCTTGGACTTGTGGGTTAATTATTTTGAACCAGGGGGAGCTCCAGTCCTGGCAGAGAGAAGGGCACGCGGCCCATATGAGCTTTAGCAACCGGAAAGGGATGCATCTCGCCTCCCCGGCTTCAATTCCAACAAAATTGATTATCCCGGCCTTTAAGTCACTGGCACAGAAATTGTACACTTTGGCGTCGCGGGCGACAGTGTCCACAATCATGAGCAACCAATGTTTACAAACTTGGAAAGGCACAGTGATGTATCTCACTTTTCTTGCGATCCCCCTATGCAACCTTGTAATGGATTTGTGCTGGAACTCTTTGTACAGTAAGCACAATCCCAGTGTGGGTGAGGCGTTGAGATCCGGTTGCTGACGCCGAGAGATTTTGTAGATCTCGATAGAGTTGGCAAGGAGAGTACGAAACATTGCCATCTTCACCGACGACTGGGGTCGAAGTAAGGAACGGAAGTCTTCACGCGTCAGATTGCGTTTGGTCTTCGTGTTTTGATATATGACATCCTCCCCTGCTTTGGCATCATCTACTATAGTGTTGAGGATGAAGATATCTTGTGCGTCTAAGGTAGAGATGGCTGCCATATCTAAATCGTGCATTTTGTTAGGTAGAGGTGGCGGCGGAGGTAGTTCTTGTGGTGTGGGGGAAGAAGTTTGTTCTATGCTGTCCATGTACTGCTGCAGCTCGTAGTCTTTATCAGAATCAGAAGGAGTGTCTAAATCGTCATCAGTATCTAGGCATACTCTTTCTGATTCTTCAAGTTCAGGCGCTGACGGTTTGGGTGTAGAGATTTGCTGGGCTGCTGTGGCTGGTATAGTGCTGCTGGTTCCCTGAATACATTTTTCGAACTCAGCAAAAACCACTTCTTTGGCAGCCTCCCCCAGAGATCCCGCAGAAAAGTTGAGAAATTGATCCCTGAAGTATATGTTGGCGTTCTCTGTATGAGTAGGGGACTTGTGATCTTTATCACCAGTTTGGTGATCTTGCTGGTGTTTTGGTTCTGCTCCTTGGCTGGGGCCTGCCCCAGCATCATCTGGCTTGTCAGAGTCATCAGCTGAGGAGGTACTATTGTTTGAGTCAGCAGAGGAGTCAGAATCTTCCTCGTCAACAACATCATCGTCATCGTCATCAGTTGTTTTCTTTTTTGCTTTCTTCTTGCACAGACGATGGATGGATTGGAGCTCATCGTATGCCACTTGCACGTGCTCGTGTGTTTCGAGCAGTGCTTCGTGGGTTTCTTTTAAATCAGAGTAACGTTGTTCGGCGGAGAGGATTCGTGCTGTGAGGTCAATTACTTGAGCTCTAAGCTGAATAAGCTCATTATTTGACGACTCCTCCTGGAGATTATGTAATTGCGTGAGGGTGGTGTTGATGTCGTCCAGGCGCGTTCTGAAAGCTTGCTGTTGCTGCTTCAGCTCGCGGAGGGTCTCTGGCAGAGGTAGAGTCTACGTAGAGATCCTATCGACTTGCTTTGCCAACGCTTCATGCTGGCATTGTACTCCATGGATCCACTCGGGCAAGTTTTTACAGTGGTCGTCGATGTGGTCGACTTGCTTGGCCACTGAATCTTGACATTGCTGGATTCCTTGGAGGATGCCTGGCATGGCGTGGTTCTGCTCGCCAATCTGGGCAACCTGTTGTGTTAGACCCTGCACACATGAAAAAATAGAATTCAAAATGTTAGATGGGTCGGTGAGGAGGGTTCGGATGGTGTCGAATTGACGTCTGAATTCCGCACCGATGTTAGTATAAGGGACCCCAGTAAATGAAGAGTGAGGTGGCTGGGGTCGGGGTGGAATGGTAGTGTCATGCAGAAGAGACACTGTTGATGGACCCGCGAATTGCGTGGTGACTATGGATGGGGTCACCAGCGATGTCGGGGTGGTGGTGGGTGGAAAAAGTGGTGGCATACCCGGAGAGAGAAATGGATCCAGGAATGTTGATGGAAAGTCGGTGGATGTGAAGGAGGAGAATTCGGGCATTGTGGTGGAGAATGGGGCGCCCGAAGTGAAGAAGGGTGGGGGTGGTGGTATGGTTGTGGAGAAGGGTGGTGTAGTGAAAAGTGGTGAGGAGGATGATTGAAGGGTGGTTGATGGTGGTGGGGTAGTAGATATTGGGGTGGTGGAAGATGGAGAGGTGGTAGTGAGCTCAACATTTAGACTCATTATAAAAGAGTCTAGTGATGGGGATGTAATATGTTCTTCTGGGAGGGGAGGCTCAGGTTCGGGATGAGGTTTTGATGTTGGTGTCCCCGGCATCTCATGTGCGTTTACGAGCCTTCTGGAAGGTCGTTTGACTAGAAGTTTTGATGTTTTGGCTACTGGGGCATTTATACTGAGTTCTGCCTGCCCTGCCGTTGCTTTCTTTTCTTTGGCTTTGAATGAGGCTATGATTTTGGTGATCTCGTCTTTTGTGAATAGGAGCTTGTCCTTGTCATAGTCAGCAAGCTCTGGAAGTGGAAGCAGGGTTCTGGAAGATTTTGTGGGGCAGAACACGTAGTGCAGCTTTCCATCCTTATCTTTTAAGATATAGGAGTTCTTTAGTGTCTGTTCGTTGGTAAGGATGTCGCCCTTGATTGGGTTGCATTTGGGTAGAAGTCTATCCATCTTAAGATATTTGATGATAGATGTGATATGACCACCCGTGCAAATTTCTTTTCCGAGGGTGAAAGCTGATAGCTTGAGCAGCATATGTCGTCCAATGTTAACGGGTATTCCGTTTAGGACTGACCAGAGGACAAAAAGGTCAGCTATTAGAACATTTCCTCCTTCGGATCTGGGGAAAAGTGCGCCAATGATGATTTTGTGGAGCGTGCGCACTAGGCCAGAATGAATGTTGGAGGCCTTGCTTGTCCTTGCATCAAAGGTGGGTAACCCCGTTAGTGTTTTCCAGAAAGTATGCTTGTTGAACTTGGGGTGTTCTGTACCAGCGGCTTTAGCTTTCTTCAGCTGGTCTTGATTATCGATAAAGATTTCATTTAGAAGATTTTCAGTGATGACCACCTCGTTGTTAAAGATTCTGGTGGTTATTTTGCGGTCACCACCGTCCCGTTCTTTATCCATGATGTCCACCGCTTCAGAAGATTCTTCATCTAAGCAGCGGTTGATTCACTTTATGTCTTTCATGACTTCAATCAGGTTCACTTGTGCTGGGACCTGTCCAGTCTTTTTGTACTGGTCAATTATGTTTTGGAGATTTGCTCGTTCAGCTAGTAATTCCTCTTTTGTCCAGAAAGGAGAATCTGTTGTTCCTTGCTTCACAGGTGAAGTCATTCTGAAATGATTGACAATAAAACAAAAGTTAGAAATCATAAATATTGAAATTATAACAAATTAATATTATTTGAGGTTTGCATGTGAATTGATTTCAAACGGTCCTGAGACCATTTGGTCTCAAACGGTCTTGAGACCGTTTGGTCATTTTCATCATTTTTTGTTACACGGTCTGGAGACCGCGAGGGACCTCACGGTCTGGATACCGCGAGGGACCTCACGGTCTGGAGACCGCGAGGAAGACGAACCGCGCGGGAGACGAACCGCACGGTCGTTCGTCGGCAAAGAACCATGAAGACGACGACGGCGACAAGGGCAAAGAGGAGCTCGAACGAAAGCGATTGTTTATTGGTGGTGTGGAGCGGTGAACCGCCGGGTTGTTAACCTATTGGCGCAGACGGCGAGGAGCCTGGGTGCGGCGAGCGTCAGAACTGGAGCGACGACGGAGTAGAGTAAGAGTGGCGTGCGTCGCAGAGATGAAGCTCTGAGCGCAGAGAAGGAAAGTGTGCAGAGACAACGTCGGAGAAGGAAAGCGCAGAGAAGGAAAGCGCAGAGAGGAATGAAACAGGAAGGCTCGGGAATTCGGGCTTCTAGAAGAGAAAACGTAGGTGAGGGGGGTGTATTTATAGGTTTATAGGGGGGCGCCTCATACCGAACGGTCTTGAGACCGAGAGAGCTCAAACGGTCTTGAGACTGAGAGAGCTCAAGCGGTCTTGAGACCGCGAGGGCTCAAACGGTCTTGAGATCGAGAGAGCGCAAACGGTCTTGAGACCGTGAGGGCCCAAACGGTCTTGAGACCGCGAGGGCCCAAACAGTCTTGAGACCGTTTGGCTCTGAGATTATGTGGATTTTTATGTATTTTTAGATTTAAAGAAGGAGAAACAAAAAACGAAGAAAGTAAAAAAAAATAAAAAAAAATAAAAGGCTAGAAAATTAGGGAAGGTGATACTCAGGTCTTGGGCTGCCTCCCAAGAAGCGCTTTGGTTTAACGTCGCTGGCTCGACAAGATTTTGCTCCGGCTATGCTGACTTTATAGGATCATGGATCTCTATCGTTTGCCTTGATAATTTGTCTGCCGGAGTGTGGTATTTCTTCAATCTATGACCATTTACGGTCCTTTCTCCTCCATTATCATCGAGAATAATGACAGCTCCTGTCGGGTATATGTGTTTGATTGTGAACGGCCCCGACCATTTAGTATGCAATTTTCCAGGAAACATTTTTAATCTGGAGTTGAATAGGAGGACTTTGTCTCCGACGGTTATATCCTTTCTTTTTATGTGGCCATCGTGCCACATCTTAGTTTGTTCTTTGTAGATTCTTGCGTTGTGGTAGGCTGTCATTCGTAATTCTTCTAGTTCTTGGAGTTGCAGTTGTCTGAATTCACCAACGCCTTTGAGATCGAAGTTTAGTTGCTTAATGGCCCACCAAGCCTTATGCTCTAATTCAACTGGAAAATGGCAAGACTTCCCATACACTAATCGAAACGGTGTTGTTCCGATTGGTGTTTTGAAAGCTGTACGGTAAGCCCATAGAGCGTCAGATAGTTTGGTGGACCAATCGGTGCGGTGCCGATTGACAGTCTTTTCCAGGATAGCTTTAATTTGCCTATTGGAAACTTCAACCTGTCCACATGTCTGTGGATGATACGGTGTAGAAACTTTGTGGTTGACTCCGTATTTTCTTAATAAGGCTTCAAAGCTCCGTTCCAAGAAATGTGATCCGCCGTCAGATATTATCGTTCTTGGGACGCCGAAACTGGGGAATATTATCTCTTTAAACATCTTGATTACCGGTTTTGAATCACAAGAGATGGTCGGTAGAGCTTCTACCCATTTTGACACGTAATCCACAGCAACTAAGATGTACATGAATCCGTAGGATGAGGGGAACGGGCCCATGTAATCTATTCCCCAAACATCGAAGAGTTCGATTTCTTGCCATATGTTCAATGGCATTTCATTTCTTCTGGTAATTCCCCCAGATAGTTGGCACTTGTCGCATGATCGCACGTATTCATGTGCGTCTTTTGCAATGGTAGGCCAATAAAAGCCAGATTGCAGGACTTTAAGAGCTGTCTTTTTAGAACTCATGTGGCCCCTAGTGGGGCCTGAGTGACAGTGCTCAAGAACCGAAGTGATTTCCATCTCTGGAATGCATCTACGAAAGAGTCCATCTGCGCATAAGCGAAAAAGATAGGGCTCATCCCAGAAATATTGCTTAGCGTCGTGAATGAACTTCTTTTTGTCGTGATAGGATGCGGACGGGTGAATGATTCCTGTTGCCAAATAATTAACAATGTCGGCATACCAGGGGAATCCATTAGTGACTTTCATTAGTTGGTCGTCCGGGAGGGAGTCTCGGATAGGTACTTTGTCTTCATCCTCGACTCTAATACGACTGAGATGGTCAGCGACGACGTTTTCCACCCCGCTTTTGTCTTTGATTTCCAAATCGAATTCTTGAAGCATTAATACCCAGCGGATCAGTCTAGGTTTTGCATCTTGCTTTTGAATTAGATACCGTATAGCGGAGTGGTCAGTGTAGACAATAACTTTAGCTCCAATCAGGTATGAGCGGAATTTCTCGAATGCGTAGATGACAGCTAAGAATTCCTTTTCTGTAGTGGTGTAATTTTTCTGTGCTTCATCCAGCGTTTTAGATGCGTAGTATATAACATAGGGTTTCTTGTCGATTCTTTGCCCTAATACGGCCCCTATGGCATAATCGCTCGCGTCGCACATGATTTCGAATGGTTGTGACCAATCTGGAGCTCTTAGAATGGGTGCGGAAATCAAGGCATTTTTCAAAGTTGTGAAACTTTGCAAACATTCTTGGTTAAAGTTAAATTCCGTGTCCTTGGTCAGCAGTTGTGTCATGGGTTTTGCAATTTTTGAGAAGTCTTTGATAAATCTTCTGTAAAACCCAGCATGACCTAAGAAAGCACGTACCCCTTTTACGTCTTTTGGTGGCATCAATTTTGAGATGACGTCAATTTTTGCTTGATCCACCTCGATCCCTCTGTCGCTCACTCTGTGTCCGAGGACAACACCTTCCGTTACCATAAAATGGCATTTTTCCCAATTTAAGATGAGGTTTGTGTCCTCGCATCTTTGTAAGACTTGAACCAGGTTGAGCAGACAGTTCTTGAAAGAGTTTCCATATACTGAGAAATCATCCATGAATATCTCCATTATAGATTCTGTTAATCCTGCAAAGATAGCAGACATGCATCTCTGAAAAGTGGCTGGCGCGTTACAAAGCCCGAATGGCATTCTTCTGAAAGCATATGTCCCAAAAGGATAGGTGAAAGTAGTTTTCTCTTGATCCTCCGGGTGTATAGGGATTTGGTAAAACCCGGAATAACCATCAAGGTAACTGAAGAATTTCTGATGAGCTAAGCGCTCGAGGACCTCATCTAGGAAAGGTAGGGGGTAGTGATCTTTTCGCGTGGATTTATTAAGTTTTCTATAGTCAACGCACATTCTCCACCCAGTCACGGTTCTAGTGGGTACTAGTTCGTTTTTATCATTAAGGACAACAGTGGTCCCCCCTTTTTTTGGGACCACCTGCACTGGGGCTAACCCACTGAGAATCCGAGATGGGGTAGATGATACCTGCCTTTAGAAGTTTGAGGACCTCAAGGCGAACCACCTCCTTGAGGTTGGGGTTTAACTTTCTCTGGTGTTCTCTTGATGGTTTAAACTCTTCAACCATGGGCAGTTTGTGCATGCATAAAGCGGGATTTATACCCGTCAAATCAGTCATTTTATACCCAATGGCTTTCTTATGCTTCTTCAGTTCATCGAGGAGTCTGTTTTCTTGATCATCCTCCAGAGTGGAGCTGATGATTACTGGACAGAGCTTCTCTTCATCAAGAAAAACATGTTTGAGCCCCTCGGGTAGGGCTTTCATTTCCAGAGCCTTCGGTGGCTCGGTAGCTTCTATAATTGTGACGGCCTTAAGTTCTTCGAATGTGGCTGTCGGGGCTTCTTCAGCTTTTTCCAAGCATTGAAAGCATTGTTGCACTAGTTCACTTGCCGAGAATTCTACATCCAGATTTGTAAGGGTATTTTCCAATTTATTGGTTGGTTCAGACATTTCTAATTGTGACATTTGATATATAGCATCCAGGAGAAAAACTTCCTCTTGAATGCTTGGACCTTTCATGCTGTTAAGAACTCTAAATTGGAAAGCTTCCTTCCCAAGTCTCAAGATTATAGTTCCTGCTTCAACATCGATAAGTGCTCGGGCAGTATCTAGGAAAGGTCTGCCAAAGATTATCGGGTATCTCAGGTCTTCTTGGATGTCCATAATAATGAAATCGCACGGGACATAAGAATTCTTTCCTATTCTGACGGGAATATCCTCGATAATTCCAAGAGGGGCAGTTATGGTAGAGTCGGCTAACTGAATTGTCATTGTCGTAGGTAACAAATCAGTGAAGCCTAATCTTTTACACATCGAATAGGGCATAATAGATATACTTGCTCCTAAGTCTGCCAAACCTTTCTTGCTGGAACCATTTCCAATAGAACACTGGATACTGAAGGAACCCAGATCCTTCTTTTTCTTTGGCATCTTGTTTAGCAGAATGTCTGAAGTGGTCTGAGCAAGTTTCACCATTTCATGCTCTTCTGTCATATACTTTCTCGACAAGAGGGTTTTAAGGTATTTGGCCCAAGCGGGCACCTCGGAAAGAGCATCGAGGAAAGGAATATCAATGTATAATTTTTTCATAGCTTCTTTAAATTTTTGGAACCTAGTATCCATTTTGGTCCCTTTCAGCCTGTCCGGATAAGGAATTCTGGGTGGGACCTCTGGCATTGGTTCCTTTTCCTTTTTTTTCTCAGTAGAATTTTCTGTTTCTATGCTTGAGTTTCCTGTTGGGGAAAGAATGGCTACATCATCATCATCATGGATGATTCTGGTGACATCAGGCAGGACACGACCAGATCGTGTGGTGACGGCATTCAGTTGTTCTGGTCTGTTTTGGTTATGTCTCGGGTTTGCCTCTGGTTGCCCAGCAAAAGTGCCGGCTTGTGGCTTCAATTGAGCGGCAATCTGTGCCAGTTGGGATTCTACGGCCTTTTGTTGAGCTTGCTGGTTTGCAAGCATAGTCTGTTGAGATTGAAGCATTTGTCTAATCAAGGATATTTCATCAGATGATTGGGGAGGAGCACCCCTCTGTTGATACTGAGTGACTTGCTGTCCTTGTGGTTGTTGTAGAGGTGCAGTTAACTGTGGTTGTTGGGGCTGCTGCAACTGAGGTTGTTGTAGCTGCGGGTGCAGACCTGGATGGCCATATTGGTAAGAAGGATTCCTGGGATAGTTAGATCTTTGGAAACCCTGTCTATAATTCCCTTGACTGAAGTTATTCTGAAATCCTGGTGGTTGTCTATTGAAAGATCCACCTTGAGTCTGCTGTTGTGGGTTGGCGGTCCCTGCAGGATTCCCGTATTGGAAACCAGGATGGTTCCTTGGTTTATCTGGATTGTAATACACCTGGCCAGGTATTGAATGGATGGAGTTGACTTGCTCTGGCATTTGGTCCTCGGGATGCTCAATAATGGGTTCATATTGCGGCACGGGTGGTTGTAAATCCATCATGACATTGTACAGCAGACCACATGATAATGTGGGATGGTCAGATGCATGACAGGCTTCACAAGTTCCAGTAGCTGCTTTTACTTGTTGAACTTGAGAGCTTTTCTTCTTGTCATATTCCCCGAAAGAAGTTTCGAGGGCTTGTTTCTTGCTAGCAATAGTCTTCAGGGCCTCTGCAATGGCCTTGAGTTCCATAGATTCTTCGGCTTTGTAGACTTTAAGAACTCCCTTGGGTTGGTTAGATGACCTTCCCCAATTGGATTGGTTCACGGCCCCTAGCGTAACTATATTCCAAGCATCTTCATAGTTCTTTCTCATAAAATTTCCTCCAGATGAGGAATCTAGAAATTGCTTGATATCATTACTTACTCCTCTGTAGAATGTTTCTATTAGTTGATTTTGAGATATGCCATGGCGAGGACACTTTCTCAGGAGTTCCTTGAATCTTTCCCAAGCTTCCGCAAGTGTTACTCCAGGTAGTTGGGCGAAGTGATTAATCTATCCCCTAATCTCATAGGTTAGTGAAGGTGGAAAGAATTTCTCAAGAAACTTTTCTTCTAAAGGAGTCCAGGTAGTGATTATGGGGTGTCTATATAAAGCATTGTACCAGCTTAGCGCTCTTCCAGATAAGGTGAAGTGAAAAAGGTGTAACATTATTGCTTCCAGGGCAATTCCTGCTTGAGGTACAAGTCGGAAGAGTGACTTGAATCTCTTAAGGTGATCCATGCAATCGTCTCCGGGTGCTCCAGAGAAAGAGATGCCTTGCATGATCTGGATCCATTGCGTCCGGATTTCAAAGTTTGGTATGTTAATAATCGATGGTCGGACTGGGTGATCATCTTCATAATTCTTCGGGACTGCATAGTCCCGAAGTTGCTTGTTCCTTAGCGCAAGTTGAGCAGCAGCATGCTCTGCTTGGATGCGGGCTTGTTCCTCAGCTCGAATCTCAGCTTGCACTTGAGCACGAGTGTCTGCAATAAGTTGTGCTCGTTGTGCTGCTATGGCGGCGTTAACTCTTTCTGCAACAAGGCGTTGCTCTTCAGCCATCTGTCTGGCTCTTTGGCGGTTAAGTCTAATCCTTCGGTGGAAACTTCTTTCTACCTCAGAGTCGGACTCTGGTTCAGGGGAGAATCCGATGCTATGCGGGGGTTGCATACACGTTTTCTACCTGAGTAGAAAGAAAATCACACGTTAAGATAATGGAAGGAAATGAAGAAGTCAAGAAGATTTGGAGTAGTTATCTAGAAAAAGTGTAAAATCCTAATCAATGAAAAGTTGTTTTAAGTAAAACTAAAACGTTCCGTTGTCCCCGACAACGGCGCCAATTTTTGATGGAGTTTTGCAACGCCACTAAAAATCCTAGAGATGATGAATCCCTAAGTTTAGCCTTGCTAGTACTATGGTAAGAACTCCACCCACGTGTGCTAAGAAACGCATAAGTCTTATCGTAGTATAGTTAAGGGTCGAATCCTCGGGACAACGGTCTTGATGAAATCAAGATGGAAAATGTTTTTAGTTAAACTTAACTACTTAACAGTTGATATTTAGATCGAAAGTTTGATTTGGTTTTAAACTAAGTGCAAGGAAAGTAAAGCAAGAAAGTAGAGATTAAGGTTGTAAACAATGATTAAAAGCCACTAGGGTGTAGCTGGGTTTCACACCACTACACATGGATCACAAACATGCAACATAAAAAGAAGACCTGCAAAGAGAAACTAATCGGCTAGTATCTTTGTAGACTTAGCTTCCTTTCGGATAACCAACTACGAGGAGTGTGGAGTATCGCAATGCCAGCCATCCCCTAACGAATGGTCACTTACTTTGCATTACTCCTTCATGAAGTGTGTTCCTAGACCTTACCAAGGTTGCACTTCCATATGTCAACTGATTCCATTTCATAGTATGAAAGTGCAACGATGGGAGTGAGTTTACTCCACTCGTGAAAGCACTCCTAGATACCGAAACAGACATATGGTGACTACATATATCTAGAACCAACATTCAATCGATATTCAGATCTAAAGGTATAAACGTAGACAATTCACACCAAAAGATAATAAGTAACACAAGTTGGTGATCAAGCAACAAGCATTCATTAAACGATAGATGTTGAGCCAAAAAGGAGAGTATCTCTATTGCAAACGATTGAATTACATTGCATGAAATGAAAACATGGGTAGCGGGGCTACTCCCCGCACCCTAGTGAAAAGGACTACTCGCTCATCTCAAGAGCAAAGGAGGAGGTGAGAAGAGAGAGAAAGAACGACATCTCCACGGAGGAGGGAAGGTTGAACCCTTGGTGGAGAGAGCAACGATCTTCACACTTCGTGGTTGCTTGATGATGGATCTTCTCCTCCCACCTTCTTTGTTGATGAGAGAGAAGGTGGCTTGATGATGAGATGTGGACCTCAAACCGGCAGCCTTAGGGCGATGGATGAAAGATGGAATTGCTCTGGAACTGGAGAGGCAGCCTTTGGGCGTCTGAGATTCGATGTCTTTGAAGTGACCCTTGAGGTCCTATTTATAGGCTCAAGTTGAGCCCAAACGGTCTTGAGACTGTTTTCCTTCTCGCGGTCTTGGGACCGTGAGGCCTTTTCGCGGTCTTGGGACCATGAGGCCTTCTCGCGGTCTTGGGACCGTGAGGCCTTCTCGCGGTCTTGGGACCGCGAGGCCTCCTCGCGGTCTTGGGACCGTGAGGAGTCTTTGTAAATTTTTTGTGTTTTCTGTAATGAAAAAGAAGAAAAGTTAGTTTATTGGTGTATCCGCAATAAAGTAAAAAGAGTTTAATGATTCTATCTAATTTATCTAAGAAAGAGTATGGAAAATTAAAGATAACTAAATAAGATAACGTCACAAAATGGGAGGTTATCACATGGAACAGCAAGGTTCCGACCTGGAGGAAGGTCTAAAGAGGAGAAGAGAAAGATAAACAGAGAAGGAAGGAATAAAATAACTTGCCTTGGTCGAAATCCCTAGAAGATGACCTTGGAAACCCTAGGTAGGGCTAAATGGAGCTCTACGAGTCCTTCTTCTCCAAAAAGAGGTTGTCTTCTACCTTAGAGCACTTGGTTCCCCAGAAAAACAGAGTGTAGTCATTGATAGAGTTTATAGGAAAGATAAAGCAAGCAAATTTTCGTACTTGGGCAAGGAAGAGGTAAATATAGCCCATGGATAAGGATGGGAGCAAGCATGAGGTGTAAAAGTAGCTTCCATATGTGTCTATGGCGTTAAACTATTAAGAATATACAAGCACACACACAAGAAGCTCCCCCACCGTCCTTATAGACCTGCTTATCTTTCCTTTGTTGAATTTCCCAGCCAATCACATAATTCATTAGTTGATAGCTACCAAAGGTAGCTCATCCATGAAGGGGTAAACCCTAAAATACCCTTGAGGAAAGCACCTTCAAACCAAGGTTTAAATAGGAGCCCCATGGCTCAACAAGATAAATGATGATGATAGAATTTCCAAGGAACATAATTCAAGTGATAAATGCAAATAAAACCTCTCAATTGGGTAAATTGTAGAAAAGTCCAAAATGTGCATAAAATTGCATAACTTGCTCAAACATTATCCAAATTGGACCAAATTTGAAACTTAAGCTTGTCTTATAATTTCAAAGCATATCACAAGGTTAGTTTAGGGTTCTAAGCATGAAATTATGGTAATTAAGCTTATTCAACTCATTAAGTAAGTTTAGGGGCCTTACAATTATAAACCCCTAATAGGGATTTTGCCCCCGAAATCCAAGGTAAACAAAGATGGGTACTACCTTTGCACCTCATACTATTACCTTCACATGGTTACTTGCATATCATGGTGATGTCACATCATTCATACATATATTCACTTGGGTTAGCTCAAAAAACCCCACCTAAGAAGACATTCTCAATATGGAATGTAGAAACTTGTTGTGTCATCTATACAACTCTAATAGTAACTTTCAAATTTAAATTCTAGCTATCATCTGGAAATTACATCTACTGTATCAATACATTACTCAAAAGTCATATTTGCTGGATCTTATCAAACATGTGACATTATGTATCTCTTATCATATGTAACTTACGTCATCCACTCTAACTCTTATGCATTGATATTTGATCCTAGGTTTATATTAAAGGAACACAACATCACATATCTATTAACCAAGATATCATATATCCTTGATAGTGGTCTTGCCCAACTATCACTAAAACATACACAACATTATAGAATCACTTGTGTTTTTCCTTCCAAACAACATTTAGAGGGTCATCATCAACTCTCTCTCCCTCTCTCTCTGCAGAAGAGCAATACTTGGAATGTTCATTTAATAAACATCTCCAACCTTCACATATATCTCATACTATTAATACATCTTGGATACTAGGATTCATTACCTTGGTATCCACCTCATGTGCTATAAGAAAATCACATCCTTATATCATATACTTTTACCAACATAACAAATATCAAGACATATAAGAGGAGTCTTCCTAATTATTGGAAGGCTCAAAAGAAAAATCATCACAAAGTTTATGAACTTGGAACCATAGTCCAAACAACCTTATGCTACAATAATCCATCCACCCCCATGTTTACAATGAATCCACACATACCAAGTGGCAATGATCCACTTGAAAGTTGTGCCCTGGAAAGAAAAGACACAAAAGGAAACACACTTCCCACATCATAGTAGAATTGTTCAAGGGTTACTAGAAAAAAGGTAACCAATTCTATTTTCATTATGCAAGTTACAACTTCTTATGTATCATTTTACCTTTTTCATTTCAGTTTCCTTGCCATTAGCATAGGAATCATCATGATTAACATATCTCATTACTCCTTCCTTGATGACTATTTATCACACTTGGGTGTGTTCTCTTATTTTATTATGTTTTTCAACCACTTATCAACATGTAAATCATCATATTCCACATTTTCTTCATTAAACATGCATCATTTGCCATAATTTCTTTCAAACACCATGCTTATTTTACATTAGCACTTTCTTACACACATAGGTTGGTCTGATATGAAATCAGGTTCCACCTTACTCCTTTGTCATTGTTCTCATTTATCTTCTCATTTTGTACTTGTTATAGGAGTTCTCTCTATCTTATGTGGATTTCATACCTTGATTCACTTTATAAGCATATACTGGTTTGTCTTTTACTTTATTATCTTCTTGAATCACATCTTCAAGAACTCCTCGTTTCCTTATTTGTATTCGGATTTATATTTCATGGTGGTGTATTTTTCTCTTATAGTTATCAAACATTCAAGTTTTGATAGATAATGATGCAATTTTCATCTTCTTTAAGGTAGGATTGAGATATTCACACCATGATTTCTTATTTGTTATGCTCTTTATATTGTCTCAAAATGACCACTTGATCAGAGTAATAAAAAAGATAACAATCTAAGAGTTCCATACTTACCTTTTCTTCAATAGTTGAATACCTGGCCAAGGCACCCAAATACTGAGATTAGGCAGTATGCACCATATTTTAATGTCATATTCCTAACATAGACATCATCCTAGTCCTAAGTCCTAGTGTCCTTGTAGACTCAGTGAACCTAAAGCTTTGATACCAACTTGTGAGAATCTTTATACTAAACGAGATTACTCAAAACATAAAACACAATCAATCACCAATTAACCACATACCCAAAAATATGGTAAATTAAAACCGATTTCAACATCAACACCCACTCAAGAAGATTTTCATAAGAGCCCAACATCTTTCTTGTATCCATACTATGCCAAGAATTAGATACAAATTGTTCTATCATCTTAGCCACGACATATATATATATATATATATATATATATATATATATATATATATATATATAGGAGAACAATAATCGTATGTGCCACACAAACAAGCATTAATATTCTAACAAAAGTCTGATTTATTTGAAACACCTTATACAAACTTTACCTACTCGGACCTGAGAGTACAAGGATGACTCTAGGACAAACTAGATATCTGATCAACTTTATCAAAGATTCATTACTTAGATTCTCTTTGCTGCAACATGTTTGTTTTTGTCACTTCTGATTACCTAAAAAAATGTGGTGAACCACTAGGGTGAGACACATGTCCCAGCAAGAGATATAACCTCCAACAACATTTATTGATTACAACATTTTTGAGTAATTAAACAGTTAGAAGTTTAATCAGTTATAACATATAAGATCAACAGTAGTGATGATTAACAAAATACACAAAGGAGCAGATAATAGTTATCATCATTGGCCAGCCTATGCTCCTTTATCTTGTTGAAAATATAACCAATTCAGTAGCATATGCGTATCTAGAATCATGAGTAAGTCTAGTAACATATCATATCTAACTACATGAGCATGTATAATTGGTTGAGCATATCAACATCATAAGAAGAGATAAAAACATAAGCACAACTATCTGTATAAGCATGATTAGAAGTATATGCATCTCTAGTTACAAAGCAATGGCTAGCATGCTAAACATAACTATCAACATGAGATATCTAGCATCATGATTATAATCAGCAGTAGCAGTATAATTATTAACACAAGCATGGCTACCGTATGTACACATCTACATTCTTAAGAATGTCCACAACCTAAGTGTATTTACTTTCTCTTAATTGCACTAAGCATCATCTTTATGTAAAGATAAAAAACAAGGGTTATCATCCAATGTGAAACGTTGTGTATAACCCTAAATAAATATGCTACACAGTTGTATTACATATTTTATTACACCTTGGGGAATTTGAATTGTACATTCAAAGTCAACCGAACCCTTCAAAGGGCTATTCGGTTCCGTACAAGATCTAGGAGTGCTAGTATCCTAAGATCTCTTCCCCTCGGTCAATACGAGTAAAAAGGCAATGACATATCAGTCAAAGCTGCCACCACAATGACATATAGTCAAGCTACTAACCACTAGTCCACCCTTGGTACATGTCACGACACTAGAAACCAAGGTATTCAAACCCAATCACTGAGGTACAACCATAGTTGTACTCTAATCACATCATGTTATAATCACCGAGACACGACCACAATCTCTCTCAATCACATCAGATGTATGAGGCATGACCATTACCGACCTCCACATTCTACATTATGGATGATAAGGATATATCCTCAACCTGCCACCCCCACATACTCAATAGTATGCTCTTCGAGTTTCCCTTAGGAATACTCATTTCACCATCCCGCAAATTCTGACAGTGAAGATGGTTCTACGACACAGGGCACTACATGATTAGAGTTGCACTTGATTAGTTATGCGAATTGGGTGAATTAAGGCTGCATCAAACAAGTGGACATACAAACCCTAATTCACTTCTAGAAAGCACATAAATATCACAACTTTGAAAAGATATAAAATGTGTGAAACATAATTTCTCATCTCATCATCACATGGTACTATTCACTTACCATTTATGAGACCACACCAGTCATCATACTATCACAAGATACAAATCCTTTTCACAATATCACAGGGTATCAACCCTTATCAACATAAGAGGATTACACCTCATTCAGGGCTCAACCATGCCCAAAGGTCATTAAGACCATCATACTATCACAAGAAATAAATCCTTTTCACAATATCATAGGGTATCAACCCTTATCAACACAAGAGGATTAAACTTCATCAAGGCTCAATCATGCCCAAAGGTCATTAAGACCATTATACTATTCCCTGTAAGATCATCATTATCTTTGCATGCCTTATAACAAGGATCAACAACATCACTTACATATAATACACCAGATTAGCACAATATTGCATTAATGAGCTAGGAGATATTCATAAACAATCATAGTAGGGTTATATTAACATTAAGAACATTCCTTTATTACATCAACATGCAAGGAATCTAGATATGATTAACCCTCATCATATTCATAATACACATGTTTAGCATAAGGAAGTATCAACCATGTGGCTATGATAACCACCAATTAACATATCAAGGTTATGATCATATTAAGGAGGTTATTCCACCCTCATTCCATCATATAAGAATGTTAAACATGAATACTCATCTTTATCTATTTGTGTTAGAGTTATGTTCAACATGATAGATTATATCAATGTTACATCAACACTTATACCCAAAACCTAACTCACGACATCCCCATTGAATAATGGATGCATAAGGTGAAGCATTACCATCACATTCCATATTATTGTCAAGTATGAACCCACACATAAATCAAGGTGTACCCATTTGGTTATAGCATACTAGAGTTTCAACAACAATAAAAGAGTACCTCATGATTGCGTTAGTCATTCAAGGACTATTCATACCCAATTACCATCATTTAGTTATATTAAAGCTAGGTATAATAAGCTATACCTCATTAGGGTTACATATGAACAAAATAAGATTATCATCCCTTCTATTCATATGAGTGAATAGGTAAGACTACCTTATTAAGGGTAACCCTCCATTTGTTCCATCATACCCATATCACCATACCACTATGTCACCCAGAACCATTGGTTGTTTAAAAGGTAAGAACATTGGTTGTTTACATAAGTAAACACATTGGATAAACCACCTATTAAGTCCTTGATGTGTTCTCTATAAAGATTCACCATCTAACCCTAGACATCCCTTTATTAACAACACAAAAAGTTCCACTAAGAGTAAGGTAAAACCCATAATTGACTATTCATTTAAAATAAGCCATCCATTATCAACAAGTAAGCTCCTTAAGTTTACCGTATAAAGGAAACCATCTAAATCACATTATTAGGACCAAAATGATACATTAGCCTTAATTCCACTTTATTGGAGGAATAAACATTAGATATTGACCATTGGGTCAAGTTTATATGTTAAAACCATCAATTATAGTATGGGTCTGACCATTGGATCAAGTTACCCAAGAAACCATTGGTCTAAGGCTTAATTTATGCTACAACTATATGATTAACTCACCATAGGTTTTGGAGACCTGATCCACCATAATTAGTGACCATTAAGTCACCATAGGTTGTTAGATCAACACTATATTCATTAATCAACATCAAATCGCAAACTAATATCACCATTGATTGATAGCATCATTAGGGTGCTTAGTTCTTAATCACTAGGATTCTAATTAGGCCAAAACATGACCTAAGGGGTGAACGTCAGTTGACACCCTTGGTTACCACCATCAATTTTCATGAAGACAATACCTTAGGGTTGTTGCAATGGTACCATCATCGGGTCATGGGTTTATAGAAGAAATCAGCTTGAAACCCTAAAATTGACCATTGGTTGATAGGTGATTAGCACCATAGGTTGTCAAACCAACCTAATAAAAGTCATATTATACCTTAGTAATAATGTAAAAATGATCACAGATTCATCTACAAATGAAATCAGAACAGGGAACATTATAAAAATCAAAATCCAAGTCAAGCATAGCTTTTTAGTGCATGGATCATCATTTTCAAGCAAGAACATGATCTAGAAAACTTATGGTAAGCAATAAATGTGGAGCAAGTTATAAAACTTGCCTCTAATGAAAATATTGAACCCCACACAGAAGAAATCTCGAGCAGGTAGGGTAGAAAATCCAAGCATAAGCTATGAACTGTTCCATCCAGCACCTTTCTTCATCAAATGAGCAAACCCTTAGCATAAGGAGTAAGAAAGGTAGGGTTTTAGAGATTTAGAGCAATTTATACCATGGAACAGAAAGGTTCCGACCTGGAGGAAGGTATAAAGAAGGAGAAGAGAAAGATAAATGGAGAAGGAAGGAATAAAATAACTTGACTTGGTCGAAATCCCTAGAAGATGACCTTGGAAACCCTAGGTAGGGCTAAATGGAGCTCTACGAGACCTTCTTCTCCAAAAAGAGGTTGTCTTCTACCTTAGAGCACTTGGTTCCATAGAAAAACAGAGTGTAGTCATTTATCAAGTTTATAGGAAAGATAAAGCAAGCAAATTTTCTTACTTGGGCAAGGAAGAGGTAAATATAGCCCATGGATAAGGATGGGAGCAAGCATGAGGTGTAAAAGTAGCTTCCCCATGTGTCTATGGCCTTAAACTATTAAAAATATACAAGCACACACACACAAGTAGCTCCCCCACCATCCTTATAGACCTGATTAACTTTCCTTTGTTGAATTTCCCAGCCAATCACATAATTCATTAGTTGATAGCTACTAAAGGTAGCTCATCCATGAAGGGGTAAACCCTAAAATACCCTTGAGAAAAACACCTTCAAACCAAGGTTTAAATAGGTGCATAATGGCTCAAAAATCTCAAGGATGATGAGAGAATATAAAGGAACATAATTAAAGTGCTAAATTGCAAATAAAACCTCTCAATTGGGTAAATTGCAGAAAAGTCTAAAATGTACATAAAATTGTATAACTTGCTCAAACAGTGTCCAAATTGGACCAAATTTGAAACTTAAGCTTGTATTATGATTTAAAAGCATATAAAAAGGTTAGTTTAGGGTTCTAATCATGAAATTATGGTAATTAATCGTATTCATCTCATTAAGAAAGTTTAGGGGCCTTATAATTGCGTTCTTGAGTCACAAGATAACCAAATCTTTCTGGCTCAAGGCGTCTCCTACTAGATCTGAAAGGTTCATGTGTTACTTGAGGAATTTAAGATTCCAAAACAATGTGTGATTCTCCTTGTTCCTCTAGTACCTCTAAGAATTCAATGCTCTCTAGTTTGTCTCAAATCTCTTCGAGTTCAACTTTTCTCCCATTGATTTCCTTGAAACAAATTCCTTTCAAGGAATACATCAGTTATGGAAACAAACACTTTGTTGTCAGATGGAGTATAAAAGTAGCATCCCCTAGTTTCTTTGGGATATCCAACAAAATAATATTTATCTGATTTGGGTCCAAGCTTTTCAAGAAACATTTTTCAGACATAAGCCTTACATCCCTGAATCTTCATAAAAGACACATCGAGACGTTTCCCATACGATAACTCATATGGTGTCTTTTGAACCAATTTAGATGGTACACAGTTTAGTTTAAGTGTTGTGATTTCAAGAGAATAACCCCATAAGGTAGTTATAAGATCATCAAAACTCATCATTGATTACACCATATCTTGTATTGTATCATTCCTTCTTTTTGATACACCATTATGTTATGATGTTCCATGGGGAGTCCATTGTGATACAATACCATGGTCTCATAGAAGATCCTCAAACTCTTAGCTTAAGTATTCTCCACCTCGATCAGAATGAAGTGCCTAAATTCTTTTGCCAAGTTGGTTCTGTACTTAATTCATGAAATCCTTGAATTTTTCACTAGTTTTTTATTTATGTTTCATCAGATAAACATAACCATATCTACTGAAGTTATCAATGAAGGTAATGAAGTATTAATACCCACCTCTAGAATTTGTTCTAAAAGGGTTACATACATCATTATGTATGAGTTCTAATAGATCACTATCCCTCTCATTGTTACTGGTGAAGGGAGTCTTTGTCATCTTTCACAATAAACAAGATTCACATGTCTTTATTGATTTGAAATAAAGAGTCTAGATATCCATTTTTAAGGAGTCTAAAGATGTGATTCTCATTGATATGCCAAGGTAACAATGTGAAAGATATGTTTGGTTTGAGTTGTTGAGTATCAACCTTTTGGTATTTATGTTATACACATTTGTATTATGATCTAATAAGTAAAGACCATAAGACATTGGGGCACTTCCATAAAAGATTTCATCTTTTGAAATAGAACATTAACCTTTCTTTATATGAAATTCATATCCATCATTTTCCATACAAGATATTAAAATAATGTTTCTATTTATTGTAGGTACAAAATATTAGTTCTTTAACTATATTACAAGCCCTGTGGGAAATGAAAAATCATAGGTTCCAACTGCAGTGGAAATAACTCTTGCTCCTTTGGCAATGCGTTGTTCTACCTTGTCCTTTCTTAAAGGTTTACTTCTTTCTAGATCTTGCATATTGGAGCATATGTGAGACCCACATCTGGTATCAAGTACCCAAGATGAACAAGTAGACATATTTATCTCAATAACATTTATAATTGAAGTGGAGATCACTATCCCCTCCTTCTTCTTCTTTAGTTCCCACAAATAGAGAGGAAAATTTCTCTGCCAGTGTCCAGGATGGTAAAAGTGGGGACAATTGTCTCCCTTAGTAAACCCTCCTTTTGGCTTCAATGTAGAAGACTTGGGATTCTGGCTAGCTTTATCACTCTTCTTAGATTTTCCTTTTCCCTTGGACTTTCCCTTTCCTCTACTGACCATCATCACAAATTTGGGCTTATCTTTCTTCATTTGCACTTCAGCTATTCTCAGCATGCCAAGCAATTTTTAGAATGGCTTGTTAAAATTGTTCATGTTGTAGTTCATGAAAAACTAGCTATATGACTCTGGCAGTGACTACATAATCACATATATGGCCAACTCTTGACCTAAGGGAAATTCTAGTCTAATAAGGTTTTCCACATATCCAATAAGCTTGAGTACATGGGGACCTATGGGATTTCCTTATACCATGTTGCAACAACGCCTTCGAGACATCATATCTCTCATGTCTTGCCTGATTTTGGTACATGTTTTTAAGATGTGTTGCCATCTCAATCACATCCATATTCTCATGTTGTCTCTTCCACTCATAGTTAACAGAGCACAACATCAAGCATTTGACATCTACAAAATCCTCAAAGTGCTTCTTATAAGAATCTTTGTCAGCCTTAGGCACACTGGGAGTAGGTTCATCTGGCTCTAGTGTTTTTAGAACATAGATTTTATGCTCTTGTGTGATAACAATTCTCAATGTCCTGAACTAGTCATGGAAATTATTCACATTTAAGTTGTCCTTCTCAAGGACCGATTGTAAAGAAAATGTGTTGTTTGTCATCATTTAATTATACAAGAGAAATTTGCAATTTTTCAAACATTTTTATTTGATTTGATTAAATAAATTTTGATGATGTTTAATTAGGCCTTTAATTGATTATGGCTCCCACTATTTTGTTCATATTGATTACCCTCACGTATCAATTTGGAAGATTGCAACGTACACACTTCTACTGAGCCAAAATCCAAAACAATTAAGTTAATACCCAACCGATGCTCGCACTCATAACCAATTATTAAGCTAGGCAACATTTTCCAATTAGATCTCATGCAATTATAGGATAGATGTTATGCATAACTCCTTGTCATAGTTCATCTGCATGCTTCTAGACATTTAGTACTATTATGGTCTTCTATTTAAGCCTGACCCATAAGACAACATGATAGAATATGCACCCTTCTAGGGAAGACCCATGTATCTACCATCACACTTCCATAAGATAGACAACACACCATTCTAGGGCGTGCCCGCACTTAGATGATCAAGCTTTTCATGTGTGTCTCTTATTAGAAAGCATCTAAGACTTAATATCATATTTAAGAGATTTTATATAAATACATATACATATCCAACTACCACATAATTATAGTACATATCATACACATACTATAATCACAATGAAACATGTAATAATAAACACAAGAAATGGTTATGGTTATCCTAATGTAATTCCTTGGATCCACAAGGAATAACTACCACCTAAGATTCACATCATATGTAGAAACATGTTGTTGATGACAATCTGTGTTGAACCAATCTTGGATGATCGATTCAACCCTTAAACCGGTAGGATTGCCTCCTGGATGATCGGTCAGTTGCTCGAACCAATCATCTAGTCTCTGGTCCTTGCGTCCCCTTAGACTCCTCCAACTGGTCGGTTGGGCCACTAGCTAGTCAGTTGGATCCTCCTATCATGGCCTCCTCATTTCTCCAACTGATTGGTTCAGCTTCTGAACCGACCAGTTCACTTGATGCGCTCATCATCTCACTCAGTGCAGAATGCCTTCTTTGCCATACCAAGAATTAAAAGCTATCCTCATATTACATTGTAAACGTCAAACCTCAAGTTATGTTTGAGGGGAGTAGAGGGAGGAAAGAATTAAAACTTCTAGATATGGAAAAGAAGATAGAGGATCAATATGCAAACCGAGATATATAAGGAAACAACAACCATCCACCGTGTACAAATTGTTTATGGGTATAGGCCATAACCATGCCACCAATTACCATCAAAATGATTCTGTATATAGGGATTGTTTGTGATGTTTAATTAGATGTGCACATTATCCATATTAATTATTTTGAATCATATTAAATAAATAAATGATAAAACCAAAATTTGATCATATCGATTAAATCCAAAAACATAGTAAATTGACGTGGCTCTGATATCACTGTATGGAAATATGGCATTAGGTAATGCAATAGAAATAAAAAAAATTACTTGCCATATTCTGTAAAGACAGTAGATCAAATCAACAACTATGAGATGGGAAGGATGGTTGTGAGGTTATACCTAGTCGTAGAGCAAGTCCAATGACAATTCCCTTACTATAGCGTGCAACTTTATTCAAGTTGTATCTAGACATCTGTCATCATTGGCCTTCTAGTTTGGCACCATGGATGGTGGTTGATGTCATCCTCCTAGTAACACACACCAACCTCCTTGCCTCTAGATTAATCCACGCTAACCATAGGGAACTCCTGTAATTCTCGTGGAATGGAGAGGAAGGATTTGTCCCTTCTTGTCAGCATGCTAGCATCGAATTGCTCTCCCAATTGTCTCTTCCTTGTTGTTCCTCCCTTTAGCGGGTAGAACTTGCTCAGGTTCTCTTGGTTACCACAAATAGATAAGACAACAATTATCAGAGCTTATTGTTTTGTCTGGGAAGCCCAAGTACCCCTCTATTTATAGGAGGGCCACGGTCAGGACCAGGGTTCCCAATCCATTTGGGAGTCAAAAAGATGTTTTTTCATGAATTTTTTAGAACTTGTGGGTCACTCACCAACAGGTTGGTTTGTACATGAATTGGACAGTTTGTGACTTGAACTGGTTGGTTCATGCATGTTTCTTATCTTGAATCACATTGATATTTAATCCATGATTAATACAGTTCATGACATCATCATCAATCCTTGATCCAATTGAATTGACCATTGAACTAGGTGGTTCATTATATAAACCGGTCATTTAGGACCACGAACCAGTCGGGTCACTAAGTGAATCGGCCGGTTCATTCCCTAGTTCATGCATTATTCAACTAATGTTGTTTCTATTTGACTTGACACTCCACCTGATCAGTTCAACACTTGAACCGATCGGTTTAGAGTCCAGTCAGTCAATCCTCAACCAATTTTATTTAAATTGAATACCTAAACACATTTAGTAATCAAGTTGAACATCATTCATGAATAAACTACTATTCAAAGTGCATTCCTATGCATGTGACTCTATAGGTCCCAAGTAACTTTGGCAGTGAATGTCCATTACTAATTTATGACATCACAAGAAAATATTGATATCTAGAAAGACATCATTGCTACCCAAGTAATTGTAAAGTTGGAGAACAATTTCAACCTACAATCCATGATTTGTGTTACAATGATGGTATAGTTTCTTTGTCTCTGATATCTAGATTGAACTCGAGGTATGAAATTGTCATCCTCTTCAATGTTCAATCCATGTTTCTTGAACTAGAGAAAACCGTCTGAGATATATGTGAACTCAACATCATATATTAATTCACATGCACATGGCCATGCTTTTCTCAGTCTCGCTTATCAAGTGGCCAAGATATCAAACTCGTGTAGGAGGGATAAATCTTATCACATCACTCACAGTCATTCCCATGTGTCAAAGTGCACCCAAGGATCACCTTTATGAAAACCCTTATTCAGTAACTCAGTGGATGATGTCAAAGTACATAGATCGACATGTGATGAGTGTAGTGATTTTAGGTCTAAGAATCGCAATCACCATCGCTTTGAGAGATTATTCTGACTACCATTCAATGGTTCTGTGCATCACTCTAAAGGTGGGTTTGTCTGATACACTATTCTCTAACAAGTATATATATGTTTGGGTTGATATCACATATCATGACTTAATGAAATTATATCATCAACTAACACACACTCTAGTCTTACGTGTTATAGATTTCTATTAGCCTTCCACAATAACAACCGACTAGGGACATAACAAGAATGTATATACTCTTAACATCTGTATGATCTCATTGTTTAGGTCTTCAACCCAAAGACATTTGTCATTGAGTATTATTATTCTTTAGACATTTATTAAATTGCATCATTATCTCGTAACTGAATAAAAATATATACATTGGAAGAGTCCCTTTATTATTAATCAAATCATTTACAAATTAGGTCATTAAAGTCATCATATGATTGGCTCTATGGGTAGACATACCAACCGGTATATTATCCCCCAACTGTGATCCATATATAACAACATAGAAGCATGGACCATCAAAAACACACTCAGAGAATGTCAAAAACATCATATATAATTCATTGCAATAATAGAAATCCACTTTATGTCGTATATAGTTACATAGATTCTCATATACACATTATTTTTCCAAAATTAATAATAAGGAAACTTAAAACTAATTAAACATCCTTGGATCATATAGATGGCACCCGATTAGGTCTTGAACTCCTACGCACATCCACCTCTTGAGAGCTATCCCATGTTGTAGACAATCTATGTGCATCCACACATAACTATGCATCCAGAAAACCATTTGTAAGTAGTTGGGTTCTATTAATAATATGAACATAACTTAACATAAAGCTTAAAAATTGATATTATCATTCATAAACATAAATAATGGCTTTTGGATACATTCTTAAAGTGATTAAACATTCTTATCAAGGCACCTACTAAATGAACCTTATCTGATCTGATCTCACTAAACACATACATGGTGTGTAATCTTGGGCTTGCACATGTAATCATAAACATTACTGAACACACTCAAGGTGTACAGTCTTGGGCTTAAACCGATAAACATAAACATCACTGAACAAACTCGAGGTGTGCATGCTTGGGCTTGAACATGTAAACATTAAGGGTGCTCATGTGGCACCAACCTTCCATAACATGTTACTGAAGTAGAGCCTAAGTACTAATTATAATTCTGATATTGTCTTATCCTATCTTACTTAGGGTTTTCACCAATAATTTCATTACATAAACATGAAGAGGTCTAATTCTTAATTGATTTGATCTTAACATATAAACATGTATGCATTAATCTTAACAAGATGTAAAAATAATAGATACCTCTTACCCCATTAAAGTGTTCACATGATAGCATGTATACTATAAACTTTAAACATGATAATGCAAACAAAATTTGATGACACAATATAAAAAACCTAAGGCATGGACCACTTACCTTATCTCAATAGGAACAATCCTCCTACACCTGATCTCAACTCTTAATTTTACTAAAAATGTAATTCCATAACCCTAATAGATTCATTATATATAATTATAGGCAACCTCTTATCTTTTTTAAAATAAAGCTACATCAAGGTTTAAAACCTAGGCCATTTGCTAGAATTTGAAAAATTGGTCAAAGACCATATATAACTTCAACACATACCAAAACCTTACAAAATAATGATATATATGCATATGTACTAAACTAAACTTATGTGCATTGGTCGGTGATCAAGAAAAAACCTTAAAGCATAACTATATGGATGTAATTACTGCAATTCTCATTGAAAATAGAGATAAACATCCAGAATTCTTGTCATTATGATTAAGAATATATGTAAACAAGAACCTCATTAATAATCATAAATTATGTCATGTAATGAGAACTCAGGTGTAAAAACCATATGCTAATATATAGGGCATAAACGTCACTAAAATTGAAAACAATAATTATGCCATGTAATAAGGTCTACATAAAAATATTAGATTATTTCATTGCCAAATAATAGGTGAAGTACCCATAATGATCTTATAGGGTTTACATCAAAAGCCCAGGTAAAACATCAACTCAAAAAAATCAACCTTTGGAATCTTGTTAAATATAACAAAATACGCTTACTTGTAAAATATTAATTGATTTAGAAAGTCATTTTCTATTTTAATGCACAAAAGTTGAAATTGCACACCTATTAGTAATCAAAATAATTATTTTTAGACATTTAAATCTTAACTTGAAATTGTTTTTTATGAGTAGGCATCATAATATCTCCATAGACACCTTGTTTGCTAAAAATTGAGTTTCTGATATGAAGATATGAATTTCAAAAGAATACCTATTTTAGAATGATTGTGACCTTTGATTTGGATCTTGCCATCCTGATATGGCCAAATCACATGCCCAAAAGACACAAGGCCTTGGCACCTAATGGATCTTTATATGGATCTGAATGGTTTATAATTCGAGGAATCAGTCACTTATATAAGGACCCTAACCCATGTTTTGGGATAAACATGTTTGTTTTGCCTAAGTATGTTTCTTAGCACCTTGCTCTAATCATTTGAGATGTAATTAGGGCTTGTAGAAAGTTTAAGTTTCTTGTTTGAACTTGTTTGGATGATGCTTGTGTTTTGTGGTTAGGTTTTGGTGTAAGTTGCAATTCACCCAAAGTAGGGATTGATGTGCAAATTTTCCATATCTAGAGTGTTCCTTCTCTCTCTTGGCATCATCTTGAGGAGAGAGAGAGATGGGCACCTTGTTTGGGCCTTAGTTGTGTTGTAACATCCTTGGTGATGTTTGGAACACATGAGTGAGGTGTGCCTTGCCCCTAGATGTGTTGTCTCAGGTTAGAGAGCCTTGGAGAGGCTGTCTATCAATTTGTGAGTGTGTAGAGTTGTAACATATTGGATTGTGAGTGTGTAGGTTTGTACCCTATTCATTTGTGAGTGTGTAGAGTTGTACCCTATCAGTTTGTGAGTGTGTAGGGTTATGCCCTATCAGTTTGTGAGTGTGTCGGGTTATGCCCTATAGGTTTATGGGTGTGTGGAGATATGGTATCGGGCATGACCTTGGTAAGAAACCAAGAGGGCGAGACCTAGACTAGACCTTATCACCATGTCTTGCATGATGTTGTGCATGTGGCTCCTTTTTGTGGACAAGTGTCACCTAAGCTCCTAAGGTGATTACACATCTTCCATGATCCCTCTCTCATCCCCCTTGTATATAATCTTCTTTCTCTCCATGCAAAAGGATCATTTTAGCCATCTTTACTTTCTCTCCTTCTTGGTGGACGACCTTGAGAATCTTAAGGAGCAAGGGAGTCTCTCTTGGAGCTTGGTGGAAGAGTTCCAAGTTGTGGTGTTCTTTGATCATATTCCATCTTCTACCTTGGTAAGCTATGTTTCCTAGCTTTCTTTCTTCTTTTTCTTCTAGACCACGGATCTTGGATACCTTCTTTCCATCTTGATCCATCTTAACCTTGGTCTCATCTTCTTCCTTGGAGGTGTAGTGGTGACTAGTTGGTGAATCATCTTCTACGTTGAGCTCGTGATCTTGAAGCTTGAACTTGGAGCTTGGATCTTGGTGGTGATCTTTAAGGCATGTTATATAACTCTTAACCACCTTTGTTATTTTCACTCTTCATATGTTTATGATGTTCTTCTTCTCTAGATTGTTCATCTCTTGTATTCTAGTAGTTGTTAGTGGTTTTAGAACTTTTTTGCTGATGGAATCTCATTTGGTTTGCTATCCATAATTTGCACTTTCTTTCCATGTTACTAGATGGACTAGTGGATGATCTTTCTAAGGTTGAAGATGATAAGTCCACACACATGCACTATGTTGAGGGTAGGTAGTCACGACTTGTGATGCAACAAACTGGCACACCATGTGGAAAGTCACCATGGCTTGGAGATGCTTAGGCTGACATGTGTTGAGGAGGTTAACCCATTATGTCTTATGGTTGCTAAACTGATAGATCTTTATGGAGTTAGCCCGTCATGGTCTTGAAGTACCTTAATGGATATGTGTTTCCTAAACCAATATGCATGGAGGGAGTTAGCCCATCATGACCATGGGATTACCTTGTGTGAGTTAATCTGCTTTGAGGGCTAAACCATGATGCCCTAGTTGAGTAGAGGACGACACAATTTTGTGTAAGGTTGCCCGATACACCTTGAACCGTGATGCCCTACTAAAACCCTAACCCTAACAACCCGACATACCTATGGTTTCCTGACATGTTTTGAGCTGCATGTCACACCTAGGGTTTTTCGACATGCTTTGGATGTCCGACACCTTTAGGTGGTGTTGACCGTCACACCTCTAGGTGATGTTATCCGTCTCACTCTCAAGAAGGGCTAAACCGATGCGCCTCTTGTGATGTTAACCTGACACCATGAGTTCCCAATCAATACACCATTTACAAGGGTATCCCTTGTGCCTTGCATAATGGTAGTCAACATATTAGGATGATGACAAGTTGATGCCCTATTGTAAGTATCAACTGATACACTATATGATAGTCTCAATTGATACCTTGTGATAGTGGTCATGTTACATCATGGTGGTAATAGGGTTACATGATATGATGATACCCTATGGGGTGTTTGTATGGATGATAAAGGAGTGTTGTTTTCTATAACCTTTAATCTTATAAAATATTCCACAGTGATGTTGAAAGGGATGATTGAGGTTGATTGTTGATCCAACCTTGTAAACCCTAATCGGGTAAAGAGAACCCTAACCCTAATGATGTAATATGAATGACTTGAATCTTTATGAAATGATAGTGGTAATGAAGTACTATCCTACTTGTTACAAGTCTCTAATTGTACAGGTGACACCAGTTGATAAGCATAGCTAGGTATGAGCTATGATAGTTATAATATGTTGAATGGGCCTTATGAGGCATGTGAGATGATGGAATCATTGAAAGAGGAGGTAAATGGTATTATGACCTAATGATGTCTTATTGCCTTATATGATATGATAATTTCCTTAGTGATGAGATGAGATATGTGGTCCTTGTGATGGAAATTATGGTGAATGACAAGCATCAATTGATAATGTGACGAGATTACACCTTATATGCTCAATTACCTGCTGGTGATGTATTATGCCCTTATTTTGTAGAACTTGTTTAAAGTTTATATGTTCTAACTTGATTGATGCTAAAGGACACTTAAATGACCTAACTACTCAAGTGGAAACTAATCTTGTAGCTTTCCCTATGCCATATACCCATTCAGTGTCAGCATCTACTGGATGGTGAAATGAGTTTAACTCAGAGCACATATTTTTGAATATGTGGGGTGCAAGTAGAGTATTTCCTTGCATCCTTAATTACATGTTGTGTGAGATGACCATGCATGAGTCGATCTCGTGGTGATATGGAGGGTGATGTATGAGCTACTCCTTCTTGTTAGAATGGCCACGTGTGAGCCTATTCTTCTAACACCATACCTATACCAAGTGGGCTGGGTATGATTATATATGTGGATAGCCATGCATGAGCCAATCCGTGAGCTTGACTATATGTCATTGTTGCATTGATTGATATGTCTCTGTTGTGTTTTCTCTTGTGGTGACCAAGAGGCGTGGGAAGGTCATGGATTTTAGATCTTCCACTAGTCCTTGTATGGCACCAGTTTTGACTTAGCAGTGGTCGGTTGCATTTGGGTGGTCCAACTCAAATCCTTGTGGAAAAATTAAATACATAATCACCTGTGTAGTATACAAGTATAGGATCAAATACAGAAACATTGTATGAGACCTTTCTTGTTTTTATACAATATTGTTGATAGAAAATATACATGTTCTTCATATTCCCTTTAAAATGTTAAGATGTTACATACGTTTTGTCACTTCTGATTACCTAAAAAGATGTGGCAAATCACAAGGGTGAGACCCCTGTCCCAGCAAGAGATATAACCTCCAAAAATGCTTATTGATTACAACATTTTAAATAGTAGACAACTAAGCAGTTGGAGTATTTAATAATCAATTGAATAGATTGAACAATTCAAGTATACTAAACAGATTAAGCAAATCATCTTAGCAACAAGTATGATCATCAATGCGTATATAGATAACAAATAAATCCATTTCTCTGGATAGAAATATCTACTCAAATATCATCAAATTGCATGTAATAACTATCATTATGATTAATTTGACTATCATCATATTCCTTGCTAATAGTACAAGAAATCTAGTAGCATAAGCATCCCTGACATCATGAATATGTCTAGTAACATAACATGGCTATCAATACTGGCATCTCAAATAAAGGGAACAAATCTATATCATAAGTAGAACTAACATCATAGCACAATTAACTACATAGGCATGATTAGCAATTTAAGCATTTCTAATTACATAGGCATGGCTAGCAATATTAAACATAGCTAGCATCATCATCTTAATCATCGATGTCAGTATATTTGACAACATAAGCATGTTTACAACATGAGTGTAACTACAACATAAGCATATCTATTATCTCTTATTGTACTATACATGATCTCAGTGAAAAGAAAGCAAACAAGGGTTATCATCCAATATGAAGTGATATGTTAAACCCTAAATAGATATGCTACACGGTTGTCTTACATATTATATTATGCCTTGGGAAATTTGAATCAAACCATCCAAAGTCCAACCGACCCTTGCAAAGGGCTATTCAGTTTCATATAAGGAGTGTCGGTATCCTAAGATCTCTTCCCCTCTGTCAGTACAAATAAAAGGCAGTGACATATAGTCAAACTGTAAAATAGCAACATATAGTCCTATAATTAGCCCACCTTGGTACAAGTCACATCATTAGCATGCAGGGTATTCAAAACCCTCTAATCTGAGGTACAAATGGAGTTGTCCTCATTCACATCAAATGTCTGAGGCATGAACATAGCCATCCTCCATAACCTACATTGTGGATAACAATGATATATCCTCAACATGCCACCCCCAAATACTCAACAATATGTGTTCCAAGTTTCCTTTCAGAATACTTGTTTCACCATCCAACAAGTTCTGACATTGAAGATGGCTCTACGACACATGGCACTATATGATTAGAGTTGCACTTGATTAGTTATGCCAATTGGGTGAATTAAGGCTGCATCAAACAAGTGGACATAAAAACCCTAATTCACTTCTAGCAAGCATATAAATATCACAACTTCAAAAGATATAAAATGTGTGAAACATAATTTCTCATCTTATCATCACTTTGTACTATTCACTTGCCATTCATGAGACTACATTAGTCATCATACTATCACAAGATATAAATCCTTTTCACAATATCATAGGGTATCAACCCTTATCAACACAAGAGTATTACACCTCATTCAAGGATCAACATGCCCAAAGGTCATTAAGACCATCATACAATTCCCTGCAAGATCATCATTATCTTTGCATGCCTTATAACAAGGCTCAACAACATCACTTACATATAATACACCGGATCATGACAATATTTCTTCAATGAGCTAGGAGATATTCATAAACAATCATAATAGGGTTTTATTAGCATTAAGAATATTCCTTTATTGCATCAACATGCAAGGAATCTAGATATGATTAACCCTCGTCATATTCATAATGCACATGTTTAGCATAAGAAAGTATCAACCATGTGCCTATGATAACCATCAATTAACACATTAAGGTTATGATCATATTAAGGAGGTTATTTCACCATCATGCCATCATATAAGAAGGTTAAACATGAATACTCATCTTTATCAATTTGCATTAGAGTTAGGTTCAACAAGATAAATTATATTAATGTTACTAATCAACACTCATACCCAAACCCTAACTCATGACATCCCCATTAGATCATGGATGCATAAGGTGAAGCATCACCATCACATTCCATAGTATTCTCAAGTATGAACCGACACATGTATCAAGGTGTAACCATCGGGTTATAGCATACTAGGGTTTCAACAACAATAAGAGAGTACTATGTGATTGTATTAGTCATTCAAGGACTATTCACACCCAATTACCATCATTTAGTTATATTAAATCTAGGTATAAAAATATATACCTCATTAGGGTAACCCATTAATTAATTATGGTGATTATAAATCATAATAATATGAGGGAAAAGGTAAGACTACAAGTTTAAGGCATTGAACCATCAAATTCTCATCATATAAATCATAACATTACACTACATGCTTCACCCAAAACAATAGGAATATTGGGACATCGACTTCTAACCATTAAATGTTGAAAATGCAAAGCCATTGGTCATTTACATAAGTAAACATCTTGAACAAACCACCTATGAAGTCATTGATATGTTCTCTAGAAAGAGTCACCATATAACCCTAGACATCCCTTGATTAACAACACAAAAAGTTCCATTGAGAGTGGGGTAAAACCCACAAGCGATTGTTTATTTAAAACAAGCCATCAGTAAATGAGCTTCTAGTTGATATCATAAAGGAAACCATTTAAATCACTTTACTAGGACCAACATATTACATTTAGGCATCATTCCAATTTATTGGATGAAGAAACATTAGATCTTAATGACGTGGTGTTGAATGCACTAACAAATTCACCCGGGGCTGAGATCCCCGAGCTTTTACCTAAACCAAGTGCAATAATACCACCCTCAAGCGGACGAGTCTTATCGCAGTATAGTTGAGGATCGAACCCAAAGGACAACGTTTTTAAGAATCCTTGTAAGTGGAATCTAGCTCAAGTAAAACTAATATTTAGAACAATTGATTGGTTTGGGTTGTTTAAACTAATTGAAAGAAAGTAAATGCGGAATTAAAGATAGGTTTAGATCAATGATATGGAATCGTTGGGATGGTACCGGGTTTGACCACCGCTACACACACAAACATACTCCTTTGCAAACAATCCAGGAAAAATATAACATTCCAAGTAGAGCTGCTGCGGAACCCCCCATACGGGCGTTAGGTTCGCGTAAGCATCACCATAGGTATCAGATGTCTCGTCACCATCCAGATCACATGTCTTACGGCTCTGAAGATACAACATCCAACTAAGGCTGTGAACCCCCCATACTGGCATTAGGCGCACAGAAGCGTCACCGAAGGCTAGATGGCTCATCCCCTCGCAGATCATACACTTACGACCTTAAGGAATCCCATCAGAAGTTCTCGTCAAGGAGTCAGCCGCGTCAACCAATAAGCGATTATAGTACGAGTAAACATCGACGATTAACAAGAAGATACAAAATCCAACTAAGGTTGTGAACCCCCCATACGGGCGTTAGGCACACAGAAGCGTCACCGAAGGCTAGATGGCTCGTCCCCTCGCGGATCATACACTTACGACCTCAAGGAATCCCATCAGAAGTTCTCGTCAAGGAGTCTAACTTGTTAAATGACGTTCATACCCATGCATTGAAGTTCTCGCAACATAGGGAGCACAAAGATGAAAACAAGCACATAACCAACCTACAAGCTTAACGATAAACGACAAAATGAAGGGTTATATACATTGCCATGGAAAGTTTAACAAAAGAACATGGGTTGCATGGGCAGCGGGGCTAGTCCCCACACCCCAGCGAAAAGGGACTACTCGCTCATGATGCGAGATACAAGAAGGATGAGAGAGAAAGAAAGATCCGCCATGAGCTCGGTGCAGAGGGTGGACGCATCTCGGTGAAGTAGATGTGCTCCTTGCTCCGTCTTCCTTCTCTTCTTGGCCTCCTTGAATGCAACACTAGCAGTAGGTGGAGTGGAACTCGATCGGAGTGGTGCTCTGGCAGCCTGTTGGCGTCCGGATCTGATCCCTCCAAATGAAGATTCTGGGGGTCTATTTATAGGTTCAGATCTGATCCCAAACGGTTTGGATAAGTTGCTGGAAATATCTTCTCCAAACGGTCTAGAAACCGTTTGGTGTCAAACGGTTTGGAGACCGTTTGGGTTCCAAACGGTTTGGAGACCGTTTGGGCGCCAAACGGTTTGCGTCGATCGATCTTGAGGTCATTCTCGGTCACGGCGTGAATGCGCGGCTTCAGTTCTTCAATCGGTCTTCGTGCTTGCATCAAACGGTCTTGGAAACCGCATGGTCTTGAGACCGCATGAACCCAAACGGTCGTGGGACCGCATGGACCCAAACAGTCTTGGGACCGCATGAACCCAAACGGTCTTGGGACCGCATGAACCCAAACGGTCTTGAGACCGCATGGACTCAAATGGTCTTGAGACCGTATGGACCCAAACGGTCTTGAGACCGTATGGACCCAAACGGTCTTGAGACTGCATGGACCCAAACGGTCTTGAGACCGCATGGACCCAAACGGTCTTGGGACCGCATGTTTACAGCTCGCTCGATTTTCTTTGGAAAACGACCTTGTCATTCGTTCTTTCATGTATTCCAGCAAATGGTCTTGGGACCGCATGAACCCAAACGGTCTTGAAACCGTATGGACCCAAACGGTCTTGGGACCGTATGGATGGAATTGCTTGGTTTACCTGCATTAAATGAATAATATTTAGTTAAAACCTTGATTATTGAATCAGCCAAGTAATTTTACGCATTATGATTCATAATTGGGTAAAAAGGTTTGAAATGGAGTTGAATTTGGTCCCAAGAGGTAATTGAATTCCATGATGAGTATGCACTCATCAAAATACCCCGAACTTAGATGTTTCTCATCCTCGAGTAACATAAAATTTGAAACAGTTGCCAAATGAATACTTTCTATTCGTGTGATTGCTTCATCTTCACATCACAAATGTTTCTTTCTGCTTAGTATGAATGAGTACCTTAACTTCCTGGGACCACTAAACACGTATTTCCATAGCTTTGTTCCTGAGTTCATTTCCCAACAACACTTCCTCCCCACTTTTTCCAACATCAAGCATGTCAAAGAGTTTTGTAAGAGTTCAGAGATACCCGTAGAATCAACAAGTATGCATCTGATCTGACACTGGTGTAATTCAGGATGGTGGGGGCATGTATTGTGCCCATGGGTAGGAAAAGGAGTGAAAGGTGGTATGGAAAGAAGAAGAAAATCTCTCCTCTATTCGACTCGAGATTTTTATTTGTTTTGCAATTTCATTTATTGCGTATATATTTTTTTTGTGAGAATCTCTCCTCTATTCGACTCGAGATTGCATTTCTTTTTGTGTGCACTTTGACATCTTTTGTTTGCAGATCTCTCCTCTATTTGACTCGAGATTGCATTTTTGGTGGTACGCCCCTTTTATTACAAGGGGTACGGAAGAAGCGGATAAGGGGGAAGTGGCGTGCCACCCTGAACTTAGGGTTTGGCACATATTCGGCTATTTTGGTGCTATTGATGGATGGAAGGGTACGAAGATGATAGAAGAAGTGTACAAGAGAGTTCAGATCAGAATGCAACTTGATTTACAATTCAAAACCAGGTTATTCTCTTTGTCATACTCTGCTCAAATAATGACTTGATGCGGATCCGGTGGGGATTCTGAGCCATTATTCCACTAGTCAGTTAGGAAGCATGACGTGTTTGATCCCTATCAGTTTGAAAGATACTTATCATTTTTGTAAAAAGTATTATGATGTTATGAATCATAAGCTTCACAGGATGATTTCAGGAAAAAGGCAAGTTTCAAAAGTCAGTCCTCTTGAGGATTTGCTTCGAATAAGGAGGATGTTATGATAGAAGATGCATAGAAAAATAGTTAGTTACATATTATCAACAAGTGTCAAAAATTCATCAAATATCTGTTCAAAAATTTTGAAAATTTTATGATAGAGACAATTTGAGTATGAAAAGAGGGTGTGTATGTGGAAGTGGAGTACGTAACACCCACCCTCCACCCCGAACTTAGAGATTTGCTCGTCCCGAGCAAACCCTAAATCTAAGATGGAGGGGAAAGGTTACACCAGGTATGACTGCCGAGTATGATTGCGTTCTGATCAGCACCACTCCGACTTTTTATCTGAAGAAGAAGAACTATCGTAAAAAGAAAATTTTATTTAAGAAAAGTTAAATATAAGGTAAAAAAAAATTTGAAAAAGAAAAGTAAAACAGATTTTATTGATCGGGTTGCCTCCCGACAAGCGCCTTTGTTTTATGTCGATGGCTCGACAAAGTCCTTTGTCTTCATGTTGGGTCCTTTGGATCGGTGAGTTCCAGCACTGATTTGGTGCCTATGTCTAATGCGGTAAAATATCTCTTCAGGCGGTGGCCATTGGTTATGAATTCCCCTGACTCTTCACTCCATAAGGAGAAGGTTCCATGTGGAGAGATGCTTTTGACGATGTATGGTCCTGACCAGCGCGAGTGGAGTTTTCCTGGGAGTATCCTTAATCTTGAGTTGAAAACCAACACTTGGTCTCCTACTTGTATGTACTTTCTTTTCAGATGTCCATCATGCCAAAGTTTTGTACATTCCTTGTAGATTTGTGCATTTTCATAGGCTGTCATTCTTAGTTCATCCAGCTCGTTGAGTTGCAGAATCCTGTCTTGCCCCGCTTCTTTCATATCGAAGTTCAATTGTTTAATTGCCCACCATGCCTTATGTTCTAATTCGACTGGCAGGTGGCAAGCTTTTCCATATATCAATCGAAAAGGGGTTGTCCCAAGGGGAGTTTTATAAGTAGTACGATAGGCCCATAAGGCGTCATTGATTTTTGCTGACCAGTCTTTTCGATTTCGTCCAACGGTTTTCTCAAGGATAGCCTTTAGTTGTCGGTTAGATACCTCAACCTGTCCACTATTTTGTGGATGGTAAGGTGAAGCTACCTTGTGCGAGACACCATATTTTTTTAGTAAAGCTTCAAAGCTTCTTTCAATGAAGTGGGAGCCTCCGTCAGATATTACGGTTCGTGGCACTCCGAACTGGGGGAAGATGACTGGTTTTGAATTACTAGTGACAGTTGGTATAGCTTCAACCCATTTGGAGACGTAGTCCACCGCCACTAGGATGTATGAAAACCCATTAGAAGATGGGAAAGGACCCATATAGTCCACCCCCCAGACATCAAATATCTCGACCTCTTGCCATAAATTCAGTGGCATCTCATCCCTCTTGGTTATATTTCCAGATCTTTGACATTTGTCACAGGACAGGACAAAATTGTAAGAGTCCTTGGATATGGTCGGCCAGAAGAATCTGCATTGCAAAACCTTTAAAGAAGTCTTTTTAGAGCTCATATGCCCACCTACGGGTCCTGAGTGGCATTGTTCCAGAATAGATTGAGCTTCTTCTTCGGCGATACAACGTCTGTACAACCCGTCAGTGCAAAGTTTAAAGAGATATGGTTCATCCCAGTAATAATGCTTCACATCGTGCATAAATTTATTCAGTGCATTCCCAGTGCATTGGGGATGGATGACTCCAGTGGCAAGATAGTTTACGAAATCAGAGTACCATGGTGTAACTTCTGAGATCCTCATTAGCTGATCATCCGATAGGGAATCATTTATCGGAATCTTTTCAGCATTCAGAGTGTGGATGCAACTTAGGTGATCTGCTACAACATTTTCCGTCCCTTTTTTATCTCTTATCTCCAAATCAAATTCCCGTAGTAAGAGGATCCATCGTATCAGCCTTGGTTTAACATCTTTCTTTGCCAGAAGGTAATGAATAGCAGCATGGTCAGTGTAGATGATGACTTTCGAACCGATAAGGTATGACCTGAACTTGTCGAAAGCATATATGACTGCTAGAAGTTCCTTCTCGGTAGTAGCATAATTCCTCTGGGCTTCGTTAAGGGTTTTTGATGCATAATAGATCACATAATGTTTCTTTTCTATATATTGCCCTAAAACAGCACCCACCGCGTAATCACGGGCATCGCACATAATTTCAAAAGGATGGCCCCAGTCAGGAGCTCTAATGATGGGGGTGGTTGTAAGGGCCTTCTTTAGAGTGTTGAAGCTTTTGACACATTCTTCATTGAATTTGAAATCAGAGTCTTTTAGAAGCAGGTTTGTCATTGGCTTAGTTATCTTGGAAAAATCTCTTATGAATCTTCTATAGAATCCAGCATGACCAAGGAAGGCACGAACTTCTTTCACATTCGTGGGGATAGACAATTTAGATATCACTCCAATTCTGTCTTTATCCACTTCAATTCCCCTATTGCTAACCCTATGGCCCAGGACAATGCCTTCCCTTACCATGAAGTGGCATTTCTCCCAATTGAGCACCAGATGTGCTTCTTCACAACATTTGAGAACCATGGAGAGATTCTTAAGACAAGACTCAAATGAGTCTCCATATACAGAAAAATCATCCATGAAGACCTCCATAACAGTTTCGGTAAGCCCCGCGAAAATTGTAGACATGCAACGTTGAAAACTCGCGGGAGCGTTACAGAGACCAAATGGCATTCTCTTAAACGCGTATGTTCTGAAGGGACAGGTGAAGGTCGTTTTCTCTTGATCATCAGGATGAATGGGAATTTGATAGAATCCTGAGTAACCGTTGAGGTAACAAAAATATTCTTGGTGAGCCAACCTTTCTAAGACTTGGTCGAGGAAGGGCATAGGAAAATGATCTTTTCGAGTAGCCTTATTTAATTTTCTATAATCAATACACATCCGCCACCTGGTGACTGTTCGAATGGGGATGAGCTCATCGTTTTCATTTCTTATAACCGTTGTTCCACCTTTCTTTGGTACCACGTGTACTGGGCTCACCCATGGCGAATCTGATATCAGGTAGATTATTCCAGTTGTAAGAAGTTTGATGATCTTGTAACAGACTACTTCCTTCATATTTGGGTTCAATTTCCATTGATGCTCGATGGTCGGCTTGTGATCTTCCATCATGGGTATCTTATGCATGCACAAAGCTTGACTGACCCCTGTGAGGTCGCTCATTCTATAGCCTATTGCCTTCTTTCTTTCCCTTAATTCCTCCAGAAGTTTCTTTTCTTGTTCATTTGTTAAATAGGAATTTATGATCACTGGACAAACTTTGAGGTCGTCCGAAAACATGTACTTTAGCCCTTCGGGAAGGGGCTTCATTTCAAGAGCTTCAAGTTTTTCGCCCCTTTCTTCCGTAGTTCCAGTAGCCTTGAGCTCTTCATAGGTTGTATCAGTATCTTCTTCCGCAGAGTCGAGGGGTTTGATGCAATCCTCTGCTTGTTTGTCTATAGGTACATCGATCGGTAGGTCAGATAAAGAAATTTCCAAGGGGTCGTATGATTCATCATATTCTTGAGTCAGTTGTGACAATTGCTCAACACAATCAATCAGATAGACTTCTTCCTGTATACTCGATCTTCTCATACTTTCGAAAACCTTGAACTCCAGAGTCTCTTTTCCTAACCTGAGCAGTAATGTTCCTACCTCAACATCAATGAGGGCTCTTGCAGTGGCGAGGAACGGACGACCAAAGATCAGAGGATATCTGGTGTCTTCTTTTATATCCATAATGATGAAGTCGCATGGAACATATGCGTCCTTGCCCACCTTGACCGGGATATCTTCGGGAATTCCTAACGGTCTTTTTATCGAATTGTCTGCAAGTTGAATGGTCATAGCAGTAGGGAGTAACTCAGCAAACCCTAATCTCTTGCACATACTGAATGGCATAATAGAGATACTTGCTCCAAGATCCGCCAATCCTTTCTTGCATGATGAGTCACCAATGTGACATGAAATTCCAAAGGATCCTGGATCTTTCTGTTTCTTTGGCATCTTGCTCAATATGATATCAGATGTGGTTGTAGCCAGTTTTACAATTTCATACTCTTCAGTTATGTACTTCTTGGTGAGAAGTGACTTTAGATACTTAGTCCAGGCTGGTATCTCAGCAAGAGTGTCTAAGAAAGGTATATCGACATGGAGTTTCTTCATAGCTTCTTTGAACTTGATGAACCTCGTGTCGAGCTTGGTTTGTCTTAGATGAGATGGGAAGGGTATATGAGGCTTATATACAGGAATATCCGGCTCTGGTGTTTCAGCTTCTCTATCAACAGATTTCTCAGGGCTATCCTTTTCGGTCTAATCCTCCTTTGGTTGCGATTTGGGTGTTGTCGAGTTATGGACTGTCACAGGTTTGTCTTCGTCAGCAATAACCATGGGTGTCTTCACTGGGGGATCTAAATAATCTTTTCCAGATCTGGTGGTGACAACCTTCAACTGTTCAGGATGTTTCAGGTTGTTCTCAGGTTGGCCGGCAAAGACTCCAGCTGGTGGCTTTATGCTAGCCGCAAGTTGAGCTAGTTGAGTCTCAATAGCTTTTTGTTGGGCTTGTTGGTTGGCTATCATCGTTTTCTATGTTTGCAACATCTTTTCAATAGTGGATAGCTTGTCGTCAGAGATGTCTCCTGTGTGTCTTTGTTGGTTCAGGTTCTGATACTGAGAGTTGTTCTGATAATTATTGTAGTTTCTGTTTTGAAAATTTCATTTGAAGTTTCCTTGATTCCCAAAGTTCTGTTGTTGGTTAAAATGGAATCCTGATGGGCCCCTCAGTTGATTGTTGGGACCGAATTGATGCGAGTTCATAGCTCCTGAAGGGTTTCCATATTGGAAGCCTGGGTGATTCCTATTTTTATTGGGATTGTAATAATTCTTCCCAGGGATGGTGTTGATAGCATTTAGATTTTCCATCTGACAATTATCTCCTTGCCCACAAGCATTGCTTAGAACAACGTTGTAGAGAACGTTGCAAGATAGAGTGGAATGATCGGTGCTTTTGCATGCTTCACAGAATAGAGAAGTGGACTTGACCTATTCATGTTGCCTAGTGGGTGAATGTCCTCTTCCAATCGCAGCAAGGGATGATTCTATATGGTCCTGCTTTGCAACTAAGACCTTCAAGGTTTCTGCAATAGACTTGTACTCAGGGATAGCTTCAGCCATAGCTACCTTCAAGACTCCTTTAGCTATAGATCTGCCCCAGTTGGCTTGATTTTCTGGTCCCAGGGTGACGACTCTCCATGCACTGTCGTAGCTTTGACGCATGAAGTTTCCTCCAGATGAGGAATCTAAAAACATCTTAACATCATCCTCCACACCCCTATAGAAGATTTCTATGAGTTGATTCTTTGGAATTCTGTGGTGTGGGCATTTTTGTAGGAGCTCCTTGTACCTATCCCACGCTTCAGCGAGGTTTTTTCCAGGGACTTGAGTGAAATTTGTGATTCGCCCCCTAATTTCATATGTAAGAGATGGGGGGTAGAACTTTTCCAGAAATGCGTTTTGGAGCTGCTCCCAGGTGGTGATAGGTACTTCACTCTGTAGTGAATTGTACCAACTAATGGCTCTATCAGCAAGAGAATACTTGAAGAGACGGAGACAGATGGCATCATCGAAGACCCCATTTTGCTTTGTCATAGCACATAAGTCGATGAATCTCAGAAGATGACCTTGGCTGTCTTCCGCTTGTTTGCCATAGAAAGGGTTGTTTTGAAGCAATGTGATCCAATGGGCTCTAATCTCGAAGTTGGCAACCTCGATGGGAGGAGGCTGCACTGGGTGATAGACATTCGCAGCTTTCGGGATGGAGAATTCCCTAAGATCTTTCTGTAGTTCGACTGCCTACGCTGCTGCTTGTGCTGCTAAGATTTCCTATTGAACCGCAACTCTGGCTTCTTGCATGAGCCTCTCTCTTTGCGCATTGATGGCTTGAGCCACTCTTCGGGCTACTTCTTCTTCTTGTGCCATGCTTGCTTGGTTCTCTCTGATCTGACGATGGAAGGTTCTATCAATCTCGGGATCAAAGCTTGTGGTGAGTCCGGGAGTGTCCGAACGGTGCATGCACTATGCGTTGAAAAGCACCTGAAAATTGGAAAGATTTTGAAAATGAGATCCACAAGGTAAGATCAAATTCAAGTAGATAAGCGATAGTTTCAAAAGAAAAGCAAAATCCTAGATTAGTCTTAAAAGAACTAGATTAGACTAACTGATTCCGTTGTCCCCGGCAACGGCGCCAGAATTTGACGTGGTGCTGAATGCACTAACAAATTCACCCGGGGATGAGATCCCCAAGCTTTTACCTAAACCAAGTGCAATAATACCACCCGCAAGAGGACGAGTCTTATCGCAGTATAGTTGAGGATCAAACCCAAACGACAACATTTTTAAGAATCCTTGTCAGTGGAATCTAGCTCAAGTAAAACTAATATTTAGAACAATTGATTGGTTTGGGTTGTTCAAACTAATTGCAAGAAAGTAAATGCGTAATTAAAGATAGGTTTAGATCAATGATATGGAATCGCTGGGATGGTACCGGGTTTGACCACCGCTACACACACAAACATACTCCTTTGCAAACAATCCAGGCAAAATATAACATTCCAAGTAGAGCTGCTGTGGAACCCCCCATATGGGCGTTAGGTTCGCGTAAGCATCACCATATGTATCATATGTCTCGTCACCATCCGGATCACATGTCTTACGGATATGAAGATACAACATCCAACTAAGGCTGTGAACCCCCCATACGGGCGTTAGGCGCACAGAAGCGTCACCGAAGGCTAGATGGCTCGTCCCCTCACATATCATACACTTACGACCTTAAGGAATCCCATCAGAAGTACTCTTCAAAGAGTCAGCCGCGTCAACCGATAAGCACATAAGCGATTATAGTACGAGTAAACATCGACGATTAACAAGAAGATACAAAATCCAGCTAAGGTTGTGAACCCCCCATACGGGCGTTAGGCACACAGAAGCGTCACCGAAGGCTAGATGGCTTGTCCCCTCGCGGATCATACACTTACGACCTCAAGGAATCCCATCAGAAGTTCTCGTCAAGGAGTCTAACTTGTTAAATGATGTTCATACCCATGCATTGAAGTTCTCACAACATAGGGAGCTCAAAGATGAAAACAAGCACATAACCAACCTACAAGCTTAACGATAAACGACAAAATGAAGGCTAATATACATTGCCATGGAAAGTTTAACAAAAGAACATGGGTTGCATGGGTAGCGGGGCTAGTCCCCGCACCCCAGCGAAAAGGGAATACTCACTCATGATGCGAGATACAAGAAGGATGAGAGAGAAAGAAAGATCCGCCATGAGCTCAGTGTAGAGGGTGGACACAGCCCGGTGAAGTAGATGCGCTCCTTGCTCCATCTTCCTTCTCTTCTTGGCCTCCTTGGATGCAACACTAGCAGTAGGTGGAGTGGAACTCGATCGGAGTGGTGCTCTGGCAGCCTGTCGGCGTCCAGATCCGATCCCTCCAAATGAGGACCCTGGGGGTCTATTTATAGGTTTAGATCTGATCCCAAACGGTTTGGATAAGTTGCTGGAAATATCTTCTCCTAACGGTCTGGAGACCGTTTGGTGCCAAACGGTTTAGAGACCGTTTGGTGTCAAATGGTTTGGAGACCGTTTGGGCGCCAAACGGTTTGGAGACCGTTTGGGCGCCAAACGGTTTGCGTCGATCGATCTTGAGGTCGGTCTCAGTCACGACATGAATGCGCAGCTTCATTTCTTCAATCGGTCTTCGCGCTTGCGTCAAACGGTCTTGGAAACTGCATGGTCTTGAGACCGCATGAACCCAAACAGTCTTGGGACCACATGGACCCAAACGGTCTTGGGACCGCATGAACCCAAACGGTCTTGAGACCGCATGGACTCAAACGGTCTTGAGACCGCATGGACCCAAACGGTCTTGAGATCGTATGGACCCAAACGGTCTTGAGACCGCATGAACCCAAACGGTCTTGGGACCGTATGGACCCAAACGGTCTTGGGACCGCATGTTTACAGCTCGCTCGGTTTTCTTTGGCAAACGACCTTGTCATTCGTTCTTTCATGTATTCCAGCAAACGGTCTTGGGACCGCATGAACCCAAATGGTCTTGAAACCGTATGGACCCAAATGGTCTTGGGACCGTATGGATGGAATTGCTTGGTTTTCCTGCATTAAATGAATAATATTTAGTTAAAACCTTGATTATTGAATCAGCCAAGTAGTTTTACGCATTATGATTCATAATTGGGTAAGAAGGTGTGAAATGGAGTTGAATTTGTTCCCAAGAGGTAATTGAATTCTATGATGAGTATGCACTCATCACTTAACCATTAGGTCAAGTTCATATATTAAAACCATCAATTGGAGTATAAGTCTGACCATTGCATCAAATGACCCAATAAACCATTGGTTTAAGGATTAATTGATGCTAAAACTACATGATTAACTAACCATAGGTTGTGGATACCTGATCCACCATCACTAGTGATCATTAAGTCACCATAGGTTGTTAGATCAACACTATATTTATTAATCACCATCGAATATCAAGCTAATGTCACCATTGATTGATAGCATCAATAGGGGTACTTAGTTATTAATCACTAAGCTTATAATTAGGCCAACACCTGACCTAAGGGGTGAACGTCAGTTGAAACCCTTTGTCGCTACAATCAGTTTTTATGAAGACAACACCATCAGTTGTTGCAATGGTATCACCATCGAGTCATGTGTTTATAGAAGAAATCAGTTTTAAACCCTAAAATTGACCATTGGTTGATAGGTGCTTAGCACCATAGGTTGTCAGACCAACCTGATCCAAGTCATATTATACCTTAGGAATAACATACAAATGATCACAGGTTCATCTAAAACTGAAATAAGAACATGGAACATTATAAAAATTGAAATCCAAGTCAAGCATAGCTTTTTAGTGCATAGATCATCGTTTAAAAGCAAGAACATGAGCTGGCAAGCTTATGTAAGTAATAAACGTGGAGCAAGTTATAAAAATTGCCTCTAATGAGAATATGAAACTCCAAATAGAAGAAAACTTGAGCAGGTATGGTAGAAAATCCAAGCATAAGCTGTGAACTTGTCCATCTAGCACCTTTCTTCATCAATTGAGCAGACCCTAAGCATAAGGAGCAAGAAAGGTAGGGTTTTAGAGCTTTAGAGCAATTTCTACCATGGAACAGCAAGCATATGACCTGGAGAATGGTAGGAAGAAGGATAACAAAGAAATAAACGGAGGAAAGAAGGAGATTCTTACTCTTTTAGGTCAAGATCACTAGAAGGAAGCTTTTTAAACCCTAAAAGGAAATCAATTGCAACCCAAGATTCTTTTTCCAAGAAGATCCCCTCTTTCTACTTCCTTAGATAGGAAATTTGCAGAAGATCATAGGGAGAACGAGGTTCATAGAAGGAGGAAAGTGGTGGAGAGAAAATGGCTTGTTTGGGTGCTTAGGGATAAGTATATGAAACTTTTAGATAAAGAAAAATAAAAAGTTGAAGTTCTAGTATCTTTCCAAGTGTCCATGGCCTTAAGCTATTAAAAATATACAAGAACAAACACAAGAAGCCCCCCCACCATCCATATAGACCTGCTTATATCTCCTTTGTCGAATTTCCATGCCAATCAAACAATTCATTAGTTGATAGCTACTAAAGGTAGCTCATCTGTGAAGGGGTAAACCCCAAAATACCCTTGAGGAAAACATCATCAAACCAAGGTTTAAATAGGCTCCCCATAGCTCAAAAAGATCAAGAATGATAAGAGAATATCCAAAGAACATAACTCAGGTGATAAATTGCAAAGAAAATCTCTCAATTGCGTAAATTGCATAAAAGTCCAAAATGTGCATAAAATTGCATAACTTGCTCAAACAGTGTCCAAATTGGACCAAATTTGAAACTTAAGCTTGTATTATGATTTCAAAGAATATCACAAGGTTATATTAGGGTTATAAGAATTCAATTATGATAATTAATCTTATTCAACACTTTAAGCAAGGTTAGGGTTCTTACAACCATAAACCCCTAATAGGGATTTTGCCCCTGAAATCCAAGGTACACATAGATGGACACTTCTCATGCCCATCATACTCAGTATTACACATGGTTACTTCCATATTATAGCAATGTCACATCACTCTTATAGAAGTAATGTTCTTCTCTTTTAAGTCATACATATCTTATCTTGGGTCAGCACAAAAACCCCCACATAAGAAGACATTTGCAAATATGGAACATAGAAACTTGTTGTGCCACCTGTACAAATTTAATAGTAACTTTCAACTTTAAATTCTAGTTATCATCTTGAAAATTATATCTATTTTATAAATACATTACTCAAAAGTCATACCCAATCACTCTTATCAAACATAGAACATTATGTATCTCTTATCATATGTAACTTTACAAGGTTTCATCTCTATGCTCCTTTAATGGTTGTTGTAATTAACAACTCAATCAACCATGTAGGCATTCCCTAATTTTCACGAATTATGAGGAATATGTTTTTATAGGATTCTATAATCATCTCAATGGTGGATTGACCATATGTTTGGTTGAAGAATCATACAGTTGTATGTAACTGTTCACAAATATAACTTCCTAATTGACCTTGTTAGGGGTGGAGCAATGACATTGTCTTCATATTATCAAGATTCACATAACATTCTTAACAGAGGCATGATAACTCCAAGAGGATACCCTGGTCAACCCCCAAGTTACTATTGCTAGAATTGTCACACATAAATACAGTTGCTTCAACAATCTTAAGGTTTAACAAAGATGTTAACCATGTTAATGACCATCTCTAAAATACCTTGAGATGTCATCATTCAAAATTTGCTACAACTGGTAAGACATGACCTAAAGACTCTGTTCCTCCTATTCATAAATTCTATTGGTACATTAGTTAGTCTAAAGGGCATAACCCTAAACTTACCATGGTCATGTAACTTATGTCATCCATTCTAACTCTTATGCATTGATATTCTGATCCTAGGTTTATCTTATTGGAACACGATAAAACATGTCTACTGATCAACAAACCATCTATCCTTGATTGTGGTCTTGCCCAGCTATCACTTGACCATACACAATATTATATAATCACTTTTTTTTCCTTCCAAACAACATTTAGAGGGTCATCGTCAACTCTATCTCTCTAGCTCAGGTAGAGGAATACTAGGAATGTTCATTTAATAAACATCTCCAACCTTCACATACTTCCCATATTGTTAATACATCTTGGATACTAGGATTCATTACCTTGGTATCCACCTCATGTTCTATAAGGAACTCACGTCCTTATATCATCTACTTTTACCAACATAATCAAATCTTAATACATATAATAGGAGTTTTCCTAAGCTCAAAATCATACTCATCACAAACTTTATGATCTTGGAACCATAGCCCAAGCAACCTTCTGCTATAATAAGACAACCAACCTCATGTTTACAATGAATCCACAGATACCAAGTGGAAATGATCCACTTGAAAGATGTGCCCTAGAAAGGAAAGACACAAAGGGAAACACACTTCCCACATCATAGCATCATGTTCGAGGGTCACTAGCAAAAAGGTAGACAATTCTATTTTCATTGTAGGTTATAGCTTCTTATGTATCATTTTACCTTTTTCATTTTGGGTTCCTTGCCATTAGCATAGAAATCATCATGACTAACATATCACATTACTCCTTCCTTTATGACTATTTATGCCACTAGGGTATGTTCTCTTATTTTATAATGTTTTTCAACCACTTATTCAGAGGTAAATTATCATATTCCAAATTTTCTTCATTAAACAAGGATCACCTCCCTTAATTTTTTGCACACGCCATGCTGATTTTACATTAAAATTTTCTTACATACATAGGTTAGTCAGAGATTAACTCAGGTTCCACCTTATTCCTTTGTCATTATTCCCATTCATCTTCTCATTTTATACTTATCATGTGAATTCTCTCCATCTTATGTGAATTTCATACCTTGAATCACTTTATAAGAACATACTTATCTGTCTTTTACTTTATTATCTTCTTGAATCACATCTTTAAGAATTCTCTTTTGCTTATTTGTATTCAAATTTAGATTTCATGGTGTTGTGTCTTTCTCTTTAGCTACCAAACATTCAAGTTTTGATAGATATGATGCAATTCTCATCTTCTTTAAGGTAGGATTGAGATATTCACACCAAGATTTCTTATTCATTACACTCTTTAGATTGTCTCAAAATGACTACTTGATCGGAATAATCAGAAAGATAACAATCTAAGAGTTCCATACTTACCTTTTCTTCAATAATTAAATACCAAGCCAGGGCACCCAAATATTGAGATTAGGCTGTATGCACTATATTTTCATGTCATGTTCCTTACTTAGACATCATCCTAGTCCTAAGTCCTAGTGTCCCTATAGACTCAGCGAACCTAAAGCTCTGATACCAAATTGTGAGCACCCATTACACTAAATGAGATTACTTAAAACATAAAACATAATCAATCACCAACTAACCACATACCCAAAAATATGGGTAAACTAAAATTGATTTCAACGTCAGCACCCGCTCAAAAAAATTTGCATAAGAGCTCAACATCTTTCTTATATCCATACTATGCCAGAAATTTGATACAAATTGTTCTATCACCTTAGCTACAACATACATACACAGGAGAACAATATTTGTATATGCCACACAACAAACATTAACACGCTAACAGAATTCTAATTCGTTTGAAACACCATATACAAACTTTTCCTGCCTGAACCTAAGAGTAAAGGGATGACTCTAGGATACACTAGACATCTAATCAACTTTCTCAAAGATTCATTACTATAGCTCCTCTTTGCTGCCACATGTTTGTTTTTGTCACTTCCTATTACCTAAAAAGATGTGGAAAACTACAAGGGTGAGACCTATGTCCCAACAAGAGATATAACCTCCAACAATGCTATTGATTACAATATTTTAAATAGTAGATAACTAAGCAGTTGGAGTATTTAATAATCAATTAAATAGATTGAACAGTTCCAATATACTAAACATATTAAGAAAATCATCTTACAAACAAGTATGATCATCAATGCATATATAGATAACAAATTAATCCATTTCTCTAGATAGATATCTACTCAAATATCATCAAATTTCACCTAATAACAATCATTATCATTCATATGACTATCATCATATGCCTTGCTAACAGTATAAGCAATCTAGTAGCATAAGTATCCCAAACATCATGAATATGTCTAGTAACATAACATAGCTATCGATATTGGCATCTCAAATAAAGGGAACAAATCTATATCATAAGTAGAACTAACATCATATCACAATTAACTACATAGGCTTGATTAGCAATTTATGCATTTCTAATTACATAGGCATGGCTAGCAATATTAAACATATCTAGAAGCAACATATAACCATTAATGTCAGTATATTTGACAATATAAGCATGTTTACAACATGATCATAACTACTACATAAGCATATATATTATCTCTTATTGTACTATACATGATCTCAGTGAAAAGATAGCAAAAAAGGGTTATCATGTAATATGAAGCATTGTGTATAACCCTAAATAGATATGCTACATGGTTGTCTTACATCTTTTGTTATGCCCAGGGGAATTTGAATCGTACCATCCAAAGTCCAACTGACCCCTGTGAAGGGCTATTCGGTTCCGTACAAGATCTAGGAGTGTCAGTATCCTAAGATCTCTTCCCCTCAGTCAGTACGAGTAAAAGGTAGTGACATATAGTCAAACTACAAAACAATGACATATAGTCCTGTAACTAGCCCACCTTGGTACATGTCACGGTGCTAGCATTCAGGATATTCAAAACCCTCTAATTCGAGGTACAACCTCAGTTGTCATCATTCACATCAAATGTCTAAGCCATGACCATAGCCATCCTTCAGAACTTGCATTGTAGATGACAAGGATATATCCTCAACTTGCCACCCCCACATACTCAACATTATGTTCTCTGAGTTTCCCTTAGGAATACTCATTTCACCATCCAACAACTTCTGACACTGAAGATGGCTCTATGGCACAGGGCACTATGTGATTAGAGTTGCACTTATTTACTTATGCCAATCGGGTGAATTAAGGTTGCATCATACAAGTGGACATACAAACCCTAATTCACTTCTAGAAAGCATATAAATACCACAAATTCAAAAGACATAAAATGTGTGAAACATAATTTCTCATCTTATCATCACATGGTACTATTCACTTACCATTCATGAGACTACACTAGTCATCATACTATCACAAGATATAAATCCTTTTTACAATATCACATGGTATCAACCCTTATCAACATAAGAGGATTACACCCCATTCAGGGCTCAACCATGCCCAAAGGTCATTAAGACCATCATACTATTCCCTGCAAGATCATCATTATCTTTGCATGCCTTATAACAAGGCTCAACAACATTACTTACATATAATACACTGGATCAACACACTATTGTATTAATGAGCTAGGAGATATTCATAAACAATCATAGCAGGGTTATACTAGCATTAAGAATATTCCTTTATTACATCAACATGCAAGGAATCTAGATATAATTAACCCTCATCATATTCATAATGAACATGTTTAGCATAAGAAAGTATCAACCATGTGGCTATGATAACCATATTTTAACACATTAAGGTTATGATCATATTAAGGAGGTTATTTCACCATCATGCCATCATATAAGATGGTTAAACATGAATACTCATCTTTATCTATTTGCATTAGAGTTAGGTTCAATAAGATAAATTATATTAATGTCACTAATCAACACTCATACCCAAGCCCTAACTGACGGCATCCCCTTTAGATCATGGATGCATAAGGTGAAGCATCACCTTCACATTCCATAGTATTCTCAAGTATGAACCCACACATAAATCAAGGTGTAACCATCAGGTTATAGCATACTAGGGTTTCAACAACAATAAGAGAGTATGATGCACGGGTTTTGAGTCGCTTTTATAGGCTTATTCTATATCTGTTTTGTGCACATATATGTCATTTTCTTGATTTTATTTGCATAATTCACTATTGTTGGAATGTACAATCTGATCTGCATCAAATTATACTTATTTATCATATTTATATGATTCTATCCATTCCCCAGAATTATGTATGTATTTCTTCTCTTTTCAGGTATGTTATACACACTACAGTCTCGGTGCCACCGAATCATCTCGTTAGTGCCACTGAGATCACATTTGTATCCGGTCATAAAGGAGTAGCAGACTCGGTGCTATCGACTCATTCTATCTGTGGTACCAAGATTGAATCAGTGGCACAGCCCAAGAAGAAGCACCAGCTCGGTGATCGACCCACATGTCGGTGGTATCGACTTAGAAGAGGAAGGTCTGCAATAAGAATTCATCGGTGCCACTGACCATCCTGTCGGTGGTACTGACTCTGTCGGATTTTGGAATCAGATTTGATCATCCAGATCCAACAACCCACGCTATGTGGTACCGTAAGTTGGCCTTATGACCTAAAAAGGACGGCGAGATCTGGGGATCATCTGAAGACGCACCGCACGAAAGCCAGAGAGGGGAGAGAGAGGAGAACGGAGTTGAAGGCCACTAACCTGGTGATATGAGCACCTCCGATGGGCGTTTTTGCTGTCGGAAGACTACAAAATGTGCATTTCTCGAGGATGATCATTTGGAATACCGTCTCTCCAGGGGTTAAGCAAATTCCATTCATGCTTCCAACATTTTTCTCCTTCCTCTCCATGTATTCGCAACTAAAAACCATGTGGGGCTAATCCCCTTCTTTTCTTAGGATTTGGGAGTAGCCTGGGGAATCGTTGTATCTACTTTTTGCATAAATTAATATAGATTTCTCTTTATTCCTGGATATATATTTATGTTTTGAATGATCTACCTATACTTGATCACCATCGGTAGAGTAATAGACTGATGATTGCTCAGGAAGGAGGATTAAAGGTTAGTAAACCACAAGCAATACACTTTCATAAGCGTTCTTTGGAAAAGGTAACATACAGTTAGTGGAAAGAAACCCAGAGTCTTTGATAATGCATCTATACTAAGATTTAATTTGCTACAGAAGTGTAATTGGCTTAGATCTAGGTAGTGGATTGCACTGTGGAAGTGGGCGATTCGGACTACAGGGTTTCGGTCCATGGTTAGGGTAAAATATGTGTTAATTTGGTAGAAATTAGGAATAACGAGACCTCATGGTGAAATCGATTATCCTAAGGAATTCATACCATTTGAATTAATCACCATTAATTTTCATTTAATTATCTTTTATTTTGTTTAACTAAAATCTAATATTATTATCGGCTTAGTTGATTGCACAGTAGTTAGTAGAAGTCACTGAGACTACATCTCCCTGAGTTCGACTCGGGCCTTGCATAGGCCTATATTACTCAACGCGTGCACTTGCATTTATATGCACGGTTTTAGCGTGTCAAGTTTTTGGCGTCGTGCCGGGGAGACAGCAAGTTATCAGCACTATGAGTGATGCGATCGGCCACTCTAGGCCACCTTTTTTTTCTTGTAACTTTATTATAATCATTGAACTACATTGCATATATCTATTGAGTACCGTGAGTAACATGCTTCCACATTTTTAGGTACTAGTGCATGGTGAAAACACGGAGCACGGACTGCGGAGAATCTACACCAGAGGTCCCTATCACTATTGAGGATCTACAAGGTTCTTTTACAACCTTAACACCATCTCCAGTTCAAACAACTCCATCAGAAGACATATCATTGATACCCAGGCAACAAGCAGTGGGGGACGGTAACGTAGTGGCTGAGAAGACAATATGGGAGATGATTAAGGCATCTTCCTCAGTTGCAGAGATGGGACATATCAAGAAACAGGTTGTGAATGTAGCACAACAAGATTGATCCAGGGGTGATTGCACTCGTCAAGTCACATGATTTTTATGGGCACACTCATGAAGACCCAGTGGCATACATCAGAAAGTTTGTTGAGTGATGTGACATGGTGAAAGTGGATAGGTTCCCATAGAAAGCTATTTATCTGAAGCGGTTTCCATCATCACTGGCAGACAAGGCAAAAGAATGGCTGCACAACCTGCCAAAGGAATCGATCGAGACATGGGATCAAATGATCGAAACATTCTTTGAAAGGTATTTTCCTCAGTAAAAGACAAACTAGCTGGTGAAGAACATTCACAATTTCAAACAACAGGCGGATGAGTCATATTTCGAGGCTTGAGAGTGTTTTCAGAACATGCTTAGTAAAGTCTCGCATCATGCGATAGATCTGGAGAACCAAGTAAAGATGTTCTACTTTGGTCTCCACAAAAATGAACGGGTCACTTTAGAAAGTGTCGGCATGGGGTTCTTTCTCAACAACTCACCCTCTAAGTGTTAGGAGATTCTAAAAAATATGGCAAAGAATCAGGCATGAGGCAATGAGAGAGATCATCCAAAGCAGATAAAAAGCATAGGGGAGTCCAAAGTTATTACCAATTTGAATGAGAAGTTAGACCTGATAGCAAGGAAGCTTCTAGATAAGGAGAACAATTCATCGGATGAAGAAGGACAAGTGAAGTATATGTGCCAGCAAAGATATAGGAACACTGATTACTCGTGGAGGAAGGATCCCAAGTTTTCTTGGAAACATCCAAACAATTTCCTATAGGATCCAGACCAACAGAAACAACATAGGAATAATTAAAAGCAGCCTATATCAGAGGAGAACACAAATGAAATCCTGAACAGGATAGTGAAATAGAATGAGCAATTGTTAAACAACTTCCAACGTGATCTCCAGAATCAAGGAGCTCGATTGAGGAGTTTTGATACAACTTTGTCTCAATTAGTAGTTGTAGCATTCCTGACCTGGGTTATACTTTAACCCTAGGTGTTTTGATTAAGAAAGATGATTATATGCTTAATCTTATCTTGTGAAAAGTAATTAGGGCTCATGAGGAACTTATGTTTCAATTTTGGTCCTGTGTGAACAATGTTGAAGCAATGTTTGCTCATTTTGGACTAAAGTGCAGATTACCCAAGTTGAGGGGCTAACTTGCAAATTACACATGATAAAATGTTCCTCTGATGTTGATACATCATAAGAATGAATATGATGTAGTGGTTATGATGTAGTGGTATGTTTTCCACAAGCTTGGGCACCAAGATAGAGCTTGTTGGACAATGTTTGTGCATTAAAACCCAATTTTGGTGTAATGTGTAATTTACCCAAAACCTAGGGTTCAATATGCAAATTACCACTTCAATAAGGTCCCTAATGTTTCTTGGCATCATGTAGAGAAAAGAAAATTAGAGTGGCGCCTCATTTGAATTAAGTTGGAGGAGAGAAAACTTGATATTAAAATAATCAAGATTAATGCCTAATTGAAACCCTAATTCAATTTAGTGAAAAAATAAATGTATTAATTAAAGGGCCTTCAACCAAAATTAAAATGTTTGGATTAAGATGTGTGTGGACGTCCTTGAGATTTGCAAGGACCACGAAAATATCCAAAGGAGTGGATAACTCACTCACAATTTTATAAAAAAAAAGAAATATCCACTCACATGGATATTAGTATTATATGATTTGAGGTGCTTAATTTTCTTTTCTTTAAAACATGGATAATTGAAAAGAATTGGAGGCAAACAAGATAGCCTCATATCCAAGGAAGTTGAGGGGGAAGAGGCGGATCCATTTTTGGGATTAAATGAATTTTTATAAAGCATATTCTCTCTCATTGAATATTTATAAAAAGACCTTTTACAAGCCAAAACAAAGGCTTTTTTGACCCCACTTCTTCTCCTTTCTTGGGAAACAACCAAGGTATCTTGTGAGGATCAGGAGGACGACCCCCAACCTGTGGGTAAGCTTCTTGACCCTTGTTCACCTTGAATCCATGGTGGAAATCACAAATAAATGCATGATTTCTTCCTATTTTGATCCCCTCTTCAATTCTAACCATTCCTTTTCACTCAAACCTTGAGGACGAGCTTTGGAATGGTTAAATCTGTTTCATACACCATTGTTTCTGTGAGCTTGTAGCTTTAGAGCTCAATTTAAGGTGGGTTTTATAACTTGAACCCTTAATATTGCTATTGGATTCAGTTCCTTAACAATTGATGATCCTTTCTACATTTCTGAAATTTATTTTGGTTGATTGATGCAATCACCATGGAAATCACAGAAGGTTTCTTGGGTTTAGAGCTTGATGATGACATCATCATAAGCACACACCTCCCCAAATATCCAAAGCAAACGGTTTCCAACTTGTTGGTCCAAACGGTTTCACCAAGTCGTTTGGAGACCAAACGGTTTCAAAACCGTTTGGTATTTTGAGACCCAAACCATTTGAGGGAGTTGACTATTTGAGGTGAGAAACCCTGATACATGTTGAATGATAATCTAAAGGATCCAATTGATTAATTCAATGCATAGTTAATCACCAAGTAGCAAACACTAATCCGGTTAATTACTGATTTGTAATTGATGGTGTTGAGTCTTTGGGGTTGATTGACCCAAATGGTTTCAAAACCGTTTGGGGATCACCCAAATGGTCTCAAGACCGTTTGAGGGTCAAACAAGACCGTTTGGAGGTCTAGGATTGAGCATTGTTGGGTATTTGAAGATCGAAAGACACCAAATTGATTTGCAATCAAATGCTGATTTGATGATCAATCCAATAATCCAAACCCTACTTGGATGTCATGGATTTTGACGTTCAGATGGGCAAATGGTCTCAAGACCGTTTGGAGGTCATCCAAATGACCTCAAGACCGTTTGAGGTCAGGTCATGTCCAATTTGGATGGTGGTCCAATGATTTCAAAGCAACTAGTTTCACATTGACCAATAGTGAGGGATCATTGATTTCAAACCCTAATCTAATTGATTCAAATCCCTAATTGATGATCAATTGAAGGTTAAATCAGTTGAGGGATGATCTATTAAGATCAATTGAAGTATGGTGTTAGGTTCAATTGAGAAGTGAATATAAGGATTGAACCAATGAAGGAATCAATCATAGAAACCCTACATCAATTTGAGTAGTTGAGACCATCTTTGGTCCATTTGGTTTTGAGGAGGTTTGGACCAAACGGTCTCAAGATCATTTGGGACCAAACGATCCCAAACTGTTTGAGGCTTAAACGGTTTCAACTTCAACTTTGGCAATCAGTTTCAAGTATCACTTTGTCAAACGGTGATAAGAGTAAACTTTATCAAACAGTTTCAATGGTTTGTTCAAGACCGTTTGGAGGTCTAAACGGTCTTAGACAGTTTGGAGGTATTTCAAGTAAAACCGCTTGAGGTCTAATTGGTCAAGACTGTTTGGGGTCTAAGTGACCAAGATCGTTTGAAAGGTAATTAACCAAACCGTATGGACACTCAAAGTGATTAAAGGTCAATTGTTTAATTGAATAATTACATGAGTATGATTCATGTGGTGATTAAGGGTATGATCTTTATTAAAGAGATCATGAAACCCTAATCATGAGTATAAACCCTAATTGATAAGGTTATTTAATTCTAACCCTAATTGAGGGCAATTCTAAATGAAACCCTTATCTAGGGTGAAGATGTAACCCTAATTCAGGGTAATGATATGTATAACTCTAATTTAGGGTAATGAGATACAAAACCCTAATTTGGATGAATAGTGAATCTCTAATTATGGACAAATGAATGAAATCCTAATGGAGATGAATAGTAGACCCAAGTTGTGCACTATAGTGGAAGTCCTAATTAAGGATGATTCCATGTGAAATCCTATTCTAGGGTAATACCATGAGAAACCCTATGTTAGGATGATGTAAATGGAACATTGATGTGGTTATGTGATGTGAGAATCAATTTAGGGTGATGTCATGTAATGATATGTGAAGCCCTAGTTGAGGGTGATTCATGTAAAACCCTAGTTGAGGGTGATTCCATGAGAAGCCCTAGTTGAAGGTGATTCCATGAAAAACCCTAATTGAGGGTGATTCCATGAGAAGCCCTAGTTGAGGGAAATTCCATGAGAAACCCTAGTTAAGGGAAATTCCATGAGAAACCCTGATTAAGAATTAACACCACATGGTGCTCTAATGCTATGTTGTGATGAGAGGCCCTAAGAAGGGTGAAAGTATTTGAGACTCTAATGTGGAGTCATAATACATAAAGCCCTAATCCTAGGTGATATGACAATGAATCCTAATCCTAATTTTAAGTAAGGGCATAAAGAAACCCTAATGATGAGATAGAATGAATTACCTTATAAAGGTGAAATATTTTAAGTGGTTGATTATAAGCAACCTTATTGTAAGCAATGTCTTTAGCATTATACAAGTCCACATCATTAAATATAGTTGGACAATTCTAAAGTTTGGCCTATGCATTACATGCTAAAGGTGCTATGTTAGTGATTGAAAGTATTAAGAGGGAAATACCTTAATACAAGATTAGTTGGTTAACTCAAGAGAGTCTGAAATGATGAGGAGAGTGATACATCAAGATATGATAGTTATCATATTCAACATTTCAGGGTTTATATACCTTGATGCACTTCAAATCCAAAATATTTGGGTAAGAAACATATGAAGTGTGTTATGCAACTATTACAATGAAATGTAATGAGTTGATGCACTTTAATAGGTGTTGACTAATGTACCTTGAGAATGGGGTTAAGATTAATTAATGAGTATGATGTAATCATACCATGATGAGGATGAGAAATGAACTCGTACCTTGAATTGATGATCATTAAGGCAATATGATGGGAATAATGATCTTGAATAGCTACTTATGATATATTTGAATGCCCCAGAGGTATGGAATAATAAGTTAAGGGTTGGACAGATAATATAATCATGAAACCCTAATTAATGAGAAATGGGGAACCCTAACCCTAATTCAGGGTAAAGGGAATGAAAAGCCCTATTTGATAGTAAACCCTAATTCCTGGTAAAGGAATAATGGTGTTACTATTGTATCATCACATAATGTGATGAATGATTTGTATGACTGTGACCATGCCTGAAAATCATGCATGTATTATGAGATGATGAATATATCCAGGTTTGAGCTGTGACTTTTATATAATAAATGTTGATTGGCCTTATGTGCCTTAATGTTGTTGTTTGTTAGTAAAAGTAACAAATGTGCATGGATTTCATGAGTCATATGAGTAAGTTGTTGCCTAGAAAGAGGTGACAAGATATTCTGTGGCCTTGTAAGCCATGTGCGATGCTTTTATAACAAGTATCATGAATGCCTTGGTCAGATGACCTGAAGGTGATAGTTACCTAATAGATGGTTGATGCTCAATGATGAGTTAAGGGTTTAAATACCCAGAGCCATATGATTATGGTGATGAGATTGTGAAGGGATGATAATACCAATATTGAAAAGAGGAACTAAGTTCCCAATGTCTTTTAAAGACTGATAAGTATTTGATGAAAATGGTACATGTCTCTTTATAACATTGTTGTAATAAGTTTGGTTTGAGAACTTGGCTGATGCTAAAAGAATATGAAAATGTACTTAATTAATCAAGTGAAATCTTTTCATGTAAAGCCCTGACCATAGATCCATCATCGTCAGTATTTAGGTGATGGTGAAATGGGTGCTCCGCGACAAAACCCAGAACACATATTTTGAATATGTGGGGGTAAATGGGCAAAAATATCCTTACGTCTGATGAAGAGATTGGGGGAAGGTTAACAATAAACCTCTCAATCCTTCATGTGTCGATGTATCACAAATCTCCAGATGGTTGGGATAGATGTAACATTAATCTCCCAATGATATCTAATGTCGGGTCGAGGAGATAAACATCAAATCTCTCGATAGTCTATGAGAGTGGAGTTGACGTTGTAATTCTATAGTGAAGTTCCAGTATACACTGGAAAGCTAATTTGAGCAGTTAACATAAGTCTTGCTTGTTGTCCCGCACTAACCGCGATGTGAGAGGTCATGGGAATCCAGCTTTCCATTGACCTATGTATGGTATCGATTTCGACTTCGCAGTGGTCGGTTGGAGTATGAGTGGTATACCTCATCTCCTCAGGGAATAAGTGTGTTTGTAAAATGAAATTATCCATATAGCATGTTTGCTTAAGGATTGAATACGAAAATTCATTGGCTGATTTTACATTTCTTTTATATAACTATAGTTCATTGATGTTATTCATATCTGTTTGTATTCATTACAAGTAGATGGATGAACTATGATTCTACCATGTGTAGATACAATGTTCTCCTTGGGAAAGGAGATTACTTCATTCTATTCATACAGTGATTTATCTGCTTTTGATTATATATATAAATCCTTCTACTTAGTTTATTTTTATAAATTGCTATAACTATGTTTTGGCGGAGAGTTATATCTCCCGCTGGGACAATTTACAATTGTCTCACCCCCGTGGGATCCAACTTTTTAGGTGGACGCGGACAGAGGAGTAGAAATCCTATCACACGGAAAGGACAGCAGCAGTAACATCAGGGACAACAGTGAGATCTCAGGTGGAGATATTGTCTATCAAGTTATGTAGTTAGGAAGTCCTATGTGTCGTCTTTGTACTCTCAGGTCCTCGGAGTTTTTAGTCAATGTTTTTAATGAATCGTTTGAGGTTTTGGCTTGATGCCTCGAGATTCATATGTTGTCTGTATACAATGTTTGTAAGGCAGCTGATGTTGTAGTATCTAAGAAGAGATGGTACAAGTTATGTACGTTGAACCAAAATGTAAATGTTATACAATGGTTCTTGATGTAAAAGATTTCCTATGTGTGGACCTCTTTGCAAAAAGTTTTAAAGTTTCAGTGATTTTCAGTAATCCACTGCAAATGGTTCGCTTCTGCTTAAGTAAATTTTGTTTTTGTGAGTTGGATGCCTCAAATTAGTGGTATTAGATCTCTAGGTTTGCTGAGTCTACAGAGACATAGGACTAAGGTAGTAGAGTTTGTTCTGGTGTCATCCAGTGTATCTGACAATGTCTTCTGCTCATATAAGAGAAGAAGAACTTAAAGATGACTGGGTCACATGAGGAGGTTGCTGCAGAAAGTAGCAATGTTGCACCAAGAAGAGGTGCATGGGGGCAGGCAAGAGAGAGACTATTGCCTCAGAATCCCCTAGCTGATCCAACTATAATAGGAAAATATTTCTTTAAGTATTACTGTTGGAGAATTTAGGGCAACAATAATGTATATAGTGGATCAAGCATTGGCAGTGTAACCTAGATTACTAGCCCCCGATGATGATGTTTTAGATATCAATAGGATTTGTAATCAGTATCTGCAGGTTGAAGCAAAAGGAAATGATGAATTTCTAGACTTAAATTGAGTCTGTGCTCAACCTTAGCCCGTTGAACCAATCTTTGAGGCAGAGTTAGCCTGAGGCAGTGAATAATCCACAAATCATGATAGGTTAGACAAGATAATGTCAATCAAATATGTCATTTTATGAATTCCTGGATTACCTGAGAAAGTAATTGATTGAACTTTCCTTGATTATTCCTATGAGGACTTATGTTTTGCCTAGTAAAACATTACAAATGTTTTATGTTGTTCTTGCCTCTATAAGAAAAGATGAGGTGTAGAAGAGATGCCTGGACAAAATCTAGGGATGTTAAATCTTATGCTTGTGATAGAATGAAAAAGAAGGAATATGATAGTATACAAAGTGCATACCACTTAATCTCAGTATTTATATACCCTGGCCAGGTATACAACTATTGATGATAAAGTGAGTATGGAAACTCTTAGATTGTTGTCTTTTTGATTGCTCTGATCAAGTAGTCATTCTAAGACAATCTAATGAGTATCATGAAATCAGAAATATGGAATGAATAAGTGTGTCATAATCATAAGAAAGAGAAGTCTGAGAGAATCTCAAATGAGCATGTTGGTATGAGGAACTAAAAGTGTACTCCTCATAAGATAAGAATAAGAATAAGGGGGGTGAATCCTATTCAATAAAGATGTAAGTATAATAAAGATATTTCCCATAATGAGGAAATGGGAAATGTGATGAGATCATGAGATGATCATAAACATGATAGATAATAATAAAGAAAAGAATAATGATATGTAATCATCCTTATAAATTCCTATGCTGAAGGTAAGGAACCTAGGATGAGATAAAGAGTAAATGGTTCATGAATAATTGAAAATACATGAATTAATAAGAGGAATATGAATCCTTATTTTCTTTCCTTTCAGGGATATGTCAATCAGGTGGGTCTTAGGACACTTGATGTGCATAAGATAAGAATGTTCAAGTGATGGGTAATTAGAAAAGTATCAGTTTATCTTGGACTTTGGTTCCAAGATGAGGACATATGTAACAATTACTGTTCCAAGATGAAAGGAAGATATATATGTGATGTGTTCTCAACACATGTGATAGATACCAAGGTGAAATATTCTGGTATCTGAGAAATATCAAATGGTTTATGTTGGCTACCTGGAGTGGTCAACTATGAAATTAGTCTGAGTATATAAAATAATATGAACATCATATGATATGGGTTTATGCTCTGCATAAACATGATATTAATAAAGAATGTATGATGTTTCTCTAAACAAGCAAAGTGTTACTTGACACATAATTGATTCCACAGTCAATGATGAAGAACAGTGGAGCATGTGTCTTATGTGTTGATTCTATGAGAATCTTGTATAGAAATACTTTGTGTGGAACAAAGATTTATGGTGTCTCCATAATAAGGAGATGTTATGAGATGATTAGATAGTATGATGATTGAATAACATTTGTCTTCTTTTATCTGGGATTTTGGGGACGAAATCCTTGTTAGGGGTTTATAATTTGTAACATCCCTGACATGGGTTATACTTTAACCCCATGTGTTTTGATTAAGAAAGATGATTGTATGCTTAATATTATCTTGTGAAAAGTAATTACGGATCATGAGGAACTTATGTTTCAATTTTGGTCCTGTGTGAACAATGTTGAAGTAATGTTTGCTCATTTTGGACTAAAGTGCAAATTACCCAAGCTGAGGGGTTAACTTGCAAATTACACATGATAAAATGTTCCTCTGATTTTGAGACATCATAAGAATGAATATTGTGTAGTGTTATGTTTTCCACAAGCTTGGGCACCAAGATAGAGCTTGTTGGACAATGTTTGTGCATTAAAACCCAGTTTTGGTGTAATGTGTAATTTACCAAAAACCTAGTGCTCAATATGCAAATTACCACTTCAATAAGGTCCCTAATGTTTCTTGGAATCATGTAGAGAAAAGAAAATGAGAGTGGCACCTCATTTGAATTAAGTTGGAGGAGAGAGAATCTTGATATTAAAATACTCAAGATTAATGCCTAATTGAAACCCTAATTCAATTTAGTGCAAAAATAAATGTATTAATTAAAGGGCCTTCAACCAAAATTAAAATGGTTGGATTCAGATGTGTGTACGTCCTTGATCTTTGCAAGGACCACGAAAATATCCAAGGGAGTGGATAACTCACAATTTTATAAGAAAAAGAAGTATCCACTCACATATGGATATTAATATTATATGATTTGAGGTGCTTAATTTGCTTTTCTTTAAAACATAGACAATTGAGAAGAATTGGAGGCAAACAAGATAGCCTCGGATCCAAGGAAGTTGAGGGGGAAGAGGCGGCTCCATTTTTGGGATTAAATGAATTTTTATAAAGCATATTCTCTCTCATTGAATATTTATAAAAAGACCTTTTACAAGCCAAAACAAAGGCTTTTTCGACCCCACTTCTTATCCTTGCTTGGGAAACAACCAAGGGAACTTGGGAGGACCAGGAGGACAACCGCCAACCTGTTGGTAAGCTTATTGACCCTTGTTCACCTTGAATCCATCATGGAAATCACAAATCAATGCATGATTTCTTCCTATTTTGATCCCCTCTTCAATTCTAACCATTCCTTTTCACTCAAACCTTGAGGACGAGCTTTAGAATGGTGAAAGGAGTTGCATCCACCATTGTTTCTGTGATCTTGGAGCTTTGGATCTCAATTGGAGGCGGGTTTTATAACTTGAACCCTTAATATTGCTATTGCATTCAATTCCTTAACAATTGATGATCCTTTCTACATTTCCGAAATTTATTTTGGTTGATTGATGCAATCACCATGGAAATCATAGAGGGTTTTGTGGGTTTAGAGTTTGATGATGATGACATCATCATAAGCACACACCTTCACAAATATCCAAAGCAAACGGTTTCCAACTTGTTAGTCCAAACGGTTTCACCAAACCGTTTGGAGACCAAACAGTTTCAAAACCGTTTGGTATTTTGAGACCCAAACTGTTTGAGGGAGTTGACCATTTGAGAGGGTTGACCATTTGAGGTCAGAACCCTAATACATGTTGAATGATAATCTAAAGGATCCAATTGATTAATTCAATGCATAGTTAATCACCAAGTAGCAAACCCTAATCGGGTTAATTGCTGATTTATAATTGATGGTGTTGAGTCTTTGGGGTTGATTGACCCAAACGGTTTCAAAACTGTTTGGGGATCACCCAAATGGTCTCAAGACCGTTTGAGGGTCAACCAAGACCGTTTGGAGGTCTAGGGTTGTGCATGGTTGGGTATTTGAAGATCCAAAGACACCAAATTGATTTGCAATCAAATGCTGATTTGATGATCAATCCATTGAATTAAACCCTAATTGGATGTCATGGATTTTGATGTTGAGATGGGCAAATGGTCTCAAGACCGTTTGAGGTCAGGTCATGTCCAATTTGGATGGTGGTCCAATTATTTCAAAGCAACTAGTTTCACATTGACCAATAGTGAGGGTTCATTGATTTCAAACCCTAATCCAATTGATTCAAATCCCTAATTGATGATCAATTGAAGGTTAAATCAGTTGAGGGATGATCTATTAAGCTCAATTGAAGTATGGTGTTAGGTTCAATTGATAAGTGAATATATGGATTCAACTAATGAAGGAATCAATCATAGAAACCCTACATCAATTTGAGTGGTTGAGACCATCTTTGGTCCATTCGGTTTTGAGGAGGTTTAGACCAAACGGTCTCAAGACTGTTTGGGACCAAACGATCCCAAACTGGTTGAGGCTTAAACGGTTTCAACTTCAACTTTGGCAATCGGTTTCAAGTATCACTTTGTCAAATGGTTTCAAGAGTTAACTTTACCAAACGGTTTCAATGGTTTTTTCAAGACCGTTTGGAGGTCTAAACGGTCTTAGATCGTTTGGAGGTATTTCGAGTAAAACCATTTGAGGTCTAATTGGTCAAGACCGTTTGGGGTCTAAGTGACCAAGATCGTTTGAAAGGTAATTAACCAAACCGTATGAACACTCAAAGTGATTAAAGGTCAATTGTTTAATTGAATAATTACATGAGTATGATTCATGTGGTGATTAAGGGTATGATCCTTATTAAAGAGATCATGAAACCATAATCATGAGTATAAACCCTAATTGATAAGGTTATTGAATTCTAAACCTAATTGAGGGAAATTGTAAATGAATCCTAATCTAAGGTGAAGATGTAACCCTAATCCAGGGTAATGATATGTATAACTCTAATTTAGGGTAATGAGATACAAAACCCTAATTTGGATGAATAGTGAATCTCTAATTATGGATAATTGAATGAAATCCTAATGGAGATGAATAGTAGACCCAAGTTGTGGGTAACTATAGTGGAAGTCCTAATTAAGGATGATTCCAGGTGAAATTCTATTCTAGGGTAATACCATGAGAAACCCTAAGTTAGGATGATGTAAATGGAACATTGATGTGGTTATGTGATGTGAGAATCAATTCAGGGTGATGTCATGTAATGATATGTGAAGCCCTAGTTGATGGTGATTCCATGTAAAACCCTAGTTGAGGGTGATTCCATGAAAAGCCCTATTTGAAGGTGATTCCATGAAAAACCCTAGTTGATGGTGATTCCATGAGAAGCCCTAGTTGAGGGAAATTCCATGAAAAACCCTAGTTAAGGGAAATTCCATGAGAAACCCTGATTAAGAATTAACACCACATGGTTCTCTAATGCTATGTTGTGATGAGAGGCCCTAAGAAGGGTGAAAGTATGTGAGACTCTAATGTGGAGTCATAATACATAAATCCCTAATCCTGGGCGATATGACAATGAATCCTAATCCTAATTTTAATTAAGGGCATAAAGAAACCCTAATGATGAGATAGAATGAATTACCTTATAAAGGTGAAATATTTTAAGTTGTTGATTATAAGCAACCTTATTGTAAGCAATGTCTTTAGCATTAGACAAGTCCACATCATCAAAGATAGTTGGACAATTCTATAGTGTGGCCTATGCATTACATGCTAAAGGTGCTATGTTAATGATTGAAAAGTATTAAGAGGGGAATACCTTAATACAAGATTAGTTGGTTAACTCAAGAGAGTCTGAAATGATGAGGATAGTGATACATCAAGATACGATAGTTATCATATTCAGCATTTCAGGGTTTATATACCTTGATGCACTTCAAATCCAAAATATTTGGGTAAGAAACATATGAAGTGTGTTATGCAACTATTACAATGAAATGTAATGAGTTGATACACTTTAATAGGTGTTGACTAATGTACCTTGAGAATGGGGTTAAGCTTAATTAATGAGTATGATGTAATCATACCATGATGAGGATGAGAAATGAACTCATACCTTGAATTGATGATCATTAAGGCTATATGATGGGAATAATGATCTTGAATAGCTACTTATGATATCTTTGAATGCCCTAGAGGTATGGAATAATAAGTTAAGGGTTGGACAGATAATATATTCATGAAACCCTAATTAATGAGAAATGGGGAACCCTAACACTAATTCAGGGTAAAGGGAATGAAAAGCCCTATTTGATAGTAAACCCTAATTCCTGGTAAAGGAATAATGGTGTTATTATTGTATCATCACATAATGTGATGAATGATTTGTATGACTGTGACCATGCCTGAAAATCATGCTGGTATTATGAGATGATGAAAATATCCAGGTTTGAGCTGTGACTTTTATTTAATAAATGTTGATTGGCCTTATGTTCCTTAATGTTGTTGTTGTTTAGTAAAAGTAACAAATGTGCATGGATTTCATGAGTCATATGAGTAAGTTATTGCCTAGAAATAGGTGACAAGATATTTTGTGGCCTTGTAAGCCATGTGTGATGCTTTTATAAAAAGTATCATGAATGCTTTGGTCAGATGACCTGAAGGTGATAGTTACCTAATAGATGGTAATGATGCTCAATGATGAGTTAAGGGTTTAAATACCCAGAGCCATATGATTATGGTTATGAGATTGTGAAGGGATGATAATCCCAATATTGAAAAGAGGAACTGAGTTCCCAATATCTTTTAAAGACTGATAAGTATTTGATGAAAATGGTACATGTCTCTTTATAACATTGTTGTAATAAGTCTGGTTTGAGAACTTGGTTGATGCTAAAAGAATATGAAAATGTACTTAATTAATCAAGTGAAATCTTTTCATGTAAATCCCTAACCATAGATCCATCATCGTCAGGATTTAGGTGATGCTGAAACGAGTGCTCCACGACAAAACCCGGAACGCATATTTTGAATATGCGGGGGTAAATGGGCGAAAATATCCTTACGTCCGATGAAGAGATTGGGGGAAGGTTAACAACAAACCTCTCAATCCTTCATGTGTCAGGATGGATGTATGACAAATATCCCAATGGTTGGGATAGATGTAACATTAATCTCCCCATGATATTTAATGTCGGGTCGAGGAGATAAACATCAAATCTCTCAATAGCCGATGAGAGTGCAGTTGACGCTGTAACTCTATAGTGAAGTTCCAGTATACCCTGGAAAGCTAATTTGAGCAGTTAACATAAGTTCTGCTTGTTGTCCCGCACTGACCGAGATGTGAGAGGTCATGGAAATCCGACTCTTCCATTGACCTATGTATGGTACCGATTTTGACTTCGCAGTGGTCAGTTGGAGTATGAGTGGTATACCTCATCTCCTCAGGGCATAAGTGTGTTTGTAAACTAAAATCAGCTGTATAGCATGTTTGCTTAAGGATTGAATACGGAAATTCATTGGCTGATGTTACATTTTCTTTTATATAACTGTAGTTCATTGATGTTATTCATATCTGTTTGTATTCATTACAAGAAGATGGATGAACTATGATTCTACCATGTGTAGATACAATGTTCTCCTTGGGAAAGGAGATTACTTCATTCTATTGATACAATGATTTATCTACTTTTGATTATATATATAAATCCTTCTACTCAGTTTATTTTAATAAACTGCTATAACAATGTTTTCACGGAGAGTTATATCTCCCGCTGGGGAAATTTACAATTGTCTCACTCCGTGGGATCCAACTTTTTAGGTGGACACGGACAGAGGAGTAGAAATCCTATCACAGGGAAAGGTCAGCAGCAGTAACATCAGGGACAATAGTGAGATCTTAGGTGGAGATACTGTCTATCAAGTTATGTAATTAGGAAGTCCTATGTGTCGTCTTTGTACTCTCAGGTCCTCGGAGTTTTTAGTCAGTGTTTTTAATGAATCGTTTGAGGTTTTATCTTGATGCCTCGAGATTCATATGATGTCTGTATATAATGTTTGTAAGGCAGTTGATGTTGTAGTCTCTGAGAAGAGATGGTACAAGTTGTGTACGTTTGAACCAAAATGTAAATGTTATACAATGGTTCTTGATGGAAAAGATTTCCTATGTGTGGACCTCTTTGCAAAAAGTTTTAAATTTTTAGTAATTTTCAGTAATCTGCTGCAAATGTTTCTTTTCCACTTAAGTAAATTTTGTTTTTGTGAGTTGGATGCCACAATAGTAGATGTGGCGGCCTTGAAGAAGCCTACACAACAGGGTTATCTAGGAAATACTAACACTCCAACTGGGAACCAGCAAGTCAAGGCCATACTACTACGGAATGGGAAGAAGTCATTGACTCCAAGGACTATAGAACCTGAGGTGACCATGCCTACTATCAATAGTGAACCAGTGGCACAACCAGCACAAGTAGAAATTGAGGCAAATAATATAGGGAAATGGTAGAATCAAGAACCTAAAGTAGAGAGGGGGGCGCCATATGTGCCACCACATCAAAGAACACAGACTGTACCAATTCCATATCCTAACAGCTTGAAGGCAACGAAGATGGATCAACAATTCAAGAAATTTCTAGATAGCTTTAGGAAGCCTTCCGTCAACATACCATTGATTGATGCGATTGAGAAAATACCGTCATACGATAAATTTCTAAAGGATATTATTAAAAAGAAGAGGAGGATTCCAGATGTTGAGGTAGTATTGCTGAAAGAGCAAGTCAGTGCCTTCATTTTAGGAACACTGCCGCCAAAGAGACAGGATCCTGGTTGTTTCAACATCACATGTTATATTGGGAAGACAAAGTTTGGGGATGCACTATGTGATTTAGGGGAAAGTATCAACTTGATGCCCCTATAAAAATTTAGGAAGCTCGGTCTCAAAATGTCTAGGAAGAGCAGCATGACAATCCAATTGGCAGATAATTCAGTTGTAAGACCTTATGGTATTTGCGAAGATGTACTTGTCAAGGTGGATCAATTTGTTTTTCCTACAGACTTTGTGGTGATGGAGATGCAGGATGACCATAGCAACAAACTATTATTAGGAAGACCCTTCCAAGAAACAGATGATATGATCCTGGAGATGGGTAGAGGTTGTTTGACCATGGGAATTAAAGATGACAGGTTTGAGATTAATATGCCAGACAATTTGAAGTAATCTAAGGATTAGGAGCAGTGTAATATGATGATGCACATGGATAATAATATCTATTTATTTTTGGGAGGCCATTTTTGGACATGGTGCATGTAATGACAAAGGTGGAAAAGGGTACTCTAGCTATAGACATCATGGAGAACACTAAGGTGGTCTGTGACGACCCCAATTTCTACATACTTTCCTTAGTGACATATACAGATATGCGTGCACTCATATCTATAAATGTCAAAAGGGAAAATGATAGAAATCAAGATAGCCAACTTAAATCAGAGATAAGCCAAGATCAAATTCACATCATAGCAAATAGCCACACAACATTTCATTCAACAATATAAGATAAAGTCATACATATTGATACTGGAGAAAGAAGAAGAATAAGTCTATGATTATTACATTGGATCTCAATCATCCTCAACATAATCTAGTGAAAGAAATAAACTAGCATCTAGCAAGAAAGAGATGAGAGGACTAGGTCTATCTAATAAATCCTCCACGCTTATTATTTGTGCCTTCATGTACTTTGAATATGCATTGCACTTTAATCATCAATTGTTCCTTGTACCTAGAAAATACGAGAAACGAAAACATCAACAAAGTTGGTACGTGGAATAAAAGCTATACTATGCTGGCATATAAAATACTCGAATTGAAGAAGAAGAAAGAAAACGTTATTTAAGGGCAGAAAATCAGGTAATCACAAGTTATTAGCCTCATTTATAGTGAACATGCATTACTATGGTGGACTTAGCACATAATTGCATAAATAGTGGGCCCTTCCCCGTGTACCTTGTACTCTAGGGATCTCCCCGTATACCATGTAATCTAGGGAGGTGCTAGTCAACATTAAAGCTTTCCCTCTCTAATAGGGAGTTTAATGAGCACCACTAGTAACTACATTTCACTTATATTCAATTATGTTCTTTTATGTTCAAGGCGGTAAATCATCAACTAATCATATATCAACATCCATCAATGTATATCAATTTCATGCAAACAATTACATATACTTAACATCCAGCAAAAACTAGTCATATAATTATATCCACGTACCTTTAAATCTCAGATCTGGATTCCACAAGTCCTAAGTTAGGAGAAGATAATAGATCACCCTGAAATGTAAACAAAACCCTAAGTTACTATGGATTCTCATTATTCCACATTAGGGCTTCTTATTAGGGTTTAGGTCATTTAGAGGGGTCACCTAGGATATATAGGATTCCGAGTTGGGGTCTAAGATTAGAGTCGTCCAGGTTATAAAAGGTCATTTTGGTTATTAGGGTTTCCATAAATTGTACTTCATAATCATGATGAGGTGAGAAACCTAGAAATTTGGGTTCTTCTCCATTATTACATCAACTGTCTTCCTTAGGTAGGCTTTCGAGTAACATTATGACCAAGATATTAATTAGGATTTAAATATTCCCAAGACAGAAATAAAAATCATTTATAACCATTATTCCACAAAACAATGTATTAAAAAGGTCATTAGAGATGGTTGGCCGTATTTTCCAAAAAAAGTTCGGATCCAGGTGATGATACTATTTTATTTAGATAGCTTGAATTTTTCTGATAAAAATGGTGTACTTATTCGATATTTTCTGATAATCCTACCATTTTCTAGATTTTTCCTAAGATCTGACCAATCAGGGAAAATTAAACAAATGAAACGAAAAATAAAAAAAAGAAATTGTGAATTCTGTCTCGTGGATCATGCGAGGGATCCGATCAGTCGGACCCTCTCATTGACCCGCGAGCCAGTTCTCGTCCAGAGAGGTCTGGCTGGGGGGGGGTAAAAGACGCGTCTGCCCCTTTGGGGTTTACTTAGCAATGACGCCCGGTCAGGGCATGTTAGTAAATCTGCCCTTTTGATTGTTTCCCCCCCTTGCGCGCGATGGCAGCAGGTTGATCGGACAATGAAGGAGAGGAAGGGTGGAGTAGCCCAGTCTAGATAGAAGGTGTCTGGGGGTGTGAGGATGGGCGAATCCTCTTCATGAGGTTCCCCCGAGTTCGGTGAGCGCAACAGCTCGATCGGAGATGGATTATAGGTTGAGAACGTTTTCCACAGGTACAAAGAACGGAAAGTGGATTTGGGGCCTTACCTTCCCTCGGGTTGGATTGAGGGGTCAAGAAGCTCCGCGTGATGTTCGTGAAGCTCAACGGCTACTTCTTGCGGCTCAACGTGTCCCCGGACTAGCTGGCGATGGAGCTTTTGAGCTTGGTTGCGGCGGCTTGTCGACCCGGAGTTCAAGGCCTTCGCGGCTCCAACCGAGGATGTCGGTCGCCTCGCCGAGACTCCTAGATGGTGCGGTCGAGTGTGATTGAGAGGAGAGGACCGCTAGAGGGAGGACGAGGTCGAAGTCCGGCGAGCAGGGGGTGCTTGAGGCCAGGGAGGTAGGGGCGATCTCGGTTGCAATTGAGGTATTAGTGCGACTAAAGGGGAGGTGGCGGAGCTACTGGGCTCCTTAAATAGGCGTGGGGGGTTCTAGGAAGGGGAGCCCTAATTTGACTGTCGCCGCCACTGAGAGGTGCGAGAGTTCGGGAGATCGTTCTCCCTGATCCGGTGGAGAGGGTTGACGTGGTGAGGGTCGTTGGGTTCGGTTTGAGGAGAGGAGTTGGTCCTCCAAATATCTCGCGAGGAGGAGGTGGGGTTCAGGCGCGTGAGGTGGTTGTTGAGGTTGGCGTTCAGCTAGGGTCGAAGCCGAAGGAAGCGGGAGGTGGAAGACGGGGTCCTGGACCCTTGGATCCTGAGTGGATCACGGTCCACCCGATCGGATGGCTAGGATCAAGTCCCAGCGAGGGGACCGCGTCAAGGCAAGGAAAGTGGGCCTATGGGCCGCGTGACAAAAATAGAAGTCTATTTAAATCGCAAACTTTAGTCCTAGGCTAGATTAGGTTACATAATACACTAAAATTCAAAAGTAAATAACTCGCAATTGGTAATTCCAATTGTAATGAGATTTTAGGCATAGTTTTATAATGCTATGATTTAGCTATGGTGCAAAATTAGAGTCCCAATTCGATTATTGACTATGTCAATTGATTAATGTCATGATACTTGTATTATTGACTTTATGTACCATTATGGATGGTCTTAAGTGAAATTAATAATCCACTAAATCAAATTATTGAGAGAGATGATCAAGGGCATAAATGGAACAATTAAATTTGTAAGAGAGAGGAATTAAATAATAATATATTTAAAAACTCACTCTGTCACATTCTCCCCTCCTTAAAAAGAATTTTGTCCCCAAAATTCAAGCAGCCTGGAAAAGATATGGATACTTTTTCTCAACCTCGGTCTTTAGCTCCCAGGTGGCATCTGTTTCATCATGGTGGCTCCATAGAACTTTCACCATTTCAATTTGACGGTTACTGCGAAGCTCCTTTGTCTTGAAGTCGAGAATTCTAACTGGGGACTCAGCATACGACAGATCATCCTTCAATTCAAGAGGCTCATGATTTAAGATATGACTGGAATCTTTGACATAGGGCTTCAAATTAGATACATGAAACACATTATGCATGGCACTATACTGAGGTGGCAAAGCAAGACGATAGGCACATTCGCCAACCCTTTCTAGAATCTCGAAGGGTCCAACATAACGAGGACTGAGCTTTCCTTTGTTCTTGGCCAAAGCTCGAATAGGTCGGATTTTCAGAAATACATGGTCACCCTCCTTGAATTGACGTTCTTGACGGTGAGCATCTGCATAAGACTTTTGCCTATCCTATGCTCGCTTCATTCTCTGCCTAATCAATGCAACCTTATCAGAATACAACTGCATCTCCTCGGATTTCATCAGGGTACGCTCTCCGACATCATCCCAGTGTAAAGGTGATCTGCATGGTCGACCATAAAGAGCTTCATAGGGAGGCATCCCAATGCTTGCCTGATAGCTGTTATTATAGGCGAACTCTGCTAAAGGCAAGTAATAGTCCCACGAGTCTTCCCAGTCTAGAACACAAGCTCGTAGAAGGTCCTCCAGAATCTGTATTGTACGTTCTGACTGCCCATCTGTTTGCGGATGGTAAGCTGTACTGAAGTTCAACTTGGTGCCCAATTCCTCTTGAACCTGCTTCCATAGCTTAGAAGTGAACTTTGGGTCCCTGTCTGAGACAATAGATGCTGGAACTCCATGTAGGCATACTATCTCCCGTACGTAGAGATCTGCCAACTCAGAAACCTTTGCGGTAGTCTTTACAGGAAGAAATTGAGCTGATTTAGTGAGACGATCCACGATGACCCATGCAGCGTCGTATCCCTTCCTGGTCCTGGGTAATCCCACCACGAAATCCATGGTGATGTGTTCCCATTTCCATTCCGGAATCTCGAGGGGTTGTAGTAGACCGCCTGGTCTCTGATGTTCAGCCTTAATCCTTTGACATGTCAAACACCTGGACACGAAATCGGCAATATCACGCTTCATGCCCCTCCACCAAAACTGACGTTGTAGGTCTTTGTACATTTTTGTTGTGCCTGGATGAACTGTGTACTTGGACCCATGTGCCTCATTTAGGATTGATGTCTTTATAGCTGACTGCTCAGGAACCCATATACGATTCTTGTAACGGAGTCCTCCATCCAGACCCACGGACAGATGTGTTTGCGGCTTTGACAGAAGGGAAGAGAGCTCTGCAAGATCGGGACTATCCTTTTGTGCCTCAAGAAGTTCGAAATGCAGGTTGGATGTGATGGAAATGTTATTGACATGCACACGATCAGACAAAAACTGCGGCTTCCAGCCCACTAGATCCTCCATGTTTCTCCATTCGGGGACAGAAAGAGATGCACACACTGCCCTTTTTCTACTAAGGGCATCAGCGACTACATTTGCCTTACCCGGATGGTAGGCAATAGTGAAATCGTAGTCCTTTAGGTATTCAATCCATCGTCGTTGACGTAGATTCAAGTCCTTCTGAGTCAGGATGTACTTCAGGCTTTTGTGGTCGGTGAAGATGTCGAACGTTGCCCCGTACAGGTAGTGCCTCCAGATCTTGAAGGCATGAATGATTGCAGCTAATTCCAAATCATGGGTGGGGTAATTAAGTTCATTGGGTTTTAGCTGTCTAGAAGGGAAGGCCACTACTTTACCATTCTGCTGCAGGACACATCCTAACCCATTCCTCGAAGCATCAGTGAATATCAAAAACCCTTCGTTTCCAGAAGGTAGAACAAGGACAGGAGCCGACGTCAACTTCTGCTTTAACTGCTGGAAACTGGACTCACAAGTATCTGACCATATAAAATGCTCGTCCTTCCGAGTAAGCTTGGTTAGAGGGAGTGCAATTTTGGAGAAATTTGGAATAAAACGACGATAATATCCGGCTAGACCCAAGAAACTCCGAATTTCAGAAGGGTTACGAGGAGGTTGCCAATCAAGTACAGCAGAGACTTTGGCAGGATCAACAGATATACTACCTCCAGAAATGACATGCCCAAGAAACATAACCTTATCAATCCAGAACTCACATTTTGAAAGTTTTCCATAAAACTTCTGGGTTCGGAGAATGTCAAGGACTGCTCGCAAGTGTTCCCGGTGTTTTTCCATAGAATCAGAATAGATCAGGATATCATCGATGAAGACGACCACAAACTCATCAAGATAGGGTTGGAATACTTTATTCATCAGATTCATAAATACACCTGGTGCATTGGTCAACCCAAAAGGCATCACTAGAAATTCGTAATGCCCGTAACGAGTTCGAAAAGCAGTTTTAGAAATATCAGAATCTTTGACTTTGAGCTGATGGTATCCAGAACGGAGATCAATCTTGGAGAAAACTTTAGCAGTACGAAGCTGATCGAAAAGGTCATCAATACGAGGAAGGGGATACTTGTTTTTCATAGTAGCTTGGTTCAACATGCGGTAGTCAATACACATACGCATAGAACCATCCTTCTTTTTAACAAAAAGAACAGGAGCTCCCCAGGGGGAGACACTAGGACGAATGAAGCCTTTGTCGAGAAGTTCTTGCAACTGTTTCTTCAACTCCATCAGCTCAGCAGGAGCCATCCTATATGGTGCCCTAGAAATCGGAGTGGTTCCAGGAAGAAGATCTATGGAGAACTCAATGTCTCTATTTGGAGGCAGCCCAGGAAGCTCCTCCGGAAAAACGTCAGGGAAGTCATGTACCACCTCCAGACTTTCTACAGGCCCGCTACTAGGACTGGTCTCTGAGACTAATGCGAGGAAGACTTTACATCCCTTAGAAATGAGCTTTTTAGCTTTAAGAGAGGAGATTATAATATTATTACGGAATCCACTTCCTCTAGGGATTTTCACAGGATAAGAATGAGGTTGAGAGAGAATGACCGTCTTGTTTCTACAGTCAATGTGAGCATGGTATGTGTAAAGCCAGTCCATACCAAGTATAACATCAAAGTCTTCCATAGTTAAGAGAATGAATTCAAAGGGCATATCATGATTTTCATACTTAAGGGAAAGTTCATTAGTTTTCTGCAGAGTTGTGAGTATTTTGCCACTTGGAGTAGACACGTCCAGAGTATATCCCAAATCCTTTATGTGAAAATTTAATATGGATGCCAGAGTTCAAGAAATAAAAGTATTTGTAGATCCGGAGTCAAATAAAGCCTTCACAGGATGACCATTTAATAATACAGTGCCTACGTACGGTAATCAAATTATGAATAATTGCAGGCTTGAACAAGATATTGAATTATAAAGAAATTAGGTTACCTTCACAGAGCTGGTTTGGATTTGCCTTGGCCTCTTCTGCATTTACTGCAAAAACCCTGCCATTACGGTGTCCCTGAGGCTGCGGAGCACCACTTACAGGATTGCCAAAGATGGAGGGAGTGGGGCACTTGGCAACAAAATGACCCTCCTTTTTGCAGTTATAGCAGACAGGCTTGGTGTGGCGGCATACTCCACCATGGTGTCGTCCGCAAGTCTTGCACTTCGGGTGGACAATCTTCTGTTGATTTCGATTGTTCTTCTGTCCTCCTTTCCCTGAACCTCCTCCTTTCCCTGATCCCTTGTTGTTATGGCCTGGGTGGAACTTCTTAAACTTATCCTCTTCAGTTGTGGTTAACCCTAAGTATCCCATGCTAAAAGGTTTTTGAATGCCCTGCTCTCTCTCCTGCTTGAGGGCCATATCTAGGGCTTCATCTATGCTTCTGGGACGAGAGGCTATGACTAGGGTTTTTAGGTGGGCGGAAAGGCAGTCAACATAGTGTTCAGTAAGACGGTCTTCAGTCCTGATGGGTGCATAACGTTCCAGAAGCCTAAACTTCCGGGTGTAATCAGCTACTGACAGACTACCCTGCCTTAACTCCATGTACATCTTCTCCTTCCTCTTCCTCTCGGCTATGGGCATAAAACGATCTGTGAAGAGGTTTTTAAAGGCTTCCCACTCCATGTTGTCTACTTCCTCACCCCTATTCCCGCCATAGTTCTCCCACCAGATTTTTGCCCCTCCCTTAAGCATATGGGTGGCAAACCTAACCTTCTTCTCATTAGGTACTTCTAGGGTATGAAAACCATTCTCTATGGTCAAAATCCAGGCTTCAGCCTTATCCATAACCTCAGGCTGATCCTCACCCCAAAAAGAATCAAGGTTTAGTTTAATAAAATCTATCACTGTCACCTCTTTCTTCTTAGATGGGCTGGGTTCTGGGGTTCCTTTTGTGGCGAGGGTTTCCATAAAATCTAAAAGGATTTTCTTCTGTTCTTCCCACCTTTCCTTGGCCTCAGTATCGGGATCAGGTACTTCAGAGGTTTCACGTTCTTTTCTCTTCTTAGAGGATGATTCCCCTGAGCTGCGAGTCTTAGGAGGCATCCTGAAATTAATTTGAACATATTAGATTATTACTTCAACAATTATTCTTGTCACAATTATTATTATTTTCACATGATAGTTTATTATTCTCATGATTTAATGATTAATATTCTAAATGTTATGATTTAGGGAGGATATCCTAAAATCCTTATCAGTCGATCCTTAGGACTTTCTAAATAGAGAGACTCCTTCCTAACCTTATTACAGGGGTAAGAGGGAAAGTTTAATTTATTTCAAAGCATAGATGAGAGGGAGGAATTTTTCCTATAGAAGAGGTGAGAGGGAAAATCTATAGATGAGAAAATTCCTAATTTAAGGTATGCCCAAGAATAGGGGACACTTAGGATATTGGCCAGGTAGACTTATACTGCCATAAAGGTAGCCTCGTGATTGCCAAGCTAAGTGGCTCGGAGACTTTAGTCAGACCCATGGCAGATGCTATCCTAGACACCTCAACCCTTCACATCCCTAACTCAAGGGCTACCCTAGACTCATAATAGGGTGAAGGAAAGTCATGTGACTATGATGTGTGAACATTGGCTCTGATACCAACTGTGACGACCCCAATTTCTACATACTTTCCTTAGTGACATATACAGATATGCGTGCACTCATATCTATAAATGTCAAAAGGGAAAATGATAGAAATCAAGATAGCCAACTTAAATCAGAGATAAGCCAAGATCAAATTCACATCATAGCAAATAGCCACACAACATTTCATTCAACAATATAAGATAAAGTCATACACATTGATACTGGAGAAAGAAGAAGAATAAGTCTATGATTATTACATTGGATCTCAATCATCCTCAACATAATCTAGTGAAAGAAATAAACTAGCATCTAGCAAGAAAGAGATGAGAGGACTAGGTCTATCTAATAAATCCTCCACGCTTATTATTTGTGCCTTCATGTACTTTGAATATGCATTGCACTTTAATCATCAATTGTTCCTTGTACCTAGAAAATACGAGAAACGAAAACATCAACAAAGTTGGTACGTGGAATAAAAGCTATACTATGCTGGCATATAAAATACTCGAATTGAAGAAGAAGAAAGAAAATGTTATTTAAGGGCAGAAAATTAGGTAATCACAAGTTATTAGCCTCATTTATAGTGAACATGCATTACTATGGTGGACTTAGCACATAATTGCATAAATAGTGGGCCCTTCCCCGTGTACCTTGTACTCTAGGGATCTCCCCGTATACCATGTACTCTAGGGAGGTGCTAGTCAACATTAAAGCTTTCCCTCTCTAATAGGGAGTTTAATGAGCACCACTAGTAACTACATTTCACTTATATTCAATTATGTTCTTTTATGTTCAAGGCGGTAAATCATCAACTAATCATATATCAACATCCATCAATGTATATCAATTTCATGCAAACAATTACATATACTTAACATCCAGCAAAAACTAGTCATATAATTATATCCACGTACCTCTAAATCTCAGATCTGGATTCCACAAGTCCTAAGTTAGGAGAAGATAATAGATCACCCTGAAATGTAAACAAAACCCTAAGTTACTATGGATTCTCATTATTCCACATTAGGGCTTCTTATTAGGGTTTAGGTCATTTAGAGGGGTCACCTAGGATATATAGGATTCTGAGTTGGGGTCTGAGATTAGAGTCGTCCAGGTTATAAAAGGTCATTTTGGTTATTAGGGTTTCCATAAATTGTACTTCATAATCATGATGAGGTGAGAAACCTAGAAATTTGGGTTCTTCTCCATTATTACATCAACTGTCTTCCTTAGGTAGGCTTTCGAGTAACATTATGACCAAGATATTAATTAGGATTTAAATATTCCCAAGATAGAAATAAAAATCATTTATAACCATTATTCCACAAAACAATGTATTAAAAAGGTCATTAGAGATGGTTGGCCGTATTTTCCAAAAAAAGTTCGGATCCAGGTGATGATACTATTTTATTTAGATAGCTTGAATTTTTCTGATAAAAATGGTGTACTTATTCGATATTTTCTGATAATCCTACCATTTTCTAGATTTTTCCTAAGATCTGACCAATCAGGGAAAATTAAACAAATGAAACGAAAAATAAAAAAAAGAAATTGTGAATTCTGTCTCGCGGATCATGCGAGGGATCCGATCAGTCGGACCCTCTCATTGACCCGCGATCCAGTTCTCTTCCAGAGAGGTCAGGCTGGGGGGGTAAAAGACGTGTCTGCCCCTTTGGGGTTTACTTAGCAATGACGCCCGGTCAGGGCATGTTAGTAAATCTGCCCTTTTGATTGTTTCCCCCCCTTGCGCGCGATGGCAGCAGGTTGATCGGACAATGAAGGAGAGGAAGGGTGGAGTAGCCCAGTCTAGATAGAAGGTGTCTGGGGGTGTGAGGATGGGCGAATCCTCTTCGTGAGGTTCCCCCGAGTTCGGTGAGCGCAACAGCTCGATCGGAGATGGATTATAGGTTGAGAACGTTTTCCACAGGTACAAAGAACGGAAAGTGGATTTGGGGCCTTACCTTCCCTCGGGTTGGATTGAGGGGTCAAGAAGCTCCGCGTGATGTTCGTGAAGCTCAACGGCTACTTCTTGCGGCTCAACGTGTCCCCGGACTAGCTGGCGATGGAGCTTTCGAGCTTGGTTGCGGCGGCTTGTCGACCCGGAGTTCAAGGCCTTCGCGGCTCCAACCGAGGATGTCGGTCGCCTCGCCGAGACTCCTAGATGGTGCGGTCGAGTGTGATTGAGAGGAGAGGACCGCTAGAGGGAGGACGAGGTCGAAGTCCGGCGAGCAGGGGGTGCTTGAGGCCAGGGAGGTAGGGGCGATCTCGGTTGCAATTGAGGTATTAGTGCGACTAAAGGGGAGGTGGCGGAGCTACTGGGCTCCTTAAATAGGCATGGGGGGTTCTAGGAAGGGGAGCCCTAATTTGACTATCGCCGCCACTGAGAGGTGCGAGAGTTCGGGAGATCGTTCTCCCTGATCCGGTGGAGAGGGATGACGTGGTGAGGGTCGTTGGGTTCGGTTTGAGGAGAGGAGTTGGTCCTCCAAATATCTCGCGAGGAGGAGGTGGGGTTCAGGCGCGTGAGGTGGTTGTTGAGGTTGGCGTTCAGCTGGGGTCGAAGCCGAAGGAAGCGGGAGGTGGAAGACGGGGTCCTGGACCCTTAGATCCTGAGTGGATCACGGTCCACCCGATCGGATGGCTAGGATCAAGTCCCAGCGAGGGGACCGCGTCAAGGCAAGGAAAGTGGGCCTATGGGCCGCGTGACAAAAATAGAAGTCTATTTAAATTGCAAACTTTAGTCCTAGGCTAGATTAGGTTACATAATACACTAAAATTCAAAAGTAAATAACTCGCAATTGGTAATTCCAATTGTAATGAGATTTTAGGCATAGTTTTATAATGCTATGATTTAGCTATGGTGCAAAATTAGAGTCCCAATTCGATTATTGACTATGTCAATTGATTAATGTCATGATACTTGTATTATTGACTTTATGTACCATTATGGATGGTCTTAAGTGAAATTAATAATCCACTAAATCAAATTATTGAGAGAGATGATCAAGGGCATAAATGGAACAATTAAATTTGTAAGAGAGAGGAATTAAATAATAATATATTTAAAAACTCACTCTGTCACATGGTCTCACTTGCAAAGACAGTAGGGTACATGGATGACGAACAGGATGATTTGTGTTCATCCACCATGGACGAGGCTATGGAGGATTCTCTAGTGCAGACACATCCACAACTCCCACTAGAGGCATGCTTAATGAACCTTATGGATGATTGCGTGCGGAGTGGGTCACTTGAAGAATGTGCAAAGCTACTGAAGGTTTTTTTGTGTTACCACACAAGACACTTTGAGGATTTGGGACCGTTGCCACCTCCGTTGTCTTCTTCACTCTTGATCCCACCTGAGTTGGAGCTCAAACCATTGCCACCTCATCTGAAGTATGTGTTTCTAGATGTAAGTTGTCGGTCATCATATCTGCATTGTGGAGTGTATCAGAAGAAGAACAACTGACTATTGTGCTAAAGAACCACCGAGGTGCATTTGGGTGGACAATGACTGATATCAAAGGGAGCTCCCCCACAATGTGCCAAACCAAGATTCAATTAGAAAAACCGGTCATTCTACTACAACTTCACTTAAATCCAATCATGACAGAGGTCATCAAGAAGGATGTAATCAAGCTCCTGTCAGAAGGTATAATTTACGCTATTTCTGACTCCATGTGGGTTAGTCTGACATAGGTAGTACCAAAGAAAGGGGGAATCACTGTCACTACTAATTCATCTAATGAACAAATAACCACTAGGTTAGTGACAGGTAGGCGAGTTTGTATAGATTATCACAGATTGAACATTGCCACGCTTAAGGATCATTTCCCGTTGCCGTTCATTTACCAAATTTTGGAGTGGCTCGTCAGTCACTCCCACTTTTGTATTCTTGATGGTTATTCGGGCTACAATCAAATTTCAATTGAGCCTCAAGATCAGGATAAGTCTACCTTCACCTACCCTTATGACACTTTTGCATACCGCGGTATGTCGTTTGGGTTGTGCAACACACCCACCACTTTTCAGCGTTGTATGCTTGTGATTTTTTCAGATATGGTGGAACGATGTCTCGAAGTTTTTATGGGTGATTTTTTGTGCATGGAGCATCTTTTAATGATTTCTTGAATAATTTGGATAAAGTTTTGCAAAGGTGTGAAGACACACACATGGTGCTTAATTGGGAAAAATGTCACATGATGGCTAGCGAGGGCATAGTGTTGGGACACAAGGTGTCCAACAAAGGATTGGAGGTAGAACCTGTCAAGATAGAGGTGATTTCAAAACTTCCTCCACCAACTTCGGTGAAGGCTGTTAGAAGTTTTTTTAGCCATGCCAGGTTTTATCATCGATTCATAAATGATTTTTTGAAAATCACTAAACCATTGTTTGAATTATTAGAAAAAAATGTTGAGTTCAATTTTGATGAAAAATGTCTGGATGTATTTGAAATCCTAAAAGAGAAACTCATTTATGCACCGGTTGTGCAGGCTCCAGATTGGATCAAACCTTTTGAACTAATGTGCAATGCATCAGACTATGTCGTAGAAGCAATGTTGGGACAATGCTTGGACAAAGTTCCCAAGGTTATATATTATGCATTGAAAACACTTAATGATGCACAACTAAATTACACCACTACTGAAAAGGAGTTGTTGGCTATTGTCTTTTCTTTTAAGAAGTTTAGGCAGTATCTTGTCGGAGATAAGGTGGTGGTGTGGACTGATCATGCGGCAATTAAATACTTTCTGTAGAAGAAGGATGAAAACCATGACTGATTAGATGGATCCTTATACTATAAGAGTTCGACATTGAGGTCAAAGATAAGGTTGGGATTGAAAATGTAGTGGCAGACTTGTCTAGACTGGAGAGGGTAGATGAAAAGGATGTCAATATACCCATTCTAGAAACTTTCTCTGATGAATAGCTATTTGCCCTTAAACAAAGGGACCCATTGTTTGCTAACATTGTTAATTATTTATCTTGCAAGGAATTACCCGATGATTGGGGTTAGCAAGAAAAGAAGAGGTTCTTTCATTCATTGTGCTATTAATTTTGGGATGACCCTCTTTTGTTGAGACAATACATGGATGGAATACTAAGGAGGTGCACACCTGAATGCGAATATGATAGTGTGTTGAAACATTGCCACACACTACCTACAGGTGGACACCATGTCAGTTCTAGAATAGCTGCAAAGGTTTTGGAGAGCGGCTTGTACTGTCCGACCCTATTCAAAGATGCATACAATTTTCTGTGTTGGTGTGACGATGTCAGCGGTCAGGTAATATATTAAAGAGGCTAGAGATTGGGGGAAGGTTAACAACAAACCACTCAATCCTTCATGTGTCGGGATGGATGTATCACAAATCTCCCAATGGTTGGGATAGATGTAACATTAATCTCCCAATGATATTTAATATCGGGTCGAGGAGATAAACATCAAATCTCTCGATAGCTGATGAGAGTGCAGTTGACGCTGTAACTCTATAGTGAAGTTCCAGTATACCCTGGAAAGCTAATTTGAGCAGTTACATAAGTCCTGCTTGTTGTCCCGCACTGACCGGGATGTGAGAGGTCATGGGAATCTGGCTCTTCCATTGACCTATGTATGGTACCGATTTTAACTTCACAGTGGTCAGTTGGAGTATGAGTGGTATATCTCATCTCCTCAGGGCATAAGTGTGTTTGTAAAATGAAATCAGCTGTATAGCATGTTTGTTTAAGGATTAAATACGGAAATTCATTGGCCGATGTTACATTTCTTTTATATAACTGTAGTTCATTGATGTTATTCATATCTGTTTATATACATTACAAGCAGATGGATGAACTATGATTCTACCATGTGTAGATACAATGTTCTCCTTGGGAAAGGAGATTACTTCATTCTATTGATACAGTGATTTATCTGCTTTTGATTATATATATGAATCCTTCTACTCAGTTTATTTTAATAAACTGCTATAACAATGTTTTCGCGGAGAGTTATATCTCCCGCTGGGGAAATTTACAATTGTCTCACCCCCGTGGGATCCAACTTTTTAGGTGGATGCGGACAGAGGAGAAGAAATCCTACCACAGGGAAAGGACAGCAGCAGTAACATCAGGGACAACAGTGAGATCTCTGGTGGAGATACTGTCTGTCAAGTTATGTAATTAGGAAGTCCTATGTGTCGTCTTTGTACTCTCAGGTCCTCAGAGTTTTTAGTCAGTGTTTTAATGAATTGTTTGAGGTTTTGGCTTGATGCCTCGAGATTCATATGTTGTCTGTATATAATGTTTGTAAGGTAGCTGATGTTGTAGTCTCTGAGAAGAGATGGTATAGGTTATGTACGTTTGAAACAAAATGTAAATGTTATACAATGGTTCTTGATGGAAAAGATTTCCTATGTTTGGACCTCTTTGCAAAAAGTTTTAAATTTTTAGTGATTTTCAGTAATCTGCTGCAAATGTTTCGCTTCCGCTTAAGTAAATTTTGTTTTTGTGAGTTGGATGCCACAGTAGTAGATGTGGTGACCTTGAAGAAGCCTACACAACAGGGTTATATAGGAAATACTGACACTCCAACTGGGAACCAGCAAGTCAAGGCCATACTACTATGGAATGGGAAGAAGTCATCGACTCCAAGGACTACAAAACCTGAGGTGACCATGCCTACTATCAATAGTAAACTAGTGGCACAACCAACACAAGTAGAAATTGAGGCAGATAATATAGGGAAATGGTAGAATCAAGAACCTAAAGTAGAGACAGGGCGTCATATGTGCCACCACATCAAAGAACACAGACTATACCGGTTCCATATCCTAACAGCTTGAAGGCAACGAAGATGGATCAACAATTCAAGAAATTTCTAGATAGCTTTAGGAAGCTTTCCGTCAACATACCATTGATTGATGTGATTGAGAAAATACCGTCATATGATAAATTTCTAAAAAATATTATTAAAAAGAAGAGGAGGATTCCAGATGTTGAGGTAGTATTGCTGAAAGAGCAAGTCAGTGCCTTCATTTTAGGAACACTGCCGCCAAAAAGACAGGATCCTAGTTATTTCAACATCACATGTTATATTGGGAAGACAAAGTTTGGGGATGCACTATGTGATTTAGGGGAAAGTATCAACTTGATGCCCCTATAAAAATTTAGGAAGCTCGGTCTCAAAATGTCTAGGAAGAGCAGCATGACAATCCAATTGGCAGATAATTCAGTTGTAAGACCTTATGGTATTTGCAAAGATGTACTTGTCAAGGTGGATCAATTTGTTTTTCCTACAGACTTCGTGGTGATGGAGATGTAGGATGGCCATGGCAACAAACTATTATTAGGAAGACCCTTCCAAGCAATAGATGATATGATCCTGGAGATGGGTAGAGGCTGTTTGACCATGGGAATTAAAGATGACAGGTTTGAGATTAATATGCTAGACAATTTGAAGTCATATAAGGATTAGGAGCAGTGTAATATGATGATGCACATGGATAATAATATCTCTTTATTTTTGGGAGGCCATTTTTGGACATGGCGCATGTAATGACAAAGGTGGACAAGGGTACACTAGCTATAGACATCATGGAGAACACTAAGGTGGTCTCACTTGCAAAGACAGTAGGGCACCTGGATGACGAACAAGATGATTTGTGTTCATCCACCATGGACGAGGCTATAGAGGATTCTCTAGTACAGACACATCCACAACGCCCACTAGAGGCATGATTAATGAACCTTATGGATGATTGTGTGCGGAGCGGGTCACTTGAAGAATGTGCAAAGCTACTGAAGGTTTTTTTGTGTTACTACACAAGACACTTCGAGGATTTGGGACTTCTGCCACTACCGTTGACTTCTTCACTCTTGATCCCACCTGAGCTGGAGCTCAAACCATTGCCACCTCATCTAAAGTATGTGTTTCTAAATGCAGAGGAGAAGTTGTCGGTCATCATATCCGCATTGTAGAGTGTATCAGAAGAAGAACAACTGACTACTGTGCTAAAGAACCACCGAGGTGCATTAGGGTGGACAATGACTAATATCAAAGGGATCTCCCCCACAATGTGCCAACACAATATTCAATTAGAAGAAGGAGCAAAACCAGTCATTCTACTACAACATCACTTAAATCCAATCATGAAAGAGGTCATCAAGAAGGAGGTAATCAAGCTCCTGTCAGAAGGTATAATTTACGCTATTTCTGACTCCATGTGGGTTAGTCTGACATAGGTAGTACCAAGGAAACGGGGAATCACTGTCACTACTAATTCATCTAATGAACAAATAACCACTAGGTTAGTGACAGGGAGGCGAGTTTGTATAGATTATTACAGATTGAACATTGCCACGCTTAAGGATCATTTCCCTTTGTCGTTCATTTACCAAATTTTGGAGTGGCTCGTCGGTCACTCCCACTTTTGTATTCTTAATGGTTATTCAGGCTACAATCAAGTTTCAATTGAGCCTCAAGATCAGGAGAAGTCCACCTTCACCTACCCTTATGGCACTTTTGCATACTGTGGTATGCCGTTTGGGCTGTGCAACACACCTACCACTTTTCAGCGTTGTATGCTTGTGATTTTTTCAGATATGGTGGAACGATGTCTCGAGGTTTTTATGGGTGATTTTTCTATGCATGGAGCATCTTTTAATGATTGCTTGAATAATTTGGATAAAGTTTTGCAAAGGTGTGAAGACACACACCTGGTGCTTAATTGGGAAAAATGTCACATGATGGCTAGCGAGGGCATAGTGCTGGGACACAAGGTGTCCAACAAAGGATTGGAGGTAGAACCTGTCAAGATAGAGGTGATTTCAAAACTTCCTCCACCAAATTCGGTGAAGGTTGTTAGAAGTTTTCTTAGCCATGCTGGGTCTTATCATCGATTCATAAAGGGTTTTTTGAAAATCATTAAACCATTGTTTGAATTATTAGAAAAAAATTTTAGAGTTCAATTTTGATGAAAAATGTCTGGATGCATTTGAAATCCTAAAAGAGAAACTCATTTCTACACCGGTTGTGTAGGCTCCAGATTGGATCCAACCTTTCGAACTAATGTGTGATGCATCAGACTATGTCATAGAAGCAGTGTTGGGACAATGCTTGGACAAAGTTTCCAAGGTTATATATTATGCATTAAAAACACTTAATTATGCACAACTAAATTACACCACTACTGAAAAGGAGTTGTTGGCTGTTGTCTTTTCTTTTAAGAAGTTTAGGCAATATCTTGTAGGAGCTAAGGTGGTGGTGTGGACTGATCATGCAGCAATTAAATACTTTCTGTAGAAGAAGGATGCAAAACCATGACTGATTAGATGGATCCTTATACTGTAAGAGTTCAACATTGAGGTCAAAGATAAGGTTGGGATTGAAAATGTAGTGGCAGACTTGTCTAGACTGGAGAGGGTAGATGAAAAGGATGTCAATATACCCATTCTAGAAACTTTCTCTGATGAATAGCTATTTGCCCTTAAACAAAGGGACCCATTGTTTGCTAACATTGTTAATTATTTATCTTGCAAGGAATTACCCGATGATTGGGGTTACCAAGAAAAGAAGAGGTTCTTTCATTCATTGTGCTATTATTTTTGGGATGACCCTCTTTTGTTGAGACAATACATGGATGGAATACTAAGGAGGTGCACACCTGAATGTGAATATGATAGTGTGTTGAAACATTGCCACACACTACCTACAGGTGGACACCATGTCAGTTCTAGAATAGCTGCAAAGGTTTTGGAGAGCGGCTTGTATTGTCTGACGCTATTCAAAGATGCATAAAATTATCTGTGTTGGTGTGACGCATGTCATCGGTCAGGTAATATATCAAAGAGGCTAGAGATGTCGTTGAATGTGTTTTAGGAAGTAGAGGTATTTGATCTATGGGGTATCGATTTCATGGGACCCTTTGTGTCCTCTAACCTCTATATCTTACTGGATGTAGACTATGTATTAAAGTGGGTGGAAGCAATTCCAACCTACACCAATGATGCCAATGTTGTGTGCAAATTTGTCAAGGATCACATTTTTTGCAGGTTTGGAGTGCCAAGGATTTTGATAAGTGATGGTGGAACACACTTCACCAATCAGAAATTTTGGGCACTTTTAAGCAAATATGGGGTGAAGCAACACATGGGTATACCCTATCACCCACATACTCAGGGTAGGTGGAGATTTCAAATCATGAGACTAAAAAGATTCTTGAGAAAATGGTATCTTCTCGTAGAAAGAATTGGAGTGCCTTGTTGATTGATGCGCTATGGGCCTATAAGACTGCCTATAAAACACCAATAGGAACTACATCCTTTAGGCTAGTCTATGGATGGGTGTGCCATCTCCCTGTGGAATTAGAACATAAAGCTCATTGGGCATTGAGGAAGCTCAATTTTGACATTGATGAAGCAGGCAAGAACAGGATGTTAGAGTTGAATGAGCTTGATGAAATTAGGATGAACGCTTATGAGAATTCAAGATTGTGCGAGGAGAGAACTAAGAAAATACATGATCGGCATATAGCAAGTAGAATCTTTTATCCAAGAGAGAATGTGCTGCTTTTTAATTTGAGGTTAAAATTACACCCAGGTAAACTGAGATCTAGGCGGAGTGGACCGTTTGTTATAGAGGAAGTGTTTCCACATGGGGTGGTTAGAATAAAAAATAGAGAGAGATCATTCTTGGTTAATGGCCAAAGACTAAAGCATTACTTTGGGGGAGACTTTAATAGGAAGGAGCATGAGGTGAAGCTCATTGCTCCTAATTGATCTTATGGTAGACATGTCTAGCCTAGGATGGTAAACAAGGGCGCTTGTTGGGAGGCAACCCAACCATTAGGACTTTTATTTCAGTCCTTTGCATTGCTTTGGGTTAGTTGTGCTTAGTTTTCCACATATTTTTGTAAAGAAGATACCTTGACCCATTTGGTGAGTGTGCAGGAACATACAGGGTTGGCACCACCGACTAGGTGAGTCAGTGGCACCAAATTCTGGTTAGTAAAAGGTCCCATTCAGAAGAACAGACTCGGTACCACCGACTCCACAGTCGGTGGCACTAAAATCCCTGAAGAGATGTAGAAAAATCTCAGACAGCTAACTGATAAACCTTCAGTACCACTGACGAAGAGTCAGTGCCACCGACATGATGGACGCTCTAGGCTCAGTAGGTGTATCGGTTCACCGAGATAATTGACAGGGTTGCTACCACCGACCACCTCGTCGGTGCCAGCGAAAGATTACATCACCAATACGTGGGACCCTCATCGACGGTCCAGATTCGACCATAACCAACGATCGATAGCACTGATCCACTACAAGTCGGTACCACCGAGTGGGGGTCAGTGCCACCAACACTGAGACAAGATGACTTTCCCAGATCGAGCACCGACATCCATCAATGCACCGAGTCCATTGATATACCCTAGGATTGGTGCCACCGACACAACACTTGGTGCCACCAACTCAACAACAAAAGGGCCAGGAAGCAATTATAAAAGGGGGAAGTGGTGGAGTGTTTCTCTCCACACCTTCAAGCACCACTCTTTTCCAAGTGCAGACAACTACACCAAGCATTCAGAAGCTGCACCAAGCTCTACTTTCTCAACCTGCTTCTCCGATCTCGTCAGCCCCATGGCAAGGAGAAGAGAAGCTCTCACCTCGACGACAAGATCTTCTGGGGGTTTGACGCCACAACCAAGGATAAGTCACCCATCACCAGAGGTGCGGAAGGTGTACGTGGAGCTCGCTAAAAGGCCATTTTCTCTTGACCGAAAGACAATGGAGGACATGGGCTTCACTGATAACTTGGAGGTTGTCCTCCAAGGACACGAATTTTATGATGGGGCCTCAAACCCTTTCTTCAGTGGGTGTCCTACATACAAGGAGCTCGTGTTCGAGTTCATGCCTTCCCTGGAGATATGTGTGACCCCTGATCCAGTCTGCCCGACACGAGGTGAGTGGAAAGAGGGGAAGGTGGACTTCCGCCTTTACAACACCAACCACTCCATGACTCTTCGTGCATTCAACGAGATCTATGGATGGCCCCATGTACCATGCCACCATCCGGATAATGTCAACTACGAATACATATGGGAGGATCTTGTGACAGTGCCAAAAGGCTACAAGATAAGCTGGCACCACAACTCCATCGTCGACATTGAGCATCCCTTTACTTGGGTGCTACACCACATGCTCGCAAATACAATCTTTTCCAAGTCTACGCAAGGGCAGGCGAAGGTCCAGTGGCCTGACCTATACTTTATATACTAGCTTTTGGCGAGGAGGCCAGTCAACTTCGGGGTATTCTTCCTCACCCATGTGATGGTGGTGAAGTGAAATGTAGGGAGTAACACGCCAATTATCTTCGGGGGACTTATCACCGCCATAGCTTTCCACTTAGGTCTGGACCTCTCTACACTTGAGCCACTACAGTCCAAGCACCAGATTGACCGCACACACTTCAAGAAGGCCAGTCTTATCATTGTCCACCACAACACCTTCTTTAATTACTGTTCGGTCAATGACAACTACTACGAGCATCAATTACCTGATCATGTATTCAGCATCAGGCATGTTGACCACTATAGATGGCCAGGCATTGATGACGAAGAAGAAGAAGGAGATAATGATGAGGACAAGAAGTCGGGTGATGACGACGTGGAGGAGGTGGATCCCACCATCCCCATCATGCATCGAGTACCTCCACAAAAGCACCCACAACACTATGCAGCCTCCATTTTATCTGCCTCACCACCCTCTCAGGAAGGAGAGGAAGATGATTCCATGTCGGGCATATATACCATGTTGCAAGATATTCAGAATGCTCAACAATAGCACACTGCATTGTTGGCTGGAACTCAAGATGTGTAGGGTCAGCTGTACACCAACCGACAGGCGATCTATGAGAACGAGCATCTTCTCTTGGCCAACCAAGAGAATATGCATCAGTGCCTGCAGAGGATGGAGGAATACCATCAGCCGTTCTTTGACCATTATTGGAGTTAGGGATACTTTGGAGGATATCAAATGCCACTGCCTATGCCCTCTTGTGATCCAAATTTCCAGGGGATGTTTCTTCCCCAGGACCCTACCCAGCCACCACCATCATACTAGTTGGGTATCACTGCTCCACCTCTTAGGTTAGAATTTTGTGTGAGAACCCGTTACACTAAACGAGATTACACAAAACATAAATCACAATTGATCACTAATTGATCACATACCCAAAAATATGGGTAAATTAAAACTGATTTCTATGTTAGCACCTGCTCAGAAACATTTACAAAAGAGCCCAACATCTTTTGTTATGCATACTATGCCAAGAATTTGATACAAATTGTTCTATCACCTTAGCAACAACATATATACATAGGAGAACAATATTTGTATATGCCACACAAAAAAGCATTAATATGTTAACAAAAGTCTAATTTGTTTAAAACACCAAAGACAAACTTTTCCTGCCCAGACCTGAGAGTATAGGGATGACTCAAGGACACACTAGACATTTGATCAACTTTCTCAAAGATCCATTACTATAGCTCCTCTTTGCTGCTACATATTTGTTTTCGTCACTTCCAATTACCTAAAAAATGTGGCGAACCACAAGGGTGAGACCCATGTCCTAGCAAGATATATAACCTCCAACAACGTTTATTAATTACAACATTTTTAAGTAATTAAATAGATAAACAGTTCAATCAGATTTAACAAATAAGCTCAGCAGTATTGGTGATTAACAATATACATAAAGGAGTAGATAATAATTATCATCATTAGCCAGACTATCATCCTTTATCTTGTTGACAATATAAGCAATTCAGTAGCATAAGCATATCTAGCATCATGAGCAAGTCTAGTAACATATCATATCTAACAACATGAGCATGTCTAATTGGTTGAACATATCAACATCATAAGAAGAGCTAACAACAGAAGCACAACTATCTGGATAAGCATGATTAGCAGTTTATGCATCTTTAGTTACAAAGGCATGGCTAGCATGCTAAACATAACTAACAACATGAGATATCTAGCATCATGATTATAATCAGCAGTAGCAGTATAGTTATCAACACAAGCATAGCTACTGTATGTACGCATCTACAATCTTAAGCATATCCACAACCTAACTATATCTACTATCTCTTAATTGCACTAAGTATCATCTTTATGTAAAGATAACAAATAAGGATTATCATTCAATGTGAAACATCGTGTATAACCCTAAACAAATATGCTACACGGCTATATTACATCTTTTATTACGCCCTAGGGAATTTGAATCGCACCATTCAAAATCCAACCGACCTCTGTGAAGGGCTATTTGGTTTCGTACAAGATCTAGGAGTGTCGATATCCTAATATCTCTTTCCCTTGGTCAGTACGAGTAAAAAGGCAGTGACATATCAGTCAAAGTTTCCACCACAATGACATAGTCATGTAACTAGCCCACCTTGGTACATGTCACGGAGCTAGCATCTAGGGTATTCAAACCCAATCACTGAGGTACAATCGTAGTTGTCCTCTAATCACATCATGTTATAATCACCGAGACACGACCGTATCCGTTCTCAATCACATCAGATGTATGAGGCATGACCATAGCCAAGCTCCACAATTTGCATTGTGGATGACAAGGATATATCCTCAAAATGCCACCCCCACATACTCAGCAGTATGCACTCTGTGTTTCCCTTGGGAATACTCATTTCACCATCCAATAAGTTCTGACACTGAAGATGGTTCTACGACATAGGGCACTACATGATTAGAGTTGCATTTGATTAGTTATGCCAATTAGGTGAATTAAGGCTACATCAAACAAGTGTACATACAAACCCTAATTCACTTCTAGAAAGCATATAAATATCACAACTTTGAAAAGATATAAAATGTGTGAAACATAATTTCTCATCTCATTATCACACGATAATATTCACTTGCCATTCATGAGACCACAGTAGTCATCATACTATCACAAGATATAAATCCTTTTCACAATATCACAGGGTATCAACCCTTATCAACACAAGAGGATTACACCTCATTCAGGGCTCAACCATACCCAAAGGTCATTAAGACCATCATAATATCACAGGATATAAATCCTTTTCACAATATCATAGGGTATCAACCCTTATCAACACAAGAGGATTACACCTCATTTAGGGCTCAACCATGCCCAAAGGTCATTAAGACCATCATATTATTCCCTGCAAGATCATCATTATCTTTGCATGCCTTATAACAAGGCTCAACAACATCACTTACATATAATACACTAGATTAACACAATATTACATTAATGAGCTAGGAGATATTCATAAACAATCATAGCAGGGTTATATTAACATTAAGAACATTCCTTTATTACATCAACATGCAAGGAATCTAGATATGATTAACCCTTATCATATTCATAATGCACATGTTTAGCATAAGAAAGTATCAACCATGTGGCTGTGATAACCACCAATTAACATATTAAGGTTATGATCATATTAAGTAGGCTATCCCACCATCATTCCATCATATAAGAATGTTAAACATGAATACTCATATTTATCTATTTGCATTAAAGTTAGGTTCAACATGATAAATTATGTTAATGTTACTAATCAACACTTATATCCAAACCCTAACTCACAACATCCCCATTGGATCATGGATGCATAAGGTGAAGCATCACCATCACATTCCATACAATTCTCAAGTATGAGCCCACACATAAATCAAGGTGTAACCATCGGGTTATAGCATAATAGGGTTGTAGCAATAGTAACAAAGTACTCCATGATTGTATTAGTCATTCAAGGACTATTCATACCCAATTACCAGCATTTAGTTATATTAAAGCTAGGTATAACAAGCTATACCTCATTAGGGTTACATATCAACACAATAAGGTTATCATCCCTTCTATTCATATGAGTGAATAGGTAAGACTACCTTATTAAGGATAACCCTCCAGTTTTTCCATCATCATTCAACCCATATCGCCATACCATAATGTCACCCAGAACCATTGGATGTTTAAAAGGTAAGACCATTGGTTGTTTACATAAGTAAACACCTTGGATAAACCACCTATGAAGTCCTTGATTTCTGATCTAGAAAGAGTCACCATCCATCCCTAGACATCCCTTGATTAACAACACAAAAATTTCCAGTGAGAGTAGGGTAAAACCCACAATCGACGGTTTAGTTAAAACAAGCCATTCATTGTCAACAAGTAAGCTCCTTAAGTTGATCATGTAAAGGAAACCATCTAAATCACATTATTAGGACTAACATATTACATTAGCCAGAATTCCACTTTATTGGAGGAATAAACATTAGATCTTGACCATTGGGTCAAGGTCATATGTTAAAACCATCAATTACAGTATATGTCCGACCATTGCATCAAGTGACCCAAGAAACCATTAGTATAAGGCTTAATTAATGCTACAACTATATGATTAACTCACCATAGGTTGCAGAGACCTGATACACCATCATTAGTGACCATTAAGTCACCATAGGTTGTTAAATCAGCACTATATTCATTAATCAGCATCAAATATTAAGCTAATGTCATCATTGATTAATAACATTAGTAGGGTACTTAATGGTTGATCATTGAACTTCTAATTGATACAAAACCTGACCTAAGGGGGTGACCATAGGTTGAAACCATCATATGAAACTGTTGATCCTGAACATCAGTTGTCATGAAGACAACACCATAGGGTTGTTGTAATGGTACCATCATCGGGTCATGGGTTTATAGAAGAATTCAGCTTTAAACCCTAAAATTGACCATTGGTTGATAGGTGCTTAGCATCATAGGTTGTCAAACCAACCTGATCCAAGTCATATTATACCTTAGGAATAATGTACACATAATCAGAGGTTCATCTAGAACTGAAATCAGAACAGAGAACATTATAAAAATTGAAATCCAAGTCAAGCATAGCTTTTTAGTGCGTGAATCATCATTTTCAAGTAAGAACATGAGCTGGCAAGCTTATGGTAAGCAATAAACATGGAGAAAGTTATAAAATTTGCCTCTAATGATAAGATAAACTCCCACTCATAAGAAAACATGAGCAGGTAGGGTATAAAATACAATCATAAGCTGTGAACTCATCCATCTAGCACCGTTCTTCATCAAATGAACAAACCCTAAGCATAAGGAGCAAGAAAGGTAGGGTTTTAGAGCTTTAGAGCAATTTCTACTATGGAAAAGCAAGATTACGACCTAGAGAAAGGTAGGAGGAAGGATAAAAAAGAAATAAACGGAGGAAATAAGGAGATTCTTACTCTTTTAGGTCAAGATCACTAGAAGGAAGCTTTTTAAACCCTAAAAGGAAGTCAATTGCAACCCTAGATCCTTTTTACAAGAAGGTCCCCAATTTCTTCTTCCTTGGATAGGAAAATTCACAGAAGCATAGAGGGAGAATGAGGTTGGGAGAAGTAGGGAAGTTATGGAGAGAAAATGGCTCGTTTTGGTGCTTGGGGATAAGTATATGAAACTTTAAGATAAAGAAAAAGAAAAAGTTGAAGTTCTAGTATCTATCCAAGTCTCCATGGCCTTAATTTATTAAGAATATACAAACACACACACATGCAGATCTCCCACCATATGTATAGACATGATTAGATTTCCTTTGTCGAATTTTCCAGCCAATCAAATAATTCATTAGTTGATAGCTACTAAAGGTAGCTCATCCATGAAGGGCTAAACCCTTTAATACCCTTGGAGAAAACACCTTCAAAAAAAGGTTTAAATAGGTGCCCCATGTCTCAAAAATATCAATAATGATGATACAATATCCAAGGAACATAATGCAAATGATAAATTGCAAAACAAACCTCTCAATTGGGTAAAATACATAAAAGTCCAAAATGTGCATAAAATTGCATAACTTTCTCAACCAGTGTCCAAATTGGACTAAATTTGAAACTTAAGCTTTTCTTATGATTTCAAAGCATATCAAAAGGTTATATTAGGGTTTTAAGCATTAAATTATGGTAATTAATCTCATTCAACTCATTAAGCAAGTTTAGGGGCCTTATATTTTGACTATGAGGTCATAGTCATATTCAAGCTTGGGGGGTGCCAGAACAACTTCTATCTTAGTTCTTTAATTTTAGAATTTCGTTTTTATTTTAAAAAAAAATATTATTTTTTTAGGTCTACTATTTTTGTAGGATCCATAATCTATCTAGTGTAATTTGTGGAGAAGTAAATGCATGGTTTCATTTGAGTATGTCAATCTCTGGGGTTGGGTGCACATGAAAAAATTGAGTAAATTTAAAAATTTGTGAGCTTACTTGTGAGTAATTGAGTTGCATAACTGAGGAAGTGATTGGGTAAGTCAGCTTCAGGACATGGGGATATGAATGACCATCTTAGTTATCTAAGGAAAGTGATTGACAAGGTTGTTGAGCCCGAACCGACCAAACACTAACGTAACCTTAAACTAAAATTTAAGAGAGAAACCCCTTGATTACCCTGTGCATAGGTCATTAAAGAGGGACATATGATTTTCTCTGAAGGTTCTATCTCTTAGTCGTGTGATCTGATCCACCGCATGCATTCGCCTTACACTCCACCATAAGAAGATTGAGTAATGTTATCATTCTTTCTTTTGATTGCATTTACATTGCATAGTAGACCTTGCATCATAGTTGTTTATTTTAGATTGCATTACTGAAAAATGAAAAATATATAAAATCATACATGCAGAACAAAATTCTGGTGCATGTCATATTAGTTGTGTAACATTTTTCTTCATATAGTTACAACTGCATTACATAAAGCATACAATATCATCATGTGCTAAGATTATTCCTCTAAAACATTAGAATGTAGTGATTTTTCCCATACCCTTCAAAGAATGAAGAAAAATGGTGTCATGATTAGAAAAGTGTAGTGTAAGCATAAGCCCATAATAGTATGTTGAAACGAGGCTTGAAAAAAATTCAAAAAAAAGAAAAAAAAAAGTATTGAGTATAGTTTCAAAAAGTGAGGGAGAAAGGGCATAGTCCTACCTGTATCATAAGGAAAAATTAGTACATGATGTAGTTTTGTAGATGTTTCATCTTATACTGAGATGAAATAATAGTTGCATGCATCATTCCACCTCAATGATTAGGCAGTAGGATCATTCTTTAAATTTCATCATCATATGTTTATCAGAATTTTTGGTTGCATGAATGATTTTATGTGCTCATGATTCTTTCACAGCCACCCATCTCAACCACCCATTTCTCTTATCGGTAGGCCACTCATTTGACTTTCTCCTCATTCATTTTCTATCAAGAAAACTACTTCCATGTAGATGTGGTAGTTAGAGAAAATGAGCAACGTAGATAGGAGATCACACGATGCACCAAGTATGAACCGAACAAGTTTATCATATTAACTACTTTAATTGATAGTGTTTCATTGATTGGGAGACGGACATATTTTATAGAGATTTCTGGTTGCCTAGATGGTAGTTAGTTTTTAGTGGTCAGTGAGGGCTGGTATGAGGACCGAAGGTGGGGACTTTTTAGATGTACTTTATGCACTTATGTACTTCAACTGACTTATCTCAGTCATATCCAAAGGTTTTGTTGCTCGAGGACGAGCAAAGTTTAAGCTTAGAGGAGTTTGATGCACGAGTTTTGAGTCACTTTTATAGGCTTATTCTATATCTACTTTGTGCACATCTATGTCATTTTCTTGATTTTATTTGTATAATTCACTATTGTTGGCCTGTACACTATGATTTGCATCAAATTATACCTATTTTATCATATTTATATGATTATATGCATTCCCCAGACTTATGTACATTTGTCTTCTCTTTGCATGTACGCTATACACACTACATTCTTGGTGCCACCGACTCATCTCGTCGGTGCCATCGAGATCACATTAGTAGCCGGTCAAAAAGGAGTAGCAGACTCGGAGCTACCGACTCTTCCTGTCGATGGTACTGAGATTGAATCAGTGGTGCAACCTAACAAGAAGCACCATCTTGGTGCTACTGACCCACATGTCGGTGGTATCAACTCAGAAGAGGAAGTCCCACAATAAGAAGTTGTTGGTGCCACCGACCATCCTGACGGTGGTACCGACTCTACCGGATTTTACAATCAAATTTGATCATCCACATCCAACGGCCCACGTTATGTGGTACTGTAAGTTGGCCCTATGACCTAAAAAGGATGACGAGACCTGGGGATCATCTGACGACATGCCATAGGAAAGCCAGAGAGGGGAGAGAGAGGAGAACGGAGCCGAAGGCCACCAATCGGGTGATCCGAGCACCTCTGGCGGGTGTTTTTGTTATCAGAAGACTATAGAACGAGCATTTCTTGAGGAGAATCATTTGGAATACCATCTCTCTAGGGGTTACATGAATTTCATTCATGTTTCCCATGTTTTTCTCCTTCCTCTCCATGTATTCACAACTGAAAACGATGCAGGTCTAATCCCCTTCTGTCCTTAGGACCCGAGAATAGCCCAGGGAATCATTGTATCAACTTTTTTCATAAATTAATATAGATTTTTCTTTATTCCTGGATATATAATTGTGTTTTGAATGGTCTACCTATGCTTGATCACCATTGGTAGAGTAATAGACCGACGATTACTCTGGAAGGAGGATTACAGGTTAGAAAACCACAAGTTATACACTTTCCTAAGCGTTCTTTGGAAAAGATAATGTACGATTAGTGGAAATAAACCCAGAGTCTTCTATAATGCATTTAGAATAAAATTTAATTTGCTACAGAAGTGGAATTGCCTTAGATCTAGGTAGTGGATTGCATCGTCGAAGTGGGCAATTCTGACTACAGGCTTTCTGTCTAGGGTTAGGGTAAAATATGTGTTAATTTGGTAGAAATTAGGTATAATGAGACCATGTGGTGAAATCATTATCCTAAGGAATTCAAACCATTTGAATGAATCACCATTAATTTTTGTTTAATTATCTTTTATTTTTTTAACTCAAATCTAATCATTTTATCGGCTTAGTTGATCGTACTGTAGTTAGTATTAGTCACTGAGACTATGTCTCCCTGAGTTCGACTTGGGCCTCACATAGGCCTATATTACTCGACGCATAACTTGTGTTTATATGCACAGTTTTAGCATGTCAGAGTACTCCATTATTGTATTAGTCATTCAAGGACCATTCATACCCAATTACCATCAATTAGTTATATTAAGGCTAGGTATAACAAGCTATACCTCATTAGGGTAAACCCATTAATTCATTATGGTGATTATATATCATAATAATACAAGGGAAAGGGTAAGACTACAAGTTTAACCCATTGAATCATCAAATTCTCATCATCTTAATCATAACATTACACTACATTCTTCACCCAAAATAATGGGAATATTGAGGCATCAACTGCTAACCATTAAATTTTGAAAAGATAAAGCCATTGGTCGTTTACATAAGAAAACATATTGAACAAACCACCTGTGAAGTCATTGATTTGTTCTCTATAAAGAGTCACCATCTAACCCTAGACATCCCTTGATTAACAACACAAAAAGTTCAATTGAGAGTAGGGTAAAACCCACAAGTAATTGTTTATTTAAAACAAGACATCACTAAATGAGCTTCCAAAGTTGATCTCATAAAGGAAACCATTTAAATCACTTTATTAGGACCAACATATTACATTTTGGCATCATTCCAATTTATCGAATGAAGAAACATTAGATCTTAACCATTAGGTCAAGTTCATATATTAAAACCATCAATTGGAGTATAGGTTCGACCATTGCATCAAATGAGCCAAGAAGTGATACGTATGTATGCCCTGAGAGCCAATCATGGGATGATTGGTGGGATACATTAAGATTGACTTGATAAACATCAAATGCAAGCTTCCAATTCTTTCTGGTTCAGTCATATGAGATAGTGATAGAACAGATTGAATGTCTAGCGAATGACAGTACTCAATGACGTATGCCTTTAGGTTGAGGACATGAACGATGAGATCATACGGATGCTAAGAGTTTGTACATTCTTGTTATGTCCCTAGTTGGATGTCATTGTGGAAGGTAGATAGACAACAATGACACACAAGACTAGATTGTGGTGTTGGTTGATGATAGAATCTCATTAGTCATGATATAGAGATATCAAACCAAACGCATAGGTACTTGTTAGAGAACAAGTGTACCAGACAGACCCACCGTGAGTTTGACACATGGAACCATGAGATGGTAGTCACACTCAGTACTCACAGTGATGGGGGTGAGTGTGATTCTTTGACCTGAAATCACTACACTCAACACATGTCATTGAGCACACTTTGACATCATCAAACGCAGTCCTGAAACATGGATTGTTATAAAGGTGATGATTGGGTGGCTTTGACACATGGGGCTTTTGAGGGGTGAGTGATAAATATGGGATTTGTCCCTCCTGAGGGAGTTTGATATCCAAGGCCACTTGATGAGTAGGATTGAGATAGGTGTGCGCACACATGTGTGAATCAGTATGTGATATTGATGGCATACATATCTCCTTCAATCTACTCTGAGATCAAGAAAGTGAATGAACATTGACAGGATGACTGTTCCATGCCTCGAGTTCATTCGGGATATCAGTGACAAAGGAATTATACATTCACTGTAACACCATTCATGGATTGTAGGATGAAAGTTGTTCTCCAACTTTCTACTTTCACTTGGGTAGCACTGATATGTGACTAGGCACCGCTCTTTGCTTGTGAAGTCATAAGTGTTATGGACTTTCACTGCCAACGTGAAATGGACCTGCAGGGTCACACACATAGGATTTAACCTGGAAGAGGAGTTTTGTCCACAAGACTGTAACACCATTCACGGATTGTAGGATGAAAGTTGTTCTCCAACTTTCTACTTTCACTTGGGTAGCACTGATGTGTGACTAGGCACCGCTCTTTGCTTGTGAAGTCATAAGTGTTATGGACTTTCACTGCCAACGTGAAATGGACCTGTAGGGTCACACACATAGGATTTAACCTGGAAGAGGATTTTTGTCCACAAGCAATGTTTAGATTGATTACTAAAGGAGTTTAGTAGTTCAATTAAACACTCAATTAATCGATAGCTCAATATCATATTGTTCAAGGTGTTGGATGCATTGATTAGAGTATCAGATTGATTGAAATCACAATTGACTGATTCTGCACAACCTGCACTCCCAACCGATCGGCTCAAGTGTTGAACCGGTCGGCTGAGGTTGCTAAACCGGTCGGCTCAAGTGTTGAGCCAATCGGCTCAAGCCCAGGGTGAAACGAGCGGTTCAAGTATTGAACCGATCGGTTCAACTGGTGCAACCGAGCAAATTGGGAAAGTCAGGTCGGTGAGAATTTTCCTTTCGTTTCAAATTATCCAATTCGATTGGGAATCAGATTGGTATTCGATACCAATTAGAAACGAAACAAGGAAAGTCAATTTGAGTTGAACCAGGATCTTGAACCGATCGACTGGAGGGTCCAACCGATCGGCTCAAGGGTCCAAACGATCAACTGGAAGGTCCAACCAATCGGCTGGATGGTCCAGACGACCGTTTGAGTCATGAAACGATCGGTTCAGGTTGCGAGTTGGTTGCTTTTGTGGAAAATCTTGAACCCTTCTACTCCTGCGTTTAGTCCCGTATTGCCCGGGATAGAGAACCTTGTCCCATGACCCTCCTATATATATAGGGGCAGTGGGGGCTTCTCAGACAACAGCTCAGTGCAACCAGTTGCTCTGCAAAGTTGTCGTTCTCTCTGGTTTTGGTAACTGAGAGAGAGCCCGAGAAAGTGCTTCCCGCAAAAGGAGGTGTAGCAAGGGAAGGACAACTACAGTTGCAACTGGCAGTAGGAGAGCGTGTTGGTGACTAGTACGTCAACAGGAGGGTGCGACTCCTTCCACTTCCTTGTGGGACAAGGAGTGTGGAGTTCCAGGTGGTCCGTGTGGACTACTACAGAGGTGGGAGGACACTGCCACTCAGGAGGACAACTGTCATCCGACAGTCCGGTAGGAGGAGGAGGAGTCAGTCTCGGTGCGACCAGGAGCTGCACAGACACTGTCCAAGACCGGAGTTGAAGACCGCGCATTGCGCGAGGTATTGTCGCCGAGCAAGCCTCGGGGCAAGGTATGATTCCTCAAACCATCCTTTCCTATTATATAGACGTTGACGCGTTTCCTCGGTATGTGTTTGGGGAGAAAATTTTGTTTCCATTGTCTTCTCTGTCTCCCCTAAAACCCTACAGTGGTATTAGAGCCATGTCAACTGCTCTATATTTTAGGAATATCGATATGATCGATTTTGGTTTGTCACCTTTATTTATTGCATACAATGCGAATAATATCGGCTTTATGCATGTCCAATCCTAAATTCACAAATCCCAATTACATATATGATATGTATTATTAATGCACTCGATACACGTCGCCCTTAAATGAGTTTTGTGGTGGATGTGTGTAGCGTGATTATGGCCTATAAAGCCCTATATGTGTGTGGTTGTTTGTGGTTGCTTGCATCTCGGTCTGCGCACCGATCTTCCCTTTCTCCTATTCCTAATGTAACTCGAAATAATTCGAGATTATTTCCTACCTTTGCTCCCCCCGAATGTAACTTAGGGTTTCCCTTTTAAGCAATGTAAAAGAAAATAGGATAGATTTTATTTCCTGTTATGTCGAAGACCGGCAAACATCTGACGACAGTTGAAACGATCGCTCCAAGGTGTGAACTGATTGGTTGATGTTCCAGACGGTCGGTTGAAGGAGTGAACCAACCGGTTGATGAGAGGTTCGAGGAGAGAGATGAGTGGGTGGCGGACATGACGAGATGTACGATGACCAGGTGAACCGATCGGTTGGAGGAGCCAGCCGATCGGCTGGTGGCACCCAGACGACCGGCCAGAGAGAGCAGATCCGTCATGAGATGAGTTGATCTACTCGGAAGGAAAAGGCACAGATTTCATCTTGTACAGGTTGCATGTGATGTAGACCTAGATGACCGTGACTCCTCTTGGCTCGAGGAATCACATTAGGATGGCCATAATCATCGCTTTTTATCATTTGTGCATGTTTTCTGTGGGATATAGCATGTATATGATACGTACTATGTATTGTGGTGATTGGATATGTATATGTATATAAAAACCAAATCCCTCATTAAATATTAAGTTTTAGATGCCTTCCAAATGTGACACACGTGAAAAGCTTGATCGACCAAGTGTGGGCACGCCCTAGCGTTGTGCACCATCTATCTCGTGGAAGTGTGAAGGATGAATGTGTGGGTCTGCCCTAGCAGGGTGCATATTTATCGTGTTTGCTTTGGGTCGGACTTAACAAGGTGACCTAGATAGGATCTAGCGCCTTGAGGCATGGAGATGATCATTGCAAGGAGTTGTATATGACATCTTATCAAGAGTTTCATATGATGCAATTGGCAAGATTTGCCTACCTGAGAGATCTATGTTGTGGGTGACAGCCCTAGCTGGTCCATGGCTTAGAGGATTTCAGGATCTTGCCCACTAGAAGGTTGTACGCTGCAATCTTCCGAATTGATGGTGAGGGCTATCAATTTGAAGTAAAATAGTGGGAGCAATAATTAATTAAAGGCCTAATTATATCGTCAATTTTTCAAATCAATCAAATAAATTAAAAATGAGTTTTTGGACTAAAATTGCATATTTTCCTTTTGTAGTACAAATGGAAAGAAACAAAAACTTTTCTTTGCGATCGGTCCTTGACAAGGACAAGATAAATGGGACAAACTTCCACGACTGGTATCGGACATTGAGAATTGTTCTCACTCAAGAGTGTAAGCTCTATGTCCTAGATACTCCAATTCCAGAGGAACCCGCTCCTAATGCACCAAAGGTAGAAAGAGATGCTTACAAGAAGCCTTTTGATGATGCCATTGATGCAAAGTGCTTGATGCTATGTTCAATGAATCATGAATTGCAGAGACAGCATGAGAACATGGGTGTCATTGAGATGATTCAACATCTCAGGAACATGTATGAAGATCAAGCACTGTAAGAGAGATACAATGTTTCTAGGGCGTTGTTCAAGTGCGTCATGATAGAAGGAGATCCAGTTGGTCCTCACACACTCAAGATGATTGGGTATGTGGAGAACCTGTAGAGACTGGGATTTCCACTGAGCCAAGAGTTGGCTACTGACGTGATACTGCAATCATTGCCAGAATCTTACAGTCAGTTTGTGATGAACTATAACATGAACAACTTTGATAGGCCACTGTCAGAGTTGTTGGGCATGTTGAGGACAGCTGAGTTACAGATGAAGAAGGACAAGCCTAATTCCGTGATGGTGATCACGAGCAAGAAAGGCAAGTCCAAGCGCAAGGGCAAGGGCAAAGCTAAGAAAAGGTTTTGATGCTAGACAGGAGCCCAAGTCGTCTTCACCTCTCAAGGCCAAAAGAGGCGTGACCAAGAAAGGAAATTGCCACCATTGTCAAAAGCTAGGACATTGGAAAAGGAATTGTCCTCTCTATCTGGAAGAACAAAAGAAGAAGGAGGCAACTGATGTCTCCACTTGAAGGTGTCATGAAAGTAAACTTGTAACACTTTTTGAGGTATATGATACCAACATGTAAAGTGTAAAGCACTCATAATTGGGGCAAGTGTTACCACCATAGATAGGATTACTTTAGTTTATTTTCAGCCTAAAAGGCATGTAATACAGTTATGAACTACTATTTCATATATTGCCAATAGATAGAAACACTTTATTTTTGCATATTGTATGACAATGATAGCAATTAATAAAGAGATGTTTCAATTTATAAAGGTATGCTCTTTGTGGCAATTCCTTGTTTATCTTGTGGTATTTGATATGCATAAGATAAAATGATACCTAAAAGTTATTGATACCTCAAACAATTAAATTAGCATCAATCATGAGAAATTCATTTCTAGTTTCCATGTGATGGATAAATCTAGACTCTTTTGGTTAGAGAACCAGTAAGATACATGAATATCTTGGACATGATTAATCAATCTTCACTAATGTAGTGGGAGAGTGATTATCCTATTAGGTATAATACATGTGATGTATTTACATACCTATTGGAACAAATGCTAATACTTCAAATGGTGTTTAGAGAAATACCAATATGAATATCTTGAAGTGTTCAATATTATCACAAATGAAGTACAAATTTGGTAAAGTGTTAATTCTTGATGAGATCAATGAATGAAATACTTGGACCAAATGTTTGAGATCCTTATGAGTGATTATGATAATGTATCATAGTGAACTCATGATTAAGGCATGGTGATGTCTAAATCAAGAAGGAATCATACTCTAAAGAGTTAGAGAATGATTATCAAATAACTGAATTCTTCTTAATAAAAGAATACCCCACACTGATAAAGGACATCAAGAATCACAAGGAGTTATGAGTTCGTATATCCTTGACAGATACACCTCAATTATCTATGTGATGAGTTGTTCATATGATGAGTCAACTATCTAGATGAATATGAGGAATCAGATTTTGAGATATGGTATAAAACCATTGCATCCTAAATGACTTCCATGTGAGCCATAAGGTATGACCTTGATGGTAGCACTCATTGGATCATATCCATAAGTGCAAATAAGTCTTAAGTGTTAAGACACATGGATAACATTTTAAGAAGGATGATGCTTGTTAATTGCAACTTAATGACTAAGACATTTGGCATATGGATACTAAAACTGCATTCTTATGAGGAATAAAACCATGATGTGTACGTGACACAGCCTATAAGGTTTATGAATCCACTAATGCAAATGAAGTCTAAAAGTTACAATGGACTAATCAATATGATTGATTGAGTACAAGCAACTCAAAATTGGATCTTTACTTTGATGATATAGTCAAAGGGTTTGACTGATATGTCAAAGATAAAGAAGGGATCTGTGATTTAGTGGGAGCGTATTCACATTCCACATGTTGATGTGAAATGGAAAAGTTCTAAAATGGAAATCCAAAAGTGGAAATTATCTTTAAGGAAGATAGAAATGTTTCTTATATGATAGGAATAGAGATCTATAGAGATAGTTCTCGAAAAATCTCTTGACCTGGAAAGAGAAAGCATACATTGGCAATCTGTACTGAAGGGTTCAGTATGCATAGATTCAGTGGGAGAAAACTTGTTCATGTTATATGGATATTAGTATCCCAAGGCCAAGTGTCCAATTCTTATGAAGAATAGGAACACTAAGAATAGATATGGATCTATCATGTATGTAATCATCCCATTGTCTTGCATGTATGACATGGCAAGAATAAAATGCATTCATCATCTTGTATGTAGGACATGGCAATATGATGTGCTCATCCTGATAACTCGTATGTAGGACATGACGAGTGGATGTATGTCTACTTCCAGTAAGGGTTACTAGAATACCATAAGAACTTGATAAGTACTTGGGAAGTACTAGTTCTATGGAGATAAGGAAGAGTTCGATGTAAAGAGTTACATTAATGCAAACTTCCAAAAGGATAGAAAATTAATCGCAAAATATATATAGGATATATATAAAAGTGAAAGTTTGTTGATAATTGGAAGTGTTCCAATAAAACCATTTTAAAAGGGAAATGTCGAGTATCTATGTGTTAGTGAACAACAATGAATACTATATGGATCTGGAAGTTCATGAGATGAACTTATATTCCACTCATTGATGACAAGTCTGGAATCCTTGATCATGCAATGTGGCTAAAGGTTAGCAATGGAATACTAGATCGCATATTACGGCAACTCCATCTCATACGTGCGACGTACAGCGAAGAGATGAGAGACATGCAATTTATACTGACTTTGGCAAGGTGTTGCCATTACTCACTATGTTGGCACTAGAGCAGAGTGACATGTGGAACATATTTGAAGATCACTATGAATATGATTCAAGGTGATTGGCTCGCAGTGCAAGTGGGAGTCTGTTGGTATGTATGCCCTGAGAGCCAATCATGGGATGATTGGTGGGATACATTAAGATTGATTTGATAAACATCAAAGGCAAGCTTCCAATTCTTTCTGGTTCAGTCATATGAGATAGTGATAGAACAGATTGAATGTCTAGAGAATGACAGTACTCAATGATGTATGCCTTCAGGTTGAGGACCTGAACGATGAGATCATACGGATGCTAAGACTTTGTACATTCTTGTTATGTCCCTAGTCAGATGTCATTGTGGAAGGTAGATAGACAACAATGACACACAAGACTAGATTGTGGTGTTGGTTGAGGACAGAATCTCATTAGTCATGATATAGAGATATCAAACCAAACACATAGGTACTTGTTAGAGAACAAGTGTACTAGACAGACCCACCGTGAGTTTGACACATGGAACCATGAGATGGTAGTCACAGTCAGTACTCACAGTGATGGTGGTGAGTGTGATTCTTTGACCTGAAATCACTACACTCAACACATGTCGTTGGGCACATTTTGACATCATCAAACGCAGTCCTGAAACATGGGTTGTTATAAAGGTGATGATTGGGTGGCTTTGACACATGGGGCTTTTGAGGGGTGAGTGATAGATATGGGATTTGTCCCTCCTGAGGGAATTTGATATCCAAGGCCACTTGATGAGTAGTATTGAGATAGGTGTGCGCACGCATGTGTGAATCAGTATGTGATATTGATGTCATACATATCTCCTTCAATCTACTCTGAGATCAAGAAAGTGAATGAACGTTGACAAGATGACTGTTTCATGCCTCGAGTTCATTCGGGATACCAGTGACAAAGGAATAATACATTCACTGTAACACCATTCACGGATTGTAGGATGAAAGTTGTTCTCCAACTTTCTACTTTCACTTGGGTAGCACTGATGTGTAACTAGGCACCGCTCTTTGCTTGTGAAGTCATAAGTGTTATGGACTTTCACTGCCAACGTGAAATGGACCTGCAGGGTCACACACATAGGATTTAACCTGGAAGAGGAGTTTTGTCCACAAGCAATGTTTAGATTGATTACTAAAGGAGTTTAGTAGTTCAATTAAACACTCAATTAATCGATAGCTCAATATCATATTGTTCAAGGTGTTGGACGCATTGATTAGAGTATCAGATTGATTGAAATCGCAATTGACTGATTCTGCACAACCTGCACTCCCAACCGATCGGCTCAAGTGTTAAACTGGTCGGCTGAGGTTGCTAAACCGGTCGGCTCAAGTGTTGAGCCAATCGGCTCAAGCCCAGGGTGAAACGAGTGGTTCAAGTGTTGAACCGATCGGTTCAACTGGTGCAACCGAGCAAATTGGGAAAGTCAGGTCGGTGAGAATTTTCCTTTCGTTTCAAATTATCCAATTTGATTGGGAATAAGATTGGTATTCGATACCAATTAGAAATGAAACAAGGAAAGTCAATTTGAGTTGAACCAGGATCTTGAACCGATCGACTGGTGGGTCCAATTGATCGGCTCAAGGGTCCAAACGATCGGATGGAAGGTCCAACTGATCGGCTGGATGGTCCACACGACCGTTTCAGTCATGAAACGATCGGTTCAGGTTGCGAGTTGGTTCCTTTTGTGGAAAATCTCGAACCCTTCTACTCCTGTGTTTAGTCCCGTATTACCTGGGATAGAGAACCCTGTCCCATGACCCTCCTATATATATAGGGGTAGTGGGGGCTTCTCAGACAACAGCTGAGTGCAACCAGTTGCTCTGCAAAGTTGTCATTCTCTCTGGTTTTGGTAACTGAGAGAGAGCCCGAGCAAGTGCTTCCCACAAAGGGAGGTGCAGCAAGGAAAGGACAACTGCAGTTGCAACTGGCAGCAGGAGAGCGTGTTGGTGACTAGTACGTCAACAGGAGGGTGCGACTCCTTGCAATTCCTTGTGGGACAAGGAGTGTGGAGTTCCAGGTGGTCCGTGTGGACTACTACAGAGGCGGGAGGACACTTCCACTCAGGAGGACAACTGTCATCCGACAGTCTGGTAGGAGGAGGTGTCGTCATTCCCGGTGCGACCAGGAGCTGCACAGACGCCGTCTAAGACCGGAGTTGAAGACCGCGCATTGCGCGAGGTATTATCGCCGAGCAAGCCTCGGGACAAGGTATGATTCCACAAACCATCCTTTCCTATTATATAGACGTTGACGCGTTTCCTCGGTATGGGTTTGGGGAGAAAATTTTGATTCCGCTGCCTTCTCTGTCTCCCTTAAAACCCTACAGTTCATATATTAAAACCATCAATTGGAGTATAGGTTCGACCATTGCATCAAATGAACCAAGAAACCATTGGTTTAAGGCTTAATTGATGATACAACTATATGATTAACTCACCATAGGTTGTGGAGACCTGATCCACAATCACTAGTGACCATTAAGTCACCATAGGTTGTTAGATCAACACTATATTTATTAATCATCATCAAATATCAAGATAATGTCACCATTGATTGATATCATGATTAGGGTCACTTAGTTGTTAATCACTAAGATTATAACTAGGCCAACACCTAACCTAAGGGGTGAACTTCAGTTGATACCCTTTTCCACTACCATCAGTTGTCATGAAGACAACACCATTGGTTGTTGTAATGGTACCACCATCGATTGATGTGTTTATAGAAGAAATCAGCTTTAAACCCTAAAATTGACCATTGGTTGATAGCTGCTTAGCACCATAGGTTGTCAAACCAACCTGATCCAAGTCATATTATACCTTAGGAATAACGTACACATAATCACAGGTTCATCTAGAACTGAAATCAGAACATGGCATTATAAAATTGAAATCCAAGTCAAGCATAGCCTTTTAGTGCATGGATCATCTTTTAAAAGCAAGAACGCGAGCTAGCAAGCTTATGGTAAGCAATAAACGTGGAGAAAGTTATAAAACTTGCCTCTAATGAGAAGATGAAATCCCAAAAATAAGAAAACTCGAGAAGATAGGGTAGAAAATCCAAGCATAAGCTGTGAACTCGTCCATCTAGCACTTTTCTTCATCAAATGAGAAAACTCTAAGCATAAGGAGCAAGAAAGGTAGGGTTTTAGAGCTTTAGAGCAATTTCTACCATGGAACAACAAGATTCTGACATGGAGAAAGGTAAGAGGAAGGATAAAAAAGAAATAAATGGAGGAAAGAAGGGGATTCTTACTTATTTAGGTCAAGATCACTAGAAGGAAGCTTTTTAAACCCTAAAAGGAAGTCAATTGCAACCCTAGATTCTTTTTCCAAGAAGATCCCCTCTTTCTTCTTTCTTGGATAGGAAATTCATAGAAGCACAGAGGGAAAATGAGGTTCATAGAAGGACGGAAGTGGTGGAGATCAAATGTCTCGTTTGGGTGCTTAGGGATAAGTATATGAAACTTTAAGATAAAGAAAAAGAAAAAGTTGAAGTTCTAGTTTCTTTCCAAGTGTCCATGGCCTTAAGCTATTAAGAATATACAAGCACACACACAAGCAGCTCCCCCACCATCCATATAGACCTTCTTAGCTCTCCTTTTTCAAATTTCCAATCCAATCAAATAATTCATTTGTTGGTAGCTACTAAAGGTAGCTCATATATCATGGGGTAAACCCCAAAATACCCTTGAGGAAAACACCTTCAAACCAAGGTTTAAATAGGATCCCCATAGCTCAACAAGATCAAGAATTATGAGAGAATATCCAAGGAACATAATTCAAGTGATAAATAGCAAAGAAAACCTCTCAATTGGGTAAATTGCATAAAAGTCCAAAATATGCATAAAATTGCATAACTTGCTCAAACAATGTCCAAATTGGACCAAATTTGAAACATAAGATTGTCTTACGATTTCAAAGAATATCACAAGGTTATATTAGGGTTATAAGAATTAAATTATGATAATTAAGCTTTTTCAACACTTTAAGCTAGGTTAGGGGTTTGTACTCTAGTTTAGGCCAAGAATCTTTCTAGATCTATCTCTATAGTTATTAATTCCTAACACATAGGATGTTTTACCTAAATCCTTCTTAGAGGAGGTACTTACCAACCATGTTTTACCTATTTGTATAGTTGGTATGCCATTCATCATCAATATTATGTCATCTACATACAATTTGAGGAATAAACTTATGCTTTCACTAACCTTCATATAAACACATGATTTATCTTCATTTTTACTAAATTCAAACTCTTTGACTGTTTCATAAAATGAAGATTCCAGCTTTGAGATGCTCACTTCAATACATAAGCAGACCTTCATTTCTTATATACTTTATTTACTTCTTTTTATTTATAAAACCCTCATGTTGTCTCATATACACATCCTCAAGCAAAACCCTATTTAAAAAAGGATGTTTTAACATAGATATACCTAAATTCATAGTAAGCTACACTGGAAAGCATGATAATGATGGACTTAACCATGGCAACTGGTGAAAAGGTTTTTGTCATGTTCAATACTTTGAACTTGTTTGAAACCCATTACAACCAATTGGCCTTCCATGTTGGTTTTCTTCTTGAAGACCCACTTGCACCCTATGGGTTTTATACCTTCATGTGGATCCACTAAGGTCCATACCTTCTTGGTTACATGGAGTCCATCTTGGAACTCATGGCCTCAAGCCAGTTCTTAGATTCTAACTTCTAGGTAGGTTGTTGGTTCATCATCCATGGACAACTCATCGATTTCTTGAGTCACAAGATAATCAAATCTTTCAGTCTCAAGATGTGTCCTAATACTTCTACAACGTTTATGTGTTACATGAGGAACTTGGGATTCCACAACAGTTTGTGATTCTCCTTGGTCCTATTGTACCTCTATATTTTCAACAATTTCTCATTGGTCTTGAAATTTTTGAGTTCTACTTTTCTCCCACTAAATCCTTTGGAAATAAATTCCTTTTCTAAGATTACAACCATTTTGGTAACAAATACTTTGTTTTCCAATGTAATAAAAGTAGCATCCTTTGGTTTATGGTGGATATCCAAAAAAATAACATTTATCTAATTTGGGACCAAGCTTTTCACGAATTTTTTTTCTCTCATAAGATTTACATCCTCAGATCTTCATAGAAGTACATATCATGAAAATTCCCATGCCATATTTCATATGGTGTTTTTTGAACCGATTTTGATGGTACACAATTTAGTGTAAATGTTGTGGTTAAGATTATCCCTAGAAGGAAGTCAGAACATTAGCTAGATTTAGTGATGATTGCAATAGGGTACAATTTCTTCTTTTTGATACATAATTATGTTTTAGGTGGAGTCCATTGTGACATATGACCAAGGTCTCATAGAAGGTCATCAAACTCTTAGTGCAAGTATTTTCCACATCGATCATATCAAAGTGCTTTAATACCAGCAACCACTTTTAGCATTTGTTATAAATGGTCTACATACATTGGTATGTACAAGTCCTAATAGATCACTCGCTCTTCCACTGTATCCAGTGAAAGGTGCTTTTGTCTTTAGCCCAACAAACAAGACTGGCATGTCTCTTATCAGTTCAAAAACCAAAAGAGTCTAGGTAACCATATGTATGGAATCTAGAGATGCTTCTCTCATTTATGAGCTTAGACAACAATGTCATAGGTACACTTTGTTTGAGTATAAACTATGAGACATTAGGACATTTCCAAAAAAGATCTAATCTTTGAAACAAAACATCAACCTTTAATTACATGAAATTCGAATCCACTCTTGTCCAAACAAGATACACAGTTTAATGGAAGGTACATAATAACAATTCACTAATTCTATTACAAGCCCACTTGGCTAAGATATATAACAGGTTTCAACTATAGTGGTAGCAACTCTTGCTCCATGTAGTTCTACCTTGTCTTGCTTAGTTCTTCTCAAATTTTGCACATCATTGTATGTTATAGATCATTATCCAGTATCAAATACCAAAAATAATTATTTAAAGTATATGCATATTAATAATGTGTATACCTAAATTGGATATTTCTATCCCGTACTTCTTCTTCCAAAGTTTCTCCATGTAAACAGGACAATTCCTTTTCCAATGTCTAGGCTGGTGAGGGTGGTGGCACTTGCCTTCCTTATTCACCCCTCCCTTTTCCTGAAGTGTAGAAGACATGGGTTTCTAGTTGGCTTTAGAGCTCTTTTTGGTCTTTACTTTTCCCTTAGACTTTCCCTTTCCTTTGTTGATCATCATCATAGATCTAGATTTGTCCTTTTTCATCTACGCTTTAGCAGTCCTCAACATGCCAAGCTATTCTGACAACAAGTTATCAAAATTGTTCATATTGTAGTTCATGACAAATTGGCTATATGATTTTGGAAACGACTATATAATCACATTCATGGCAAACTCTTAGCCTAAGAGAAAACCCAGTCTCGATAGGTTCTGCACATAACCAATCAATTTGAGCACACGAGGTCCCATTGGATCTCCTTCTACCATCTTGCACTTGAACAACGCCTTTGAGATATCATATCTCTATTGTCTTTCCTGATCTTGGTACATATTCTTAAGATGTGCTAACATCCCCAGAACATCTATATTCTCATGTTGTCTTTGCAACTCATAGTTTATTGAGTATAGCATCAGGCACTTGACATCTGCGACATATTCAGAATGCTTCTTTTAAGCATCCCTTTCAGACTTAGGCACAGTGGGAGTAGTTTCATCTAGCTCTAGTGTCTCCAGGATATAGAGTGTGTGCTCTTGAGTCAGAATGATTCTCAACGTCCTGAACCAGTCATTGAAGTTATTCTCCTTCAATGTGTCCTTCTCTAGGACTGGTGACAAGGAAACTACGTTGTTGTTTTCCATTTTTTTCTACAATTTTTTTTTCATTTTGTCAAAACCCTTTTGATTTGATTTAATTAAAAGAAAATTTTAACAATATTAATTAGGCCTTTAAATAATTACAGTTCCAACTATTTTGTTCATGATAGCCCTCAGTTTCAATTCAAAAGATTACAGTGCACAACCGTCTAGTGAACTATGGTCCAAGATAATTAAGTTATTACTAAACCAATGCCAATGTCCATAACAAATCATTAAGGTAGGAAATATTTGCCAATTGCATCCCATGCAATTCTTGAATAGATGGTATGCACAAGTTCTTGTCGCATTCCATCTATATGCTTCTAGGCACTTAACCTCATTAATATCACCTAGTTAATCCTAACCCAAAAGCAAACATGATTGTTTTGCACCCTGCTTGGCAGGCCCACAAGCTACCATCACACTTCCATGACAAAAATAGTGCACCATGCTTGGTCGATCACGCTTTTCATGTGCGCTTCTTATGGCACCATAGAGGCATAGAGTTCTGCATGGACAACATAGAGGCATATGGGTAGTCCAATCATTCCTTTTAGATCATATTATCCGAGGCCTCAAATCTTGGGATGTTACAATCTCCCCCACTTAGAATCTTGACGTCCTCGTCAAGGTTCAACTATATGGCCTCATAATCTGACCCCATTTCAGTACAGACCCACAATGGCCCATGGACACCCAGCTCCCGTCCACGGCTACCAACGCAAGGGTGGCTCCATCTCGTCTCTACGGATAGCCCTTTCCAACGTGCCTGGACCGCACGGCTCAAGACTGGCATGCCACATGCCCATGTGGGCCCCACCTACTGGAGGGGTTATGGTTCTGATACCATTTGTAACGCATGGGCCCACTGCCCAAGGCTATAGCAGAGTTTCAGGAATGACGACTGGCCCCACAGACCACCACTAGCCTTAACTGCGCATTTGTCCACACTGACGCGCAAGCCAAGATCAACTTCCCAACTGGTCACCCATCCTAGTACTACTCCAAGCTGAGCACGCTTAACTATGGAGTTCTTTAGAGATGGGCTCCCTGAAAAGGAGGTGCACCTTGGTGATATGGGTAGTCTGATCATTCCTTATAAGATCTTTTTATCCGAGGCCTCAAATCCTGGGATGTTACAATAAATGCACCTTGGTGATATGGGTAGTCCAATCATTCCTTTAAAGATCATGTTATCTGAGGCCTCAAATCCTGGGATGTTACAAGAATCCTCTAGTAGGTTTATTAAGCCTCCAGTTGATCGGTTGGCTCCTTCAATCTATATCCTCTTTGGTCCTCTATTTGATCGACTTGATTCCTAGATAATTGACTCATATGGTACATATATGATAGTCCTTTGCCGGTGGTGACAAGAGGAATTAGGGGTCGGCCTATCTATAAAAGTATTCTCTTTCACTGATACAGAAATTAAAGATAATCCTTTTAATGCATTACATTGTAAAAGTAAAACCTCGAGTTACATTCAAGAAGAGTATAGGGAGGAAAGCATTAATTTACATATGGAGAAATAGGGAGAGGCAGTCTGCAAACTGAATTTAAAAGATAGGAAATAAACCATTCAACCATGCACACATATCCAAGGGTATTGGCCATAACCATGCTTACATTCACCATCAAAAAATTTTTAGGGCGACAAGTATAAATTGCATATATATCAACTCATATATAGGATCTACAGGACATTGCCTAGCATATGGGGTATTTAATCGGATATGCACATTAATTATTATAAATATTCACATCGCATGAAATAAATAAACAATAAAAGAAAAACCAATCATATTGATTAAATTCTAAAACATAGTTAAAATTGATGTGGCTGTGATACTAATGTAGGGAAATATGGTGACATATATGGGAATAGAAACAAAAGAAATCTTGCCATTTCCCCATAAACCAGTGAATCACATCAACAACTATGAAACGGGAAGGAAGGTGCAAGGCTTATACCTTGTCCTGGAGCAAGTCCAATGACAATCCATGCAGAGTGTGCTTCTTTCTCAAGCAGCACCTACACAGTATTTGACGGCGGCCTTCTAGTGTAGCACCTTAGAAAAAAGTTGACAACATCCTCCTAGCATAGTGGCAACGACCTCTATGCCTCTATGTTGTCCATGCAGACCACCGAGAACTCCTCGTCATTCTTCTAATTGTCCCTTCGTGTTGTCAACATTCTAGCATCAAATTTTCTCCCCTTTGTCTATCTATCCCTTTTACAGATAAGATGCCTCTGGCTCTCATGTTACCACGACTGAGATATGAGGATTCTTTTTATACAAGGGTGTTAAGAGCCTTGGCTACCCCCCCTTTATATAAGAGCGGATGGGATAGGGTTTCCACAATTCCTAGGGATATGAAGGGTCATATCTCATGGTTTAGTGATTATTTCACATCACCACTTGGACGACTGGACACCCATTAGTTGACTGGACACTCTAGTCAGTCGATTGTCTTGTTTTCCTATTCACAAAAGTATTGGATTTTACTGTGATAATTAATACATGTCATTGCATCAGCAATAACACTTGACCCAATCCTACTGGTCGTCTAGTGGATCAATTGGACTTTTTAGTCGGTCGATTGGACATTCCATTCAGTTGACTAGACACTCCAGTTAGCCAACTAACAACCAGTGTTGTTTAAGTTGATTACCTAAACACTTTAGTAACCAAGTTAAATCTTATCCATGAGTGAACTTCTATTTCAAGTGCATCCTATGTGTGTGACCGTATAGGTCCCAAATTACATCGATATTAAATGTCCATAACTAGATTATGACATCACAAGCAATGACCATCATTTAGCAACACATCATTGCTACCCAAGTATTTGGAAAGTTAGAGAACAACTTCAACCTACATCGGTGATCAGTATTACCATGATCTTATAGATCCTTTGTCTCTAATATCTAGATTAAAGATGAGGCATAGAATTATCATCTTCTTAACATTCAATCCATGTCCCTTGAACTAGACAAGACTGTATGAGATGCATGTGAGCTCGCATATCACACATTGACTCACATGAGCATGGCCATTCTTTTCTTAGTCTTTCTTATCAAGTGGCTAGGATATCATCTCTAAAAGGAGGTACAAATCCCATCTACATCACTCATAGTAAATCCCCATGTGTCACAATGTACCTGAGCACCACCTTTATGGTAACCCTTATTCATGGTCACACTAAATTGTGACAAAGTTCATTGAACGACATGCGAAGAGTGTAGTGACTTCAGGTCTAAGAGGCACAATCACAAGTCTCACTTTGAGAGATGATTCTAACCATCATTCCAAGGTTTCCATGTATCACTCTCAAAGTGGGTTTGTCTAGTACACTGTTCTTTAAGAAGTACCTGTGTTTGACATGATATCCAAATATTATAACTAATGAGAATTTGTCATCAGTCAATACACATTCTTGTCTTATGTATTACTATTGTCTATTTTTCTTTTAAAGTAATATATGACTAGGGACATAACAAGAGTGTATATACTCTTATCATACATATGATCTCATTATTTAGGTCATCAACCTAAAGATATATGTCATTAAGTATCATCATTCTTTAGACATGTACCATGTTTGTGTCATCATCTCATAATTGAGATAACATAATAAAGAGAATTACCTTTATTATTCATCAAATCAAGTACATGATGCCCCAGTATAATCATCACATGATTGGTTCGCTGGGTACACATATACCAATAGAGTCACCAATGAGGGTGTCATCACCAAGATAGAAAGCAATAATATTGATATTCCATTCATCCTTCTGTAGTAAAATAAGAGGATGGCAAGCCAATGAAAAACGAAGTGGATCCAATGGATCACCTTAGAGAGAAGCAGATCACTCTAATCCACAAAGAAAGGATATGGTGAGCTATAATAGATTTCAGCCCAACATGCAATAGATGGGAAATGAAGATGGACCTCCTGAAGTATGGTCAATGTTCAACCATGTTAAAAGCATTAGTGAACTCAACAAGGTCCAATGTAAGAGTGGTTGAATGTTGTTTATCATGGGAACTGTGAGTAAAAGCCTGTAGAAAGGATTCAACATCCCCAAGAATACTGATACCAAATTGATGATCTTTAAGATAATGGATTGCATCTGGAAAGACACCCTTTATTGCAACCTAGAAATAAGATCATGCAAATCATTCCAACCGTGATAGGAAAAAAATCATTGTTCGTCTTGAGAAGAGGAGTCAAAGGGGAATTTAAAACATAGGGTTCTAGGGAGGTAGGACAACGATCAGTAAGAAAAAGATTGACCACAATTGACATTGCACTCAAAAAATCATCTTTCATAGAGACATGCAAAGTTGTCCCTTTCTGGAAGGATTAGATTGCCTCTTCAACCATAGCTCGACAAACAACAAAGGGAGAGCAAGAAATATTTTACATAGGATGCACCATAAGAGGGGGCATCGAGAGTGTTTTGTTACAAGCTCCAAACGAGTAGCATGGTTAGAGGGGGAAATAAGTCTAGAGTAGAGAACTCAGATGTCAGCAAAAAATTGGCCACTAATGATCTTTTTATTGGCATGGGAAACACTAGATTCAATAGTTTGTACTCACAAAAGGACATTGATGGGTCAAGATATGGGCAAGGAGTTGTTGGATACTGTCAGGTCCTAAATTCCATATTTCTAAGACCTTGTTGTTGTGAGGCATGCTTTGGTGATGAGCGTTCCTGAGAAGACTCGGGAGAAAATTGGTAGAGAAGACACATAGGGAGAAGTAAAAGACAAACTCATACAACAATGGAACAAGGACAAGAAGACACTTATTGAAGGACAACATACATAGTGTTGGAAAATGAAATCTGAAAAAGAATCAGGATGCTTTTTATCATGGGAACACCCATGCAAAAGACAAAATCTATGGCAACCCTCCACACTAAATGAGATTACTCAAAACCAAAACACAATCAATCACTAATTAATCACATAAATAATAAGGGGTTAAGCTTCTTCAAACATGTCCAACTACATTTACATAGAGAACCAACATCAGCATAAAAGCTCATACCATACCATGTATCCTTACAACCATTTTGTGGCCTCAACCACAACTTATATACAAAGAGTTTTATCCACATCTTTACATCATGTACGAAAGTCAGAAAGCTATCAAAAACTTGAGTCAGTGAAACATCATCTACAAAACTTTCCCGCTCAGACTTGAGCATACCAGGACGACTCTAGGACACACTAGACAACTTAGCCAACTTCTTCTATGGGTATTCAAAATACTCCTCCTCACTACCATACGTTTGATGGCATGTTGACGACCACCTAAAAATATGTGGTGACGCATGAGGTGAGACTCATGTCCCAACAAGAGATATAACTCTCAACAAAATTAATAACTTACAACAAATTATGTAATTAAACATATAAATCAAATATTACTATAAAATTGAAAGATTGAAATATTATTTAAAGGAATAGATAGAGATAACACCATATGTACAGTTGATTTCTCTAATCGCATTATATAACTTCTACATGTTAAAAGAGACAAAGCAAGCGTCATAGTCCAATGTAAGTTGTTGAATAACCCTAACAGATATAGTACACAGTTGGATTACATATTTTATTAAGCCTTGGGGAGTTTGAGGCGCACCACTCAAACTTCATGCTGACCATTGCAAAGTTGCAATTAGCTTCGTACGAGATCTAGGAGAGTTGGAATCCGATTATACCTTCCCCTAGTCAGTACAAGTCCACCACAGTAACATATTAGTCAAACTACAATCATCCTAGTCCGCCCTTGGTACACAAGCCATGGCACTAGAAATAAGGTATTCAACCCTAAAATCCAAGGTACAACCACAACTTTTTTGATCAACTCATATATGCATATTCATCTGAGACACAACGTCAACTATTCTCCAAAATATTGGGATTAGGATGAGAAGGATATATCCTCCCTACACCAGCATATACTCAACAACATACGACTCCAAGTTTCCCTTCTGGAGTACTCATTTTACTATCTAGCAGTCCTGACACTGGAATAGTTATACAACACAAGGTACTACATGATTAGGGTTTCTTGATTAGTTAAGCCAATTGGGTGAATTTAGGCTACATCAAACAAGTTACATACAAACAACAATATTGTTCCTATAAGAATCATTGATATATGACAACTCCAGAAGATATAAAACATATAAAGCATATCCCTATCACAACATCACATGGTACTAGTACATTTCCATCCATGAAGAGTATATATTTCCATTAGATCGCAAAACATGCCCAAAAGCCATTCATTCCAAAAACATCATTGCTTTCTACAAGAACATCATTATCATCCAATAGTCTGTAGAGGGTTCAACATGTCACCCACAAACTTGTTACCTTCAGGCCCAACATAGGTGTTCATCAATCATAAAAATTAGGACACTCCCAAGAGTAACAAAAAAGAGTTACCTTTAGCAAAATGAATGTATCTCTTCATCATTTCATTATCAATAGAAGATACAAGTATAAAAATATCACCAATCAACCATTTCAAGAAAGTTTTAAGGATGTGGATTGGATTTGTATCACAAATCATCATGCATAGGGAAACCATTGGTTTATTAGCAAACTTGCATAAACACTTAAGAAAATCATCATTTCATTAGGACACTTTAAGTACGTACATAGATAAACTGTCATTTCATTAATGGACATAACCAAGAAGCAAAGCCATCGGTTCATATAAAGACTTAGCCAAAAACATCAATTCTCATGCCTACAATACTCATCGGTTTATTCTTTTACTCATATTAACCATCAATTTATATATGTACTTAGCAAAAGGAAACCATTGGTTCAAGGATAGAATAACCATCACTTTATGTTCTAGGTAAAACATCATTTCATTCACCATGTAAACCCATCCATTCATTGTTGAACATAGCCAAAAATAAGGCCATCGGATCATTAGTGTACCTAGACAAAAGCAAAACCGTCGGATCAATAGAATACTTAGCCAAAAGCAAAACCATAAGATCATGAGAGTACTTAATCAAAAGAAAAACCTTCAGATAATTAGGGTAATTAACCAAAATCAAAACCATCAGATCATGGTCAGCAAAGCCACCAATTCATTTAGTTAACATAGCCATTGGTATTTTTGACTTACATAACCATCAGTTCATTTTTACCAAGTGTATCATTGTTTCTCACTTTAAGTAACACCATCCTTTCCTACTCTTAATAAAACCATTGTTCCAAGTACAAGGTAGAACCATTGACTCAGAGGCTAAGTATGATCATCAATTTTAGCACTAAGTAATACCATCGATTTCTATGCTAAGGGAAAACTAGTTCTTCACACTAAGTAGAAACCATCCTTCCATACCTTCCAAACCAAGTTAGTTAATGTCCATACCAGAATGATCATTTATATGATATTAGGATAATTTAACAACACACAATTATCGTCCATGTATACAAAGTAGTGCACATAAGATCATCTCTCTCCATAATACCATGTTCTATGGAAAGATCTGTATAGGCAAGTTAAAAGCAAGCAAGAAACAATTTTAAGGTTATATAACTCAACTCAAGATGAATATGAATGCTCAAACATCAAGTTGTCAAGGAGAGAAGATGAAAAACCCAGATACACTATAAAACTTGATAACCTCCCATTTTGTGATATTATCTTAATAGTTTTCCTCAGTTTTCCATACTCTTTCTCTGATAAATTAGATAGAATCCTTAACTTTCCTCCTTTATTGCAAATATACCATTAGAATAACTTTTCTACTTTTTTATTACAGAAAAAAATACAAAAAAATCACAAAAGTTCCAAACGGTCCCGAGACCGCATGGAGTCATACGATCCCAAGACTGCATGAGTCATACGATCCCAAGACTGCATGGAGTCATACGGTCCCAAGACCGCATGGAGTCATACGGTCATGCGACCGCATGGAGTCATACGGTCCCGAGACCGCATGGAGTCATACGGTCCCGAGATTGCATGGAGTTATACGATCTTGAGACTGCATGGAGTCATACAGTCCCAAGACCTCATGAAGTGACACGGTCTCGGGACCGCATGGAGCTATACAGTCCTGATACCGTGCAAGGCAAAACGGTCTCGAGACCGCGCAAGGCCAAACGATCCCGAGACTGCACGAACCCAAATGGTCTTTAAGACCGTTTGGGCCCAAAACTGCCCAAACCGTTTGGACTTCACTCAAAGCCTATAAATAAGACCCAAACGGTCCTCACAAGGCATCAAGTTTCAGAAGTCCAAAGGTTGCCTCTACTACTCTAGAGCTATCCCATCCTTCATCTACTGCCTCGAGGCTGCCGGTCTGAAATCCACACTCCACCCAGAAGCTGCTTTCTCTCTCATCACCAAAGAAGGTGGGAAGAGGAAGATTCATCATTGAGCAACCTGCAAAGTGGAAGATCGTCGCTCTCTCTCTCCAAGGGGTTGACCTTCCTCCCTCCTTCGTGGAGATGACGTTCTCTCTCTCTCTTCTCGCCTCCTTCTTTGTCCTTGCTATGAGCGAGTAGTCTTATACACTAGGGTGCGTGGAGTAGCCCCGCTACCCATGTTTTCATTTCATGCGCTGTAATCCATAGTTTGAAATAGAGATATACTTTCTTTTCGGTTCAATATCAATCACTTAATGAATGCTTGTTGCTTGATCACCAACTTGTGTTACCTTTTATCTTTTAGTATGAATTGTCTACTTTTGTACTATTAGATTCGAATCCCGATTGAATGTTGGTTCTTGATGCATGTATCCACCATGCATCTATTTCGGTATTAGGAGTGTTTTTCAAGAAGTAGAGTAAACTCACTTCCATCATTGTACTTTCATACTATGAAATGGAATCAGTTGACGTATGAAAGTACAACCTTGATAAGTCGAGGAACACACTTTGCGAAGGGAATGATGTAAATTAAGTGACCATTCGTTCGGGGATGGTTGGCATTGCAACATTCCCTCACTTCTCATAGTTAGTTCTCCGAAAGGAAACTAAACCTACAAAGATACTAACCGTTTAGACTCTTATTACAGGTTATGTTTCTATGTTGCATGTTTTGATCCGTGTGTAGTGGTGGTGAAAGCCGATCACATCCTAGTGGTTTCTTATCATTGTTTACAACCTTAAATTTACTTTCTTTGTTTTTCTTACACTTAGTTTAAAAACAACCAAACCAACTTTTCGATCTAGATACCAACTGTTAAGAGGTTAAGTGAAATTCTAACGCTTTCCATCTTGTTTTCCCAATAAGATCGTTGTCCTGTGGATTCGACCCTTAACTATACTACGATAAGACTTCAACATATCTTAGCATATGTGGGTGGAGTTTCAATCTAGTATAAGCAAGGCTAAACCTAAAGACTTACTATCTTTAGGATTTCTAGTGGTGCATGCAATTCTATGAGAGTGGAAGCTCCATCAAAATTTGGTGTCGTTGTCGGGGACAACGGAACGGTTTGATTCCATTTACCATCTTGCTAGTTGGTTAGGGTTTTACACTTTTCCTTAAACATTACTCCATATCTTCTTGAATTCATCATATCTCCTGCACTATCTAAAAAGTGTATTTCTTCCTCTACTCAGGTCGAAGACGTGTATGCAACCATCGCATAATCTCGGATTCTCCCCTGATCCAGAGTATGACTCTGAGGTAGAGAGAAGCTTCCACCGCCGCATCAGACTTAACCACCAAAGAGCCAAGCAAATGGCTGAAGATCAACGCCAAGATGCGTTAGTAATGGAAAGGGTCAACGTTGCCATAGCCGCTTAGATAACACAACTCATTGCTGACACTCGTGCTCAGATCCAAGCGGAAATCTGAGATGAAGAACAGTCCCGTATTCGAGCTGAAAATGAAGCAGCTAACCAAGCTGCCCAGTTAGAGCTAAGAAATAAGCAATTAAGGGACTATGTCGTCCCCAATAACTATGAAGACAATCATCCAGTTTGGCCACCGATCATCAACATACCCAACTTCAAAATCCGGACACAATGGATTCAAATCATGCAGGGCATTTCATTCTCTGGTGGTTCTGGAGACGACTGCATGGATCACTTGAAAAGATTCAAGGCACTTTGCCGACTTGTCCCACAAGTTGGAGTTGCCTTTGACGCAATAATGCGACATCTTTTCCACTTCACTCTATCCGAAAGGGCTTTGAGTTGGTACCACTCACTTGATAGGGAGCCAATCATCACCACCTGGGCTCCCTTGGAAGAAAAGTTCCTGGAAAAGTTTTTCCCTCCTTCATTAACCTACGAAATTAGGGGGCAGATCAACCACTTTTCCCAACTTCCTGGAGAATCACTCGCAGAAGCATGGGAAAGATTCAAGGAGCATCTAAGGAAATGCCCTCATCACGGTATCTCCCAAAATCAATTAATAGAAACATTCTATAGGGGGTGAATGATGACATCAAGCAATTTCTAGATTCCTCATCTGGAGGAAATTTTATGAGAAAGAACTACGAGGATGCTTGGAAAACTGTTACACTTGGAGCTGAGAACCAATCCAATTGGGGACGATCATTCTCTAAGGGAGTCCTCAAAGTTTATAAGGCTGAGGAATCAATGGAAATGAAGGCTATTGCTGAAGCTTTAAAGACTATAGCTCACAAACAGCAGGCACTTGAAACTTCATTTGGAGACTATGACAAAAAGAAAAACCCCCAAGTCCAACAAGTTAAAGTTGCTACAGGGACTTGTGAAGCCTGTCACGCATCCGATCACCCTACACTGTCATGTGGCTTACTTTATAATGTGATGATGGATATGAAACCACCACAACAATAGTACGAACCAATCATTGAACACCCTGAAGATCAGATGCTCGAACAAGTTAATTCTATTCATTCCATACCGGTACAAGCTTACTATAATCCAAATAAACCAAGAAACCACCCAGGCTTTTAATATGGGAATCCTGCGGGGACTGCTAACCCGCAACATCAAACACAAGGCGGATCCTCCAATAGATTTCCACCTAGATTTCAAAGCAACTTTATCCAAAATCAAGGGAACCTCAGAAATAACTTCCCAAGATTCAACTACCCTAGAAATCCCTCCGCCTACTATCAATATACCCATCCTCCTCTGCACCCACAATTGCACCCTTAGTTGTAGCAACCGCAGCAACCTCAGTTAACACCACCTCTGCAACAACCACATCAAGGACAACAACAACTCACTCAAAAAAAATGCCCCCTCCCAGCCAACAGACAAGATGACTATGATCAGGCAGATGTTACAGTCACAACAAACCATGCATGCCAATCAGCAAGCTCAATAGAAGGCGCTGGAGGCTCAATTAGCACAAATTGCTTCCCAATTGAAGCCACCAGCATGTACTTTTGATGGTCAACCAGAGTCAAACCCTAGACACGATCAAAATAGACCAGAGCAATTGAATTTCGTCACTACAAGATATGGTCGTGTCTTTCATGAAACCACAAGAATCGCTCATGATGATGATGAGACACTTGTCTTCACTCTGAATGCAAGCCCGAATCTAGGAATTGAGAAATCTGCAGAGACCGCAAAAGGTAAAGAAAAGGAGCAAATTCCCAAAGAGCCAGAAGTTCTGCAATATAAGCCTAGGATACCATATCCAGGAAGATTGCGAGAGACTAAAATGGACACTAGGTTCCAAAAATTCAAGGAGGCAATGAAGAAACTTTATATCAATATCCCGCTCCTCAATGCTCTCTCTGAAGTACCAGCTTGGGCTAAATACCTAAAAACCTTGCTATCAAGGAAATATATTACTGAAGAGCAAGAAATAGTCAATCTGGATCAGACTACCTCCGACATCGTTCTTAATAAGATGCCAAAGAAAAAGAAGGATCCTGGTTCTTTCGGTATTCAATGCTGTATTGGAAATGCTTCGAGCAAAAAGGGATTAGCTGACTTAGGGGCTAGCATATCTATTATGCCCTACTCCATGTGTAAAAGATTGGGTTTTACTGACTTGCTACCCACAACAATGACAATTCAGTTAGCTGATTCCACTATCACTGCACCATTAGGAATTATCGAAGACATTCCAGTCAGGATAGGCAAGGATGCTTATGTCCCATGTGATTTTGTCATTATGAATATGAAGGAAGATCTCAGATACCTAATAATATTTGGCAGACCCTTCCTTGCCACAGCTAGGGCGCTCATTGATGTCGAAGCTGGCACGATCATTCTGAGACTGGGAAAAGAAGCAATTCAGTTTCGGGTCCTCAACAGCATGAAAGGTCCCATCATTCAAGAGGAAGTTTTTCTCCTAGACACAATACATCAAATATCCCAATTGGAAATTTCTAAACCATCTGATGAGTTAGAAAATGTCTTAATAAATCCAGAGGTCGAATTCTCATCCAACGAATTAGTTCAACAATTCTTGCAACGCTTAGAGAAAGATGAAGAAGCACCAACAACCACTTTTGAGGAGCTCAAATCGGTCACTATTCTAGAAACAACAGAAGTACCTAAGGCTCCTGAGATGAAAACCCTACCAACGGGACTTAAGCACGTCTTTCTGGATGAAGAAAAACTATGTCCAGTAATCATCTGTTCCACTCTAATGAAAGACTAGGAAGAACGACTTCTCGTTGAGTTGAAGAAACATAAGAAAGCCATTGGGTACAAAATAATTGACCTGACAGGTGTAAACCCAGCCTTATGCATGCATAGACTGCCCATGGTGGAAGAATTTAAACCTTCAAGAGAGCATCAGAGAAAGCTGAACCCCAATCTTAAAGAAGTTGTTCACCTTGAGGTCCTCAAACTACTGAAAGCCGGTATTATCTACCCAATTTTAGATTCCCAATGGGTCAGCCTTGTCCAAGTGGTCCCCAAAAAGGGAGGGACCACTGTTGTACCAAATGATAAAAATGAGCTAGTACCCACGAGGACTATCATAGGGTAGAGGATGTGTATCGACTTCAGGAAACTAAACAAAGCAACACGAAAAGATCACTACCCTCTACCTTTTCTTGACAAAGTCCTCGAACGCCTAGCCCATCAAAAGTTCTTCTGTTATCTCGATGGTTATTCCGGGTTCTATCAAATTCCTATACACCCAGAAGACCAAGAAAAAACAACTTTTACTTGTCCCTTCGGGATCTATGCTTTCAGAAGAATGCCATTCGGGCTGTGCAACGCACCTGCTACCTTCCAAAGGTGCATGTCTTCTATTTTTGTAGGGTTAACCGAGTCCATAATGGAAGTATTCATGGATGACTTTTCAGTTTACGGAGATTCCTTTGACAATTGCCTACTCAACCTTAAACAAGTCTTACAAAGATGCGAGGAAACGAACCTTATCTTAAATTGGGAAAATGCCATTTTATGGTAACTGAAGGTGTCGTCCTCGGACATAGAGTGAGTGACAGAGGGATCGAGGTAGACAAAGCAAAAATTAGTGTCATCTTGAAACTGTCGCCGCCAAAAGACGTAAAAGGAGTACGAGCATTCTTGTGTCATGTTGGGTTTTATCGAAGATTCATTAAAGATTTCTCGAAAATAGCAAAACCCATGACCCAACTATTGATAAAAGACGCCAAGTTCAATTTTGACCAAGAATGTCTACAAAGCTTCACAACCTTAAAAACTCTCTAGTCTCTGTGCCTATTCTGAGAGCACCTGACTGGTCGCAACCATTCGAAATAATGTGTGATGCTAGCGACTATGCTATAGGAGCAGTGTTAGGATAGAGAATTGATAAAAAGCCTTATGTAATATACTATGCGTCCAAGACTCTTGATGAAGAAAAAAAGAACTACACCACTACAGAAAAGGAGTTCTTAGCTGTCATCTATGCATTTGAGAAATTCCGCTCCTACCTGATTGGATCAAAGGTCATAGTCTACACTGACCACTCCACCATACGATATCTAATTCAGAAGCAAAACACAAAACCCAGACTTATCCGTTGGGTGTTAATGCTTCAGGAATTTGATTTAGAAATCAAAGACAAAAGCGGAGTGGAAAACGTCATCGTTGATCATCTTAGCCGCATTGAAGTTGAGGATGATGATAAAGTACCTATCTGAGACTCCCTCCCTGACGACCAGCTAATGAAAATAACCACTGGATTCCCCTGGTATGCTGACATAGTGAATTATCTGGCTACAAGAATCATCCACCCTTCCGCCTCTCATAACGACAAAAAGAAATTCCTCCACGATGTTAATCAATACTACTGGGACGAACCTTACCTCTTTTGCCTATGCATTGACGGACTTTTCCGTTGTTGCCTACCTAAAGAAGAGATTACTCTTGTCTTAGAACATTCTCATTCTGGTCCCACTGGGGGACACATGAGTTCGAAAAAAAAAACACTACAAAAGTTCTACAATCGGGTTTCTTTTGGCCCACAATAGCAAAAGATTCCCATGATTTTGTAAAATCATGCAATAAATGTCAACTCTCTGGCAGTATAACTAAAAGGAATGAAATGCCCCTCACTATGTGGCAAGAGATCGAACTTTTTGATGTGTGGGGGATAGACTACATGGGTCCTTTCCCCTCTTCATATGGATTTTCTTACATACTGGTTGTTGTGGATTATGTCTCGAAATGGGTAGAAGCTATACCCACATTCCAGCGATTCCAAACTAGTCATTAAGATGTTTAAAGATATCATTTTTCCCAGATTCGGGGTTCCCCGAACTGTCATATTCGACGGAGGGACCCACTTTCTGGAATGAAGCTTCGAAGCTCTCTTAAAGAAATATGGAGTTAACCATAAAGTTGCCATGCCTTACCATCCACAAACTAGTGGTCAGGTCGAAGTTTCGAATAGACAACTAAAGGCGATCTTAGAGAAAACCGTCAATAGACACCGTACCGACTGGTCCACCAAGCTTCCCAATGCCCTTTGGGCTTACCGCACAGCTTATAAAACACCAATTGGAACAACCCCTTTCCGTATGGTATATGGGAAATCATGTCATCTTCCAGTTGAACTGGAACACAAGGCTTGGTGGGCCATTAAACAACTGAATTTTGATTTTAGAAGCGCCAGAGAAAACAGACAACTCTATCTACAAGAACTAGAGGAGCTCAGAATGACCGCTTACCAAAGTGCCAGGATTTACAAAGAACAAATCAAGATGTGGCATGATGGTCATCTAAAAAGAAAAGGCATCGCCATTGGAGACAAAGTCCTTCTTTTCAACTCCAAGCTTCACCGGGATACTTCATACAAAGTGGTCTGGGCCTTTTACCATCAAACACATATACCCGACTGGAGCCATCATAATTGTTGATGACAATGGAGGAGAAAGGACAGTCAATGGCCATAGATTGAAAAAATACTATACTCCAACAGACAAAATTCCGAGACAGACTATTGAGATCAGAGACCCACAACATCACCATAACAAAATCAAAACTTCATCGAGCCAGTGACTTAAAACCCAGGCGCTACTTGGGAGGCAACCCAAGATCTGAGTATCACAGTTTATCTTTTATTTTTGTTTCCCTTATTTAATTTAGGTCTATCATCTTTAATCTGAAAATATAAAAAATTCACATAAACCACCAAAACAAACATAAAAATATAAAAAATCAAAAACCTAACCCATCTTAAACGGTTTTGAAACCGTTTGGAGCCAAACGGTCTTGAAACCGTTTGGAGCCAAATGGTCTCAAACCGTTTTCCCCGGGAATTTGTAAAGTCAACCTCCAAATCCTTTAAATATAACCCCCCCTCCTTCTTTCTTTCGATTCTAGAACCCTCTAAACCCTCACGAGCACTGTTTCATCTCCTCCGCACACCTGGAGCTAATAAAGGACTAACCGAAGCCTGATGCCCTTGTCCTTGTACTTCTCAACCTATCACTTTGACACTCTGGGGACAGAGTGAGTGATAAGTTGGGTTGGAGTACACTGGACAAGGACGAGGTATCATTTTCAAATCCTTCCCTCTCTACCTTTTCTTTCAATTCTGTATAAATTGTATAGCTTTCTTTGCATATTTAACTTTCATTTTAAAGTAATTCCCCTATTAAAATAAACCATGCACATAAGAGTAACATCCCTCTTGGAAAAAGTCATCCCCAGCTAACTTTAAAATTCAGTTAGTCCTCAAGAGCAATAACAAGAGTATCCTATAGACATGTAATGGAAAATTAATAAATTTTCTTCTCATTAGACTTTCATGCTTTTTCTTCAATTCTACATCTGACTCTCCATAGGTCAACATCAAGGCCGAAACAAGCCAAACGCTCTCAAAGACGAGAGGGAAATTAGGTGAAATCCAAATCAAGAAACCTCGCAAGTGGACCATCAAGTAGAACCAAATAAGTGCATGTCAGGAAACTCTAAGAACAGTTTTCTTCTTTTAAAAATAAAAAGAGGCTTGGCCACCCATTCAAGCACCCAACCCAAATCCTAAGCCTGTGAGTTTACGAATAAAAGCCAGAGTGTTGAATAAAAACATGAGAGTTTTGCCACGCATAAGGACTTATATGAAGAGCCAATAAAGATCTCGCTCGACTGGTACTTTCAGCTACCCTCAGAAAGGCAGAGGTGTCGTGCCCAATAGCGAGACCATAAGGTCCCCAAATATATGAAAAGGCTGATAAAGGACTATCCCGGCCGGTACATTCAGCTTCCCTCATAAAGGCAGATGTGTCGTGCCCGGTAGTGAGATCCTAAAAGCATAGATAAACCCTCCCCCACTTGAAGGGGGAGCTACACAACAGCCTTTAGCCAACCCTCATACCCATTCTAGCTCCCGGAAGGATTATCAAAAGAAGTATAAAACTGATTAGAGCCAATGGCATGCACAAAATAAAACCTAGGAAAAGGTGGTCCCAAGGCAAGCTACGCGATATGGAAGAAACCTGAGATCCATGCAACTCCTAACAATTGAAAGAGTTTGAGCAAGCGGAAGCCTTAATTAGACTTCAGGATTTCTCTGGTCTAGAATTGAAGCTAGCGTATGGAAATCTTCACTAATAAAATTGCCTCGCCATTACATGCCTCAGCTCTATCTAGCTTGAGGACAAGCCAGACTCTAAGTTAGGGGCGGTGATAACCTCCCATTTTGTGATATTATCTTAATAGTTTTCCTTAGTTTTCCATACTCTTTCTATGATAAATTATATAGAATCCTTAACTTTCCTCCTTTATTGCAAATATACCATTAGACTTACTTTTCTACTTTTTTCTTATAGAAAAAAATACAAAAAAATCACAAAAGTTTCAAACGGCCCCGAGACCAAATGGAGTCATACGGTCCCAAGACCGCATGGAGTCATATGATCCCAAGACCGCATGGAGTCATACGATCCCAAGATCGCATGGAGTCATACGATCCCAAGACCGCATGGAGTCATACGGTCCTAAGACCGCATGGAGTCCTACGATCCCAAGACCGCATGGAGTCATACGGTCCCAAAACCGCAGGGAGTCATACGATCCCAAGACTGCATGGAGTCATACGGTCCCAAGACCGCATGGAGTCATACGGTCTTGAGACCACATGGAGTCATACGGTCCCAAGACCGCATGGAGTCCCAAAACTGCCCAAACTGTTTGGACTTCACTCAAAGCCTATAAATAAGACCCAAATGGTCCTCACAAGGCATCAAGTTTCAGACGTCCAAAGGCTGCCTCTACTACTCCAGAGTTGTCCCATCCTTCATCTACCGCCTCGAGGCTGCCGGTCTAAAATCCACACTCCACCCAAAATCTTCTTTCTCTCTCATCACCAAAGAAGGTGGGAAGAGGAAGATTCATCATCGAGCAACCTACGAAGTAGAAGATCGTCGCTCTCTCTCTCTAAGGGGTTGACCTTCCTCCCTCCTTTGTGGAGATGAAGTTCTCTCTATCTCTCTCTTCTCGCCTCCTTCTTTGTCCTTGCTATGAGAGAGTAGTCTTATACACTAGGGTGCGGGGAGTAGCCCCACTACCCATGTTTTCAGTTCATGCAATGTAATCCATAGTTTCAAATAGAGATATACTTTCTTTTCAGTTCAACATCAATCGTTTAATGAATGCTTGTTGCTTGATCACCAACTTGTGTTACCTTTTATCTTTTAGTATGAATTGTCTACGTTTGTACTATTAGATTTGAATCTCGATTGAATGTTGGTTCTTGATGCATGTATCCACCATGCATCTATTTCGGTATCTAGGAGTGTTTTTCAAGAAGTGGAGTAAACTCACTTCCATCGTTGTACTTTCATACTATGAAATGGAATCAGTTGACGTATGAAACTACAACCTTGATAAGTCGAGGAACACACTTTGTGAAGGGAATGATGTAAAGTAAGTGACCATTCGTTCGGGGATGGCTGGCATTGCAACATTCCCTCACTTCTTGTAGTTAGTTCTCCGAAAGGAAACTAAACCTACAAAGATACTAACCATTTAGACTCTTATTGCAAGTTATGTTTCTATGTTGCATGTTTTGATCAGTGCGTAGTGGTGGTGAAATCCGATCACATCCTAGCGGTTTGTTATCATTGCTTACAACCTTAAATTTACTTTCTTTGTTTTTCTTACACTTGGTTTAAAAACAACCAAACCAACTTTTCGGTCTAGATACCAAATGTTAAGAGGTTAAGTGAAATTCTAACGCTTTCCATCTTATTGCTCCCAACAAGACCGTTGTCCCGTGGATTCGACCCTTAACTATACTGTGATAAGACTTCCACGTATCTTAGCATACGTGGGTGGAGTTTTGATGAGTGCATACTCATCATGAAATTCAATTACCTTTTTGGAACAATTTTATCTCTATTCCACATCTTTTTACCCTAATGTGAATCATAATGCACAAAACTACTTAGTTGATTCAATAATCAAGATTGTAACTAAATATCTTTCATTTAATGCAGGAAAATCAAGCAACTCCATGCATACAGTCTCAAGACTGTTTGGATCCTTGCGGTCTCAAGACCGTTTGGGTCCACACGGTCCCAAGACCGTTTGGCAGAATACACGAAGAACGAATGATGAAACCGGTTGCCAAAGAAAGCCATGTGGTCTCAAGACCGTTTGGTCCCATACGGTCCCAAGACCGTTTGGTCCCATGCGGTCTCAAGACCGTTTGGTCCCATACGGTCCCAAGACCGTTTGGTCCCATGCGGTCTCAAGACCGTTTGGTCCCATACGGTCCCAAGACTGTTTGGTCCCATGCGGTCTCAAGACCGTTTGGTCCCATGCGGTCCCAAGACCGTTTGGTCCCATGCGGTCTCAAGACAGTTTGGTCCCATGCGGTCTCAAGACCGTTTGGTCACATGCGGTCTCAAGACCGTTTGGTCCCATGCGGTCTCAAGACCGTTTGGTCCCGTGCGGTCCCAAGACCGTTCGACGCAAGTGTAAGGATCGATTGAAGAACTAAAGCCGCACGACCACGCCAAGTCCAAGACCGATCGAAGCAAACCGTTTGGTGCCCAAACGGTCTCCAAACCGTTTGGTGCCCCAACGGTCTCCAAACCGTTTGGCACCCAAACGGTCTCCAAACTGTTTGGGGTCAGATCTGAACCTATAAATAGACCCCCAGGGTCCCCATTTGAAGGCATCGGATCCGGACGCCGAGAGGCTGCCAGAGCACCACCCCGATCAAGTTCCACTCCACCTACTGCTGGTGTTGCGTCCAAGGAGGCCAAGAAGAGAAAGAAGACGGAGCAAGGAGCGCATCTTCTTCACCGGGCTGCGTCCACCCTTTGCACCGAGCTCATGGCGGATCTATCTTTCTCTCCTATCCTTCTTGTATCTCGCATCATGAGCGAGTAGTCCTCTTTCGCTGGGGTGCGGGGACTAGCCCCGCTTCCCATGCAAACCATGTTCTTTTGTTAAACTTTCCATGGCAATGTATATAACTCTTCATTTTGTTGTTTATCGTTAAGCTTGTAGGTTGGTTATATGCTTATTTTCATCTTTGTGCTCCCTATGTTGCGATAACTTCAATGCATGGGTACGAACGTCGTTTAACGAGTTTGACTCCCTGACTAGAAATAGAAGGGGATTCCTTGAGGTAGTAAGTGTATGATCCGCGAGGGGACGAGCCATCTACCCTTCGGTGACGCTTCTGTGCACCTAACGCCTGTATAGGGGGTTCACAACCTTAGTTGGATTTTGTATCATCTTGCTGAACGTCGATGTTTCCTTGCATGTCACCCTTATTCTTACTTATCGGATTAACGCGACTGACTCCCAAACTAGAAATAGGATGGGATTTCATCGAGGTAGTAAGTGTATGATCCGCGAGGGGATGAGCCATCTAGCCTTCGGTGACGCTTCTGTGCGCCTAACGCCCGTATGGGGGGTTCACAACCTCTGTGGATTTCTGTATCTTCAGAGCCGTAAGACATGTGATCCGGATGGCGACGAGAAATCTACTGCCTATAGTGATGCTTACGCGGACCTAACGCCCATATGGGGGGTTCTACAGCAGCTCTACTTGAAGTGTTATATCGTTCTTGGATTGTTTGCAAAATAGTATGTTTGTGTGTGTAGCGGTGGTCAAACCCGATACCATCCCAACGATTCCATATCATTGATCCAAACCCATCTTTTAATTCAGCTTTTACTTTCCTGCATTTAGTTTAAACAATCCAAATCAAACTATTGTTCTAAATATTAGTTTTACTTGGGCTAGATTCAACTGACAAGGATTCTTAAAAACGTTGTCCTTTGGGTTCGATCCTCAACTATACTGTGATAAGACCCATCCGCTTGCGGGTGGTATTGCTGCACTTGGTTTTGGTAAAAGCTCGGGGATATAAACTCCGAGTGAATTTGTTAGTGCATTCAAAAACCACATCAAATTCTGGCGCCGTTGCCGAGGACAACGGAATCAGTCAGTCAAATCTAGTTTTTTTAAGACTAATCTAGGATTTTGTTTTCTTTTTTTTGAAACTATCGCTTATCTACTTGATCTTTATTCTACTTTGTGGATCTCATTTTCAAATCCTCCTAATTTTCAGGTGTCCTCCAAAGCTTAGTGCATGCACCGATCAGACAGTCCCAGACTCACAGCGAGCTTCGATCCTGAAATAGATAGAACCTTCCATCGTCAGATTAGGGAAAATCAGGCAAGAATGGCGCAAGAAGAAGAAGTAGCCTGAAGAGTGGCTCAAGCCATCAATGCGCAGAGAGAGAGGCTCATGCAAGAAGCTAGAGCTGCGGTTCAACAGGAGATCTTAGCAGCACAGGCAGCAGCGCAAGCAGCGGAACTTCAGAAAGATCTTAGAGAGTTCTCTATCCCAAAGGCGGCAAATGTCTATCACCCGGTGCAACCTCCTCCCATCGAAGCTGCCAACTTTGAGATTAGAGCACATTGGATAACTTTGCTTCAAAACAACCCCTTCTACGGCAAACAAGCTGAAGATAGCCAAGGTCATCTTCTGAGATTCATCGACTTGTGTGCCATGACAAAGCAAAATGGGGTCTCCGATGATGCCATTCGACTCCGTCTTTTCAAGTACTCTCTTGCTGATAGAGCCATTAGTTGGTACAATTCACTACAGAGTGAAGTACCCATCACCACCTGGGAGCAGCTCCAAAACGCTTTTCTGGAAAAGTTCTACCCCCATCTCTTACATATGAAATCAGGGGACGAATCACAAATTTCACTCAAGTCCCAGGAGAAACCCTTGTCAAAGCTTGGGATAGGTACAAGGAGCTCCTACGCAAATGCCCACACCATGGAATTCCTAAGAACCAGTTGATAGAGATATTCTACAGGGGTGTGGAGGATGACGTAAAGATGTTCCTTGACTCCTCATCTGGAGGGAACTTCATGCGGCAAAGTTACGACAGCGCATGGAGAGTAGTCACCCTGGGAGTAGAAAATCAAGCCAATTGGGGCAGATCTGTTGGTAAAGGAGTCTTAAAGGTAGCCATGGCTGAAGCTATCCCAAAATACAAATCTATAGCTAAAACTTTGAAGTCTTAGTTGCAAAGCAAGATCACATAGAATCATCCCTTGCTGCGATTGGAAGAGGACATTCTCCCACTAGGCAACCAGAGCAGGTCAAGTCGACTTCTTTGTTTTGTGAAGCATGCAAGGGAACTGATCATTCCACACTGTCATGAAATGTTCTCTACGATGTTGTTTTAAGCAATGCCTGTGGACAAGGAGATAATTGCCAAATGGAAAATCTTAATGCTATTAACACCGTCTCTGGGCAGAACTATTACAATCCAAATCATAATAGGAATCACCCAGGCTTCCAATACGGGAACCCTTCAGGAGCTATGAACTCACATCAATTTGGTCCGAACAATCAACCCAGGGGCCCATCTGGTTACCAGTTTAACCAACAACCGAACTTTGGGAATCAAGGAAACTTCAAGGGAAATTTTCAGAACAGAAATTACAATAATTATCAGAACAACTCTCAGTATCAGAATCTGAATCAACAGCAAGGTCAGGCAGGGTCCATCCCTTCTGATGATAAGCTATCAACCATTGAAAAGTTGTTGCAAACACAACAAACGATGATAGAAAATCAACAAGCCCAATAGAAAGCTATTGAAACTCAACTTGCTCAACTTGCTGCTAGCATAAAGCCACTGGCTGGAGTCTTTGACGGTCAACCTGAGAATAACCCGAAACATCTTGAGCAGCTGAAGGTGGTCACCACAAGATCAGGGAAAGGTTATTCAGATCCCCCAACAAACACGACTGTGGTTATCCCTGACGAGAGTGAATCTGTGACAGTCCAAAACTTGACAACACCGGAATTGCAACCAGAGGAAAACGATACTGATAAGGGAAGTTCTGAAAAGGTTGCTGATGAAGAAGCTGAGACACCAGAGTAGGATATTCCTGTATATAAGCCTCATGTTCCTTTCCCATCCCGTCTGAAGAAAACCAAGCTTGATACAAGATTCATCAGATTTAAAGAAGCCATGAAGAAACTCCATGTTGATATACCGTTCTTAGATGCTCTTGCTGAGATACCAGCCTAGACCAAGTATCTAAAATCGCTTCTCACTAAGAAGTACATCACTGAAGAGTTTGAAACTGTAAAGCTGGCTACAACCACGTCAGATATCATACTTAGTAAGATGCCAAAGAAATAGAAAGATCCATGATCCTTTGGAATCTCATGTCACATTGGTGACTCATCGTGCAAAAAGGGACTGGCAGACCTTGGCGCAAGTATTTCTATTATTCCATTCAGTTTATGCAAGAGATTAGGGTTTGCAGAATTGCTTCCACCTGCTATGACCATTCAACTTGCGGACAATTCGATAAAAAGACCGTTAGGAATTCTAGAAGACATCCCGGTCAAGGTAGGCAAGGACGCATATGTTCCATGTGATTTTGTCATCATGGACATAAAAGAAGACACCAGATACCCTCTTATCTTTGGCCATCCATTCCTCGCAACTGCAAGAGCCCTTATTGATGTCGAAGCAGGAACCTTACTGCTAAGGTTAGGAAAAGAGACTTTGGAGTTTAAAGTTTTTGAAAGTATGAGAAGACCAAGTATACAGGAGGAAGTCTATCTGATAGATTGTGTTGAGAAAATGTCACAACTAACTCAAGAATACCACGAGTCATGCGATCCCTTGGAAACTACTCTATCCGACCTATTTAATGACGAACCTATTGACCAACAAGATAAGGATTGCATCGAACCCCCCAACTCTGCTAAAGAAAATGTTGAAGCTACTTACGATGAATTAAAGACTACCGGAACTACGGAAGAAATTAACGATAAACCAGAACCTCCTGAAATGAAGCCCCTGCCTGAAGGGCTGAAGTATATGTTTTTAGACGATCTCAAAGCTTGTCCAGTGATCATAAACTCTGATCTAACAACCAAGCAAGAAGAGAAACTTCTGGAGGTATTAAGGGAGAGGAAGAAAGCCATAGGCTATAAGATGAGCGACCTCACAGGGGTCAGTCAAGCCTTGTGCATGCACAGGATCCCCATGATGGAAAACCATAAGCCAACCATCGAGCATCAACGGAAGTTAAACCCGAATATGAAGGAAGTGGTCCGTCGCGAGATCATCAAACTTCTTACAGCCGGAATAATATACCCGATATCGGACTCACCATGGGTAAGCCCAGTTCATGTGGTACCCAAGAAAGGAGGGACAACCGTTATAAGAAACGAAAACAATGAGCTCATCCCCACTCGAACAGTCACTGGGTGGCGGATGTGTATTGATTATAGAAAATTAAACAAGGCCACTCGAAAGGATCATTTTCCTATGCCCTTCCTCGATCAAGTTTTAGAAAGATTGGCCCATCAAGAATATTTCTGTTACCTGGACGGTTACTCTGGATTCTATCAGATTCCCATACATCCAGATGATCAAGAAAAAATGACTTTCACCTGTCCCTTCGGGACATATGCTTTTAAAAGGATGCCATTTGGTCTATGTAATGCCCCCGCAACTTTTCAACGTTGCATGACTGCCATTTTTGCAGGGCTTACTGAAACTGTTATGGAGGTCTTCATGGATGATATTTCTGTATATGGGGACTCCTTTGATTCCTGTCTTAAGCATCTCTCCATGGTCCTCAAACGTTGTGAAGAAGCACATCTGGTGCTAAATTGGGAGAAATGCCACTTTATGGTAAAGGAAGGCATTGTCTCGGGCCACAGGGTTAGCAACAGAGGAATTGAAGTTGATAAAGCCAAGATAGAAGTCATATCTAAATTGGCTATTCCCACAAATGTGAAGGAAGTTCGCACTTTCCTTGGTCACGCTGGATTCTATAGAAGGTTTATACGAGATTTTTCCAAGATAACAAAGTCGATGACCAATCTACTTTTAAAAGATGTTGATTTTAATTTCAATGAAGAATGTGTCAAAAGTTTTGATACGCTGAAGAAAGCCCTTACAACTACCCCCATCATTAGAGCTCCCGATTGGGACCACCCCTTCAAAATTATGTGTGATGCCAGTGATTACGCGGTGGGTGCCGTCTTAGGGAAGTACATAGAGAAAAAACATTATGTGATCTATTATGCGTCGAAAACCCTCGACGAAGCTCAAAGGAATTATGCTACTACTGAGAAGGAACTTCTGGCAGTCATCTATGCCTTCGATAAATTCAGATCCTATCTTATTGGTTCGAAGGTCATCGTTTACACAGACCATGCTGCTATCCGTTATCATATGGCAAAGAAGGATGCTAAGCCAAGGCTGATCAGATGGATACTCCTTCTACAAGAATTTGATCTAGAAATAAGAGATAAAAAAAGGGACGGAGAATGTCGTGGCAGATCACCTCAGTCGCATCCACACTATGGATGCTGAAGGGATTCCGATAAACGACTCCCTACCAGATGATCATCTTATGAGGGTCTCAAGATTCGAACCATGGTATTCCGACTTTGTAAACTACCTTGCCGCCGGAGTCATCCATGCCCAATACACCGGGAACGCTCTGAAGAAATTTATGCATGATGTGAAGCATTACTACTGGGATGAACCATATCTTTTTAAACTCTGTGCAGATGGATTGTATAGACGTTGCGTCGCCGAAGAAGAAGCCCATTCTATTTTAGAACAATGTCACTCAGGACCTGTAGGCGGCCACATGAGCTCAAAGAAGACAGCTTTAAAAGTTTTGCAATGTGGTTTCTTCTGGCCGACTTTATCCAAAGATTCCTACGATTTTGTCCAATCCTGTGATAAATGTCAAAGGGCCGGCAATATAACCAAGCGAGACAAAATGCCACTGAATCTATGCAAAGAAGTCGAGATATTTGACGTTTGGGGAGTGGATTATATGGGTCCATTCCCATCTTCCAATGGATTCTCGTATATCTTAGTGGCAGTAGACTACGTTTCAAAATGGGTCGAAGCTATCCCAACTGTCACTAGTGATTCAAAACCCGTCATCAAATTATTCAAAGATATCATCTTCCCACGGTTTGGAGTACCGCGAACCGTGATTTCTGACGGAGGCTCCCATTTCATTGAAAGAAGCTTTGAAGCTTTATTAAGAAAATATGGTGTCTCACACAAAATAGCTTCACCATACCATCCACAAACAAGTGGACAAGTCGAGGTATCCAACCGTCAACTTAAGTCTATTCTCGAAAAAGCCGTCGGACGCAATCGAAAAGACTGGTCAACAAACATCAACGACGCCTTATGGGCCTACCAGACCGCTTATAAGACTCCCCTTGGGACTACACCTTTTCGATTGATATATGGAAAGGGTTGCCACCTGCCAGTCGAACTAGAACATAAGGCATGGTGAGAAATTAAACAAATAAACTTTGATACGAAACAAGCGGGTCAAGCCAGAATTCTACAACTCCATGAGTTGGATGAACTCAGAATGTCAGCCTATGAGAATGCACGAATCTACAAAGAACGTACAAAACTCTGGCATGATGGACATCTGAAACGAAAAGACATACGAGTGGGAGACCAAGTTCTAGTTTTCAATTCCAGATTAAAATTATTCCCAGGGAAACTCCGCTCACGTTGGTGTGGACCTTACATCGTCAAAAGCATCTCTCCTCATGGTGCTTTCTCTTTATGGAGTGACAAGTCTGGCAAATTTATAGCAAATGGTCACCGCTTAAAAAGATACTTCACATCAACTGAAAAAGGCACCGAAATAATGTTGGAATTCAACAATCCAAAGGATCCACCATAATACCGAAGAACTCTGTCGAGCCATCGACGTAAAACAAAGGTGCTTGTCGGGAGGAAACCCGATCAATAAATCTGTTTTACTTCTCCTTTTCAAATTTTGTTTCTTACCTTATAGTTAAATTGTCCTTAAATAAAACTTGCCTTATGAGATAGTTTTCTTTCAGAACACGAGATCGGAGTGGCGCTGATCAGAACAAAATCATTCTCGGCAGTCATACCTGGTGTTACCTTTCCCCTCCATCTTGGATTTAGGTTTTGCTCGAGGATGAGAAAATCTCTAAGTTCGGGGTGGAGGGTGGGTGGTACGTACTTCACTCCCATATACACCCTCTTTTCATACTCAATCTGTCTCTATCATAAAATTTTCAAAATTTTTGAACAGATATTTGATGAATTTTTTTGACACTTGTTGATAATATGCAACTAACTTTTTTGCTATGCATCTTCAATCATAACATCCTCCTTATTCGAAGCGAATCCTCAAGAGGACTGACTTTTGAAACTTGCCTTTTGCTTGAAACCATCCTGTGAAGCTTATGATTCCTAACATCATAATACTTTTTACAAAACGGTAAGTATCTGTCAAACTGATAGGGATCAAACACATCGTGCTTCCTAACTGACTAGTGGAACAATGGCTCAGAATCCCCACTGGATCCGCATCAAGTCATTATTTGAGCAGAGTATGACAAAGAGAATAACCCGGTTTTGAATTGTAAATCAAGTTGCATTTTGATCTGAACTCTCTTCTACACTTCTTCTATCATCTTCGTATCCCTCCATCCATCAATACCACCAAAATAGCCAAACCTGTGCCAAACCCTAAGTTCGGGGTGGCACGCCACTTCCCCCGTATCCACTTCTTCCATACCCCTTCTAATAAATAGGGGTGTACCACCAAAAATGCAATCTCGAGTCGAATAGAGGAGAGATCTGCAATAAAAGATGCCAAAGTGCACACAAAAAGAAATGCAATCTCAAGTCGAATAGAGGAGAGATATGCAATAAAAGATGTCATAGTGCACACAAAAAATATGCAATAAATGAAATTGCAGAACAAATAAAAATCTCGAGTCGAATAGAGGAGAGATTTACTTCTTCTTTCCATACCACCTTTCACTCCTTTTTCTACCTAAGGGCACAATACATGCCCCACCATCCTGAACTACACCTGTGTCAGATCAGATGCATACTTGTTGATTCTGCAGGTATCTCAGAACTCCTACAAAACTCTTCGACATGCTTGGTGTTGGAAAAAGTGGGGAGGAAGCGTTGTTGGGAAACGAACTCAGGAACGAAGCTATGGAAAGACGTGTTTAGTGGTCCCAGGAAGTTAAGGTACTCATTCATACTGAGCAGAAAGAAAACATTCATGATGTGAAGATGAAGAAATCACACGGATCAAAAGTATTTCATTAGGCAATAGTTTCAAACTTTATGTTACTCGAGGACGAGCAACGATTTAAGTTCGGGGTGTTTTGATGAGTGCATACTCATCATGAAATTCAATTACCTTTTTGGAACAATTTTATCTCTATTCCACATCTTTTTACCCTAATGTGAATCATAATGCACAAAACTACTTAGTTGATTCAATAATCAAGATTGTAACTAAATATCTTTCATTTAATGCAGGAAAATCAAGCAACTCCATGCATACGGTCTCAAGACCGTTTGGATCCTTGCAGTCTCAAGACCGTTTGGGTCCACGCGGTCCCAAGACCGTTTGGTCCCATGCGGTCCCAAGACCGTTTGGTCCCATGCGGTCCCAAGACCGTTTGGTCCCATGCGGTCCCAAGACCGTTTGGTCCCATACGGTCCCAAGACCGTTTGGTCACATGCGGTCTCAAGACCATTTGGTCCCATGCGGTCCCAAGACCGTTTGGTCCCATGCGGTCTCAAGACCGTTTGGTCCCATGCGGTCTCAAGACCATTTGGTCCCATGCGGTCTCAAGACAGTTTGGTCCCATGCGGTCTCAAGACCGTTCGACGCAAGCGCAAGGATCGATTGAAGAACTAAAGCCGCACGACCACGCCAAGGCCAGGACTGATCGAAGCAAACCGTTTGGTGCCCAAACGGTCTCCAAACCGTTTGGTGCCCAAACGGTCTCAAGACCGTTTGGCGCCCAAACGGTCTCCAAACCGTTTGGCACCCAAGCGGTCTCCAAACCGTTTGGGGTCAGATCTGAACCTATAAATAGACCCCCAGGGTCCCCATTTGAAGGCATCGGATCCAGACGCCGATAGGCTGCCACAACACCACCCCGATCAAGTTCCACTCCACCTACTGCTGGTGTTGCATCCAAGGAGGCCAAGAAGAGAAAGAAGACGGAGCAAGGAGCGTATCTTCTTCACCGGGCTGCGTCCACCCTCTGCACCGAGCTCATGGTGGATCTATCTTTCTCTCCTATCCTTCTTGTATCTCGCATCATGAGCGAGTAGTCCTCTTTCGCTGGGCTGTGGGGACTAGCCCCGCTGCCCATGCAAACCATGTTCTTTTGTTAAACTTTCCATGGCAATGTATATAACTCTTCATTTTGTTGTTTATCGTTAAGCTTGTAGGTTGGTTATATGCTTGTTTTCATCTTTGTGCTCCCTATGTTGTGATAACTTCAATGCATGGGTACGAACGTCGTTTAACGAGTTTGACTCCCTGATTAGAAATAGAAGGGGATTCCTTGAGGTAGTAAGTGTATGATCCGCGAGGGGACGAGCCATATAGCCTTCGGTGACACTTCTGTGCGCCTAACGCCTGTATAGGGGGTTCACAACCTTAGTTGGATTTTGTATCATCTTGCTAAACGTCGATGTTTCCTTGCATGTCACCCTCCTGCTTTCTTATCGGATTAACGCGGCTGACTCCCAAACTAGAAATAGGATGGGATTTCATCGAGGTAGTAAGTGTATGATCCGCAAGGGGACGAGCCATCTAGCCTTCGGTGACACTTCTGTGCGCCTAACGCCCATATGGGGGGTTCACAACCTCCGTGGATTTCTGTATCTTCAGAGCCGTAAGACATGTGATCCGGATGGCGACGAGAAATCTGCTGCCTATGGTGATGCTTACGCGGACCTAACGCTCGTATGGGGGGTTCTGCAGTAGCTCTACTTGAAGTGTTATATCGTTCCTGGATTGTTTGCAAAAGAGTATGTTTGTGTGTGTAGTGGTGGTCAAACCTGGTACCATCCCAGCGATTCCATATCATTGATCCAAACCCATCTTTTAATTCAGCTTTTACTTTCCTGCATTTAGTTTAAACAATCCAAATCAAACTATTGTTCTAAATATTAGTTTTACTTGGGCTAGATTCAACTGACAAGGATTCTTAAAAACGTTGTCCTTTGGGTTCGATCCTCAACTATACTGCGATAAGACCTGTCCACTTGCGGGTGGTATTGTTGCACTTGGTTTTGGTAAAAGCTCGGGGATATAAACTCCGAGTGAATTTGTTAGTGCATTCAAAAACCACATCAAGTTTCAATCTAGTATAAGCAAGGATAAACCTAAGGACTTACTATCTTTAGGATTTTTAGTGGTGCATGCAATTCCACGAGAGTGGAAGCTCCATCAAAACCTCCAAGGTAGCTCCTTTCTTCAGGAACAAGGTACATCTAGGGTAAAAGAGAGAAGAGAAGGATTCTTCAACAACATGCACGAGTTTCCATCAAGAACTCTAGAGTTCCACTCATGGATGAAGAGAGAAGGAAGACAATAGAAAGAATCTAGGTTAAAGAAGAAGATCTTACTTGAAGAAAGAAAAAAACTAGGTTAGGAATCTCCAAACAACCCTAGAGATTCTTGATCCAAACCCTAGAGCAACACGCATCCATGATTCATCCAAGATTCATCCATAAGAGATTCTTCCTTCACAAAATGATGGGTTTGGGCCTCTATAGAAGCAAGAACAAGAGGGAGAAGGAAAAGGTTGGTTTGTTAAAGTGGTGGAGGGTATATATATCCAAGAAGAGAGAGAAAGGTGATCAAAAGGATGAAAAACTACTTGCCATGTGTCAAAACCCAAAATACATATTTTCCATGCATGTCAGAACTTCCATCAAAACATTACCAAAGTTATCCATTGATTCATGCCTTAGTCAAATCATCAAGATGCACTATCATAGAAACCATTGATTCTAGGTTATACTTAAGTCATTTTGCAAACCATGATCTTCAATTAGATTGTGTACTTCAACTAGGATACCCATCGATTCTAGAATCCTAAAGGAAAACCATCATATCCTACATTATAAGGAGAAACCATAGAATCATTCTAGTACATGGTGAAACCATCAAATCCTCATCACTCAAGGTGAAACCATCAATCTCTACACTTAGGTGAGAAACTCTAAGTTCTCAAACCTAGAGGGAGAGACAAGAAAAACATATGATGGTGCATCCATGTATTCAAAGGTGCAACTATATTAAACAATATGAAGAGTACTATGAAGAACAACATGAATGTGTGAAAATTATAGATAGAACCCTAGAGAAGGGAAAATTGCATAAAGGACCATAAAAAGCACATGATTTACAAAACTTAATCAAACAAAGCCCAAATTGGAACAAAATTAAAACCTATCTTTATCACTTGATCTCAAAACATAAAATAAGGTTTGATTAAGGAACTAGCACCCAATTAAACTAATAAAGCATGTTTAAACATGAAGCCAGGTCAGGGGTCTTACAACCACAAACCCCTAATAGGGATTTCACCCCAAAATCCTAAGTAAACAAGGATGGGTACATCCTACACATCTCATCCTTAACTCCCACGTGGCTTCCTCAACGCTATGATGATGCCAGAACACCTTTCAACTAAGACTATATCCTTCTTCCTCATGTTCTGTATATGCTTATCTAAGATCAAAATAGGGCCCTCAACATAAGAAACATCCTCACCCAACTCAACCTCCATTGGTTGTACCATCTGTTCTGTATCGGGGTGACACTTCCTAAACATGGAAACTTGGAAACTATTGTGCAACCTGTGCAATTTTGGTGGTAACTCCAACTTAAAATTTGTATGTCACTTTTACAACTCGTTCCAAGATAGGGTAAGGCTCTGTAAACCTAGGAGCCAACTTATCTTTCTTACCAAACCTTAGTACACCTTTCTAAGGGGAAACCTTGAGATGCACATGGTCTCCAACTTGGAACTCTAGCATCCTACAATGACTATCGGCATATGAATTTTGTCTCTCTTGAGCTGCCTTCAATTGTTATTCGATCACTCTGATCTTCTCTATAGTCCGTTGCACTAACTTAGGACCCAGAAGTTGATACTTGCATGCTTCATGGCAACAAATGGGTGACCCACATCGCCTAACATGTAAGGCTTGTACGGTGTCATTCCTATATGTTTTAGGAACATGTTGTTGTAGGTAAACTCAATCAAACTCGAGTGGGCATACCAACTACTAAGAACTGTAGGACACTTGTTGTTAAAAGAATCTCCAACACCTGGATGGTCCTTTCTAACTGAACATCTGTCTACGGGTGAAAGGTTGTGCTGAACTTCAATTGTGTCCCTGCAGGCTTCTAATGTTTAGCCTCGACTTTCTAACAACTAGACACTTGGCCACAAACTATAACACATCACGTTTTGGACCTAGCCACCAATACAAATCCTTCATATTATGATACATCTTTATATTTTCAAGGTGGATCATGTACATTAAGGAATGAGCCTCCTCAAATACTATCCTACTTAGACTGCCACTGTCAGGAACTATTCTTCTATTATGGAAGCACATTGTCCATCATCTAACTCATGTAACCCATCATGCTTCTAACGGCCAGACTCTGATCTGATGGTCCACATCATGTATCCTAATACATATCTCAAATATGTTGTATCAATGTTTATTTGACATGTATATGTGCCAACAATCCTACCAATATAGATACTTCCAACTGTACATTTATCTATTGAAGCGAAACCATGTCCCGCTTGGACACTCCATAGAATGTAAGTGTGCCTTATTTGCAAATGATGACAAAGATGACTTCCCACTCAATTCATCAACCAACACATTCACTTTCTTAGGATGATAGTTTATCAAGCAATCATAGTCCTTGAGTGACTCTATCCATTTCCTCTATCTCATATCCAGCTCCCATTTTGAAGATTCTTGTGATCTGTGAAGATTTGACACTTTTCCCCCACACAGATAGTGTCTCCAAATATTTAGGGAAAGAAAAACAATGGCTACTTATAGTTTGTGAGTTGGATAGTTCTCCTCATGTTTCTTAAGTTGTCATGAATTGAAAGAAATCACATTCTTGTCTTGCATTAATATGCATCCCAAGCCATTCTTTGAAGCATTACAGAAAATGATGTAACCTTTCCCTTGTTGTGGTAACTAAAATTGGATCACTCATCAACTTCTCCTTCAATAATTGAAAAGGATGCTAACAATTGGCATTCCAAACAAAAGGAAGCCCTTTCCTAGTCAGCTTAGTCAAAGGTAGAACAACAACATTGAAATTTTTTATGAACCTCCTATAGTAGACAACTAGATCTAGGAAACTTCAAACCTCAGTCGGTGTCTTGGGATGTTACTACTCTAGGACTGAATCCATCTTCTTAGGGTCTATACAAACACCCGTTGTAGATTTTGTATGACCAAGGAAAGACACCTCGGTCAACCAAAATCCACACTTACTAAACTTAGCATACAAATGATGTTGTCTCAACAACTCCACTACTCGGTGAATATATCATTCATGATGTTGGAAATCTCTGGAGTATATCAAGATGTCATCTATAAACACCTCCACAAACTAATTAAGGTATGGTCTGAACACCTTGTTCATTAAACCCATAAATGTTGCCCCAAATGACATAATTACGAACTCATAATGACCATACCTAGTCCAAAAGTAGTCTTAGGTATGTCATCTGCTTTGATCCTTATCTGTTGATACCCTGACCTCAACTCTATCTTGGAAAACATTATAGCACCTCTCAATTGTTCAAAAAATTGTCTATCCTCGGCAATGAATATGTGTTATTCATTGTGACCTTGTTCACTTGCCGGTAATCTATGAAAACTCTCATAGAACCATTCTTCTTTTTCACGAACAACACTAGAGAACCCCAAAGGGAAGTGCTTGGTCATATAAAGCCCTTCTCCAACAACTCTTGCAGTTGTTTCTTCAACTCCTTCATCTCTACTAGTGCCATCCTATAGGATGTCTGCACTATGGGTTTTGTTCCAAGAACCAGGTTGATCTCAAAATCAATCTCTCTAGGAGGTGGAACACCAGGAAACTCATATGGAAAAACATCTTCAAACTCTCACACAATAGTAAATCTTGGATACCAGGAATCCTCACCTTGGTATCCATAACATTAGATAAGAAAGCCTCACATCCTTGTCTCATCAACTTCTCTACTATCACAACTGACATAAGACAAGTAGGACAAATCTTCCTATCTCCAAGAAATTCTAGGAGACATCCCCATCATAGAACTTCAAAACTTTGAAACAACAGTACAAAACAACCTGGTAATTCTCCAAGGTATCCATCCCCAGAATTACATCGAATGCATGCATACCAAGTGGCATAAGATCCACCTGAATGGTGCATCCCAAAAAAGAAAGAACGCAGGATGGATGCACCTCTCGCACTAGAGGGTAACCAATAAAAGGAGTTTCTAGAAAGAGGCTATCCATTCTACTACAAATAGGCAGATTACAACCTTTTATGTATCATTCATTTTCTCTTTTAGATTCCTTTCCATCTGATTAGGAATTAACATGATTATTGTACTTCATTTCTCTTTCCTGTTAACTATTTATCATTTTTATATGAATTTTACACCTTAAATCATCTTGATAATGCATATTCACCTCGCTTTACCTTATTATTTTCTAGAATCATAGTTTCAAGAACTCCTTTTTACATTATTTATAATCAGATTAAGCTACATGGCATCATATCTTTTTCTTTAATCACCAAATGCTCAAGTTTTTTAAGAGTTTAGATATGTTTTTTTAATCTTTATTTAGTGGTAATATTGGTACATTTCCATCATGATTTCTTATTTATTATGCACTTTGGATTGTTTCCAAGTGAGTACTTGGTCAGAGTAATCAAAAGGATAACAATCAAAGAGTTCCACACCTACCCTTTGTTACAACCCCAAATTTTTGGGTTCTTTGGGTGATAAATGTAATTTCTCCTATTAAAGATAGTTGAGAAAATAATGATATAATTTGTTTTGGAAAATTGGATTTCATTTACAATAGCCTTGTTGGTTGTTTTGTGAGCTTTATTGTATATTGGGCCCAATAACAAGGAAATTCAATTAGTAAATGAATAATTGAGATTTGGAGGAAAGGAAAATGTAGAAACCTCTAGAAGGCAAGAGAATATTATCCAAAGGTGGATTTCGTGCCTTTTGGATTCCTTGGGTTCCAAGGAGTCCAAGTTGCAAAGATAATGCAACAAGAGAGAGAAAAGATCAATTACATATTTCTTTATTAAGAAAGAAATTTAAAATAATGATAAAATATGGGAAATAAGTGGAAAGAGGTATATTGACTTATCTTTGGTGGGTTTTCGTATCCATGAGGTTTCTAATGTTAAAAGGAATTATAATAAGGACAATAAAGAGAGAGAGAAAAAGAAATCCTCGAAAAGAGATATTTTACTAAAGAAATGAATAAGAAGAAATAGAAAATAGATAAAAGATAAGTAAAAGGATAAGGAATATTCCCAAGATGGGATTCTGAGCCATTAAGGTTCCTTGAGGTTCAAGGAATTCAAAATAATAATTTAATGGCAAAGAAAGAGGAAATACCAAATTAAATTGGCTTAATTTAAAATATAGCTTGCATATGAAGAAAACACCCTTTTTCCTTTGGAATTTGGGTCTCCAATTTGGTAACAGGTAGATGATGTTGACCCAAAGCTTCCTATAAAATTTGGTGGATAAAGGATAAAGGAATAATGAGTTGATATTTTTATAAGTTTACTAAAGTAAATGGGTAATCTTTGAACCGTATTAAATGCCACAATGAAATTGGATTATTTGGATTTTCGGATTGAATGAGGACCGTTGATCAGGAATCTGAGGGTTGGGACTAAGTCCCATTCACGATGGACTATGGAGTAGGGGATGTGATTTTGCTTCCTACTTTGGTTGAGATTGGAGGGATGTGCGCTGATGGAAATTGTTCCATTAAACTTGGGAGATCTTTCTGAGTCTGAACATTCTAGGTTTCCATAGGTTTTGTGGTGAAAATAGAGAAACCCCAAATCCCAGGAATCATGGACGGACCCTATATATAGGGGGGGTTCTCTGTGGTACCACCGCTCCCAAAAATAGTTATTGCATGTTTGGAACTCTGAGGTGATTGCTCCGGTGCGGTCAATTTGGCCAAAGACTCTGACCTCTCCTTTTCCTGGTTGCCGATATCGCCGGAGGAGCCAAGAACCTTTAGTGGGGAAGGAGCAGTGAGAAGGAGGAATTGAAGCCACCCCCGAGTCTTCAAGGGGTACACAAAGCTGTTGGACCCCTCGGTTTGCGCATAGGTGGTTGGGAGTTCAAAGTCAACAAGTCAGTTGACTCGTGAGACTCTGCTGGTCGAGATGCGAGCTTGAAGACGACAACCACATTTTTTACCAAAGTGCCCTCCCGTGCCTTCAGTTCAGGTAGGGGCATAATTGCCTTATTCTTCTTTTCAATCACAAGTCAAGGCGCGTGTTTGTGGATCGTTGGATCCCGTGTGGTCCAACGGACTACGGATCCAACGACTAGGGTTTTTTTAATGAAATCGTAATAAGTTAGAAAATCCAGAAAAAGTGACTTTTCTTGCAAAAATCATATCTTTTACTAGAAAACTCGGATGAGAAAAGTTTCTACATCAAAATTGATCAAAAAATATGAGGAATAAGTTAAAAATAGTTTGAAAGCCTAAATCAGAATATTTTTGCAAAAGTGTATAATTTTGATGGAACACTTATTAACTTGTGGTTAGAAACCCTAATTGATGACAAAGGATAGATTTAATCTTGCAAATAAGTTAATTCGAGCATTAGTAACTTGTTTAATGATAAAGATGGATTTAAACCTATTTTGAAGATGAAATTGCAAGGTTTAGGGTTTTAAACCTAATATGATGAATAATATGCTTAGAAACCCTAAATAAGAGAAAAAGAAAAGAAAAATACTTATAATAAAAAATTACGGTTTCATGTTGCTAAAAGATTATTTTAGAATCTTTTGTGAAAGAAAGAGGAAATAATTAGGGTTTGTAAGTAATTTTATAAAATTAGGGTTTAAAGTAATAAAAATGAATTGGAACCCTAATTGTAATCAAAACCCTAAAAAGGACTAGTAACCCCAGGAAACAACTAGGATTAATAGACCATGATGGCATGATTAATGATAAGAAAAATTGGATGCCTATTTCAGGATCAAATTGGTGTGTTCTTGCTTGGTTTCTTAATTGGTTGAATTATTTCTGCAATCAAGTCAGCTTGACAGGTATGTGGTTAATTATGGTTAATCACATTAGTTTCCTGAATGGTTTCCCAGATGATTCATCGCATTGAATGCAACTTATCAGTTTGGATGTTCATACTTGCAAATCATAAAGTCACTATGATTATCACAATAATAGTATAAGTGTGTATTCTTTCACCTACATGCCACCCTGATGGATGATGCAAAAAGGTTAAGCCCAGAAGGGAAGACCCATGGGCACCATGAGTGGTGACCCCAGGCACCAAGCTCAGGATTGAGAAGGTGGCCTATGATATTGCATGACTAAAGGGAACCATGAAGGGTGACCCCAGGCACCAAGCTCGGGATTGATAAGGTGGCATTAAGTCAATGGCAAAAGAGAAACCCTAGAGGGGGGTATTCCAGGGTTAGGGAAAAAGCAGTGGAGAATGACAAATTGAAAACATAAATTGGCTTGTTAATTACCTTGATTGTGATAATTAGATTGCTAGCCATATTTGTGAAATTTGGTTGTCCCCACATACCGGCATATTTCGATATGCTGATCGACATTTTGTTTGTCGGCATTTTAGGTGCAAGATTGAAAAGGACAAACTTAAAAGTGGCATATGTGGAATCAAATAAGAATTGAAGTACAAAGGAGGATTAGTTAGAATAGACTCCAGATGTGGATAGTGGTAGATATCCAAGTTTTGAAAAAGGTATGCAAAGTTTTATTTTATACCCACTTTCAATTTAGTTAGTAGAATTTCATAATTATTACTGATTATTTGTCGAACCTTTGATCCTATTAATTGGGATAACGACTCTAACCTTTGAGTCTCCCTTAATTGGGGGTTATCGGGAGGCGGGGTTGTTACATTTGGTATCAGAGAATAGGTTCCTCATTTAATCTTTAATAATTATTAATTTTACAAACTTCGTAGAACCCAAGGGAGTCATTAGAGGATTTTCCGAAAGACAGAGGTGTTTAGAAAAGGATCTCGTTTGAGGGATGGTAAGATTTTCCTCCACACCGCTAGTTGGAATACGAGGACTCCCTAGTGTGACTGCCTGGCCAATGTCTCAGGATTTGACTCGAAATAAGATACATTTAGGATTCTATCATCTTGTTCATCCCTTCTCAACTCAAATGTTGTTAAGGACCTTACGGATTAGGGTTTTCCCTATTTTTCTCACCTTCCCGAGGGATGGGTAAGGTTGATAATGTTTAAGGAATCCTCCACCAAATTAATGAAAAGCATGTAAATAAGATGTCATGGACATAAGATTAATAATTTAAGCATAAACTAAAGAATAGATACATGCTTAGGTCGTATGAAATGAGTTGACATGCTCTCAAGAGAGACCTGAGGCTAGACCTCCTTGTCAGGAGGATGAGTGGAGAAAGTTGGTCATGGAGGCAGAGATCTTCATTATAAGTAGAGGCCTGGCACAATCCTCTAAGGATGATGCTAACCCTGACCCTAAGTGGTAGTTAGAGAGAGAGATGACATGATGAGTTAGATGTCATGGTAGACCAGGTATGTGGGTGGACATGCTTTTGGATGCCCATATGAGCCATGAGAGGTTGGATGACCTAGTATCTTTGGCAACCCAACCCTGGAAAGGGTCATGCATGTTAGAGTGAAGGATAGCTCCTTCAATGAGGAGGTTAGTGAAGAACCTATAGAAACCCTATGGGCTTATGCAAGTAGGGCATAGCATCCACCCAGAGTATGTCAGCAGTGCGGAAGTAGGTTGTTACCCTAGCCAGGGGAGTATGTGGGATAGCTTATGAGATAAGCAAGAAGAGCTATGGATAATCGTGAGCAAACATAAGTTGAACATATGTTTCACCCAGGTAGGCGTATGCTGGTGAGCTTGATCCATCTTCATGGAGAGAGGACCACTAGTAGTTAAACTGGTTGTGGAGTTATCTCTAGAGAGAGAGAGGAGGACCCAAACAAGAAGGTTGGAAGCCTAGACTCTGAGATATGAGGAACAGTGGGGAGTTGAGGACGATGCGACCTAAGTAGATGATAGTGGTTGCCTCATGCTTGATCCCTGGAGGCTGATGATATCTTGGTTGCCATTAGAGGAACCAAACCCTAGAGAGAAGATGAGACTCCTGGTACCTATGTGCCTATGGTATAGGTGTTTACCTTCTGAGATAGGAAGAAGAGTTCCTTAAGACCATGAAGAGGTTTAGTAGCAAGTTGTCAGGCTTTATACCTTGTTGGTTGTCCATGAGGAGGACTCCACTCTGAAGTGTTGCTTGAGTAGAAGGATGACAGGAAGTGCATACCTTGTACATGTTTGGTTCATGGTTAAGAGGTTGAGCATGCAGCTGGACACCCAAAAAGTGAACCTAGGGTTCCTAGGTATAAGAGGGGAAGCGGTGTACCTGATGCTCATGATGAGATTTGAGTTTTTATAGAGTCAAGCATGGTACTCCTCATGGTGAGAGGAAAAAGGAAACCCCTTAAGTTTAAGGTAAGTTTGATGAACCCCTCACAACTAAGTTGGTGACATGGGAAGGTTTGTTCTTGGTCCAATGTTGAGGAATGAGAACAAGAATGACCTGGCATGGTTTAGTAGGTGGTCTGCTTGTGCCTTAGTAGCTTGCTAGGGTTAAGCATGCTCATGTGGATGTAAACCCTAGACCTAAGCACGTTTCTGATCTTTGTTATCAAGATGTAGTTCCTGCCATCCTAGGAGAGGGACCCTCTTGTAGAGTGTATACCCGTTTTGTTGGTTTAAGGTAACCTAAAGAGGTCTCATAGGATCTTGAGAAGCTAAGTGAAAGTACATGGTATGAGAATGAACCTGTAGACCCATAGCTAACCATCTCTAAGTGAATGTGGATGTGTTACCATGGAGGTAACCAGTATGGGGCCTGACCAAGGTAGGTAGGTCGCCATGACCCCTGCGAAAGGATGAAAGATAGCCCAGGAATGCACAGAGAGATGATAGATACTTGGGTAAGGTTATAAGTGGGACATGTACTATAATAGAATTCTAAGTCTATCCTAGGGTCAGGTAGGGATAAGACCGATGGAAGTAGGAGTTGCCTAATTCCCTAGTTGCACATGACCATAGGGTCAGTAGGTAACAACTTTCATTGTCAGAGGGCCATGGGTTAGGAGATTGATCACCTTCATGAACTCATGGGACCCAAAGGGTAGATGAGTAGGTCACTCTCTGGATGCATAAGGGAAGAGGGATGATCCCAACAGTGCTGGCACCCTACAAACCTAGAGGAGATGACCAAGGATTGTGTGGTGACCAAGTAGGTTTGAGACTAGTTTTCCATGGAAGTAACTTTGATATTGAGATAATCGTGATGTAGAGACATATGTTGCACATTTCAACTTAGTTTTAAAGGTGTACTGGCAAGGTGGGATGGACCATCTCTAATCTTGGAATGGGAAGAACTCTATATTTGGACTAAAGCTAAATGCTTATTTCCTCTTATTATGGGGGTGAGAGATAGGACAGTACGCATTCCATACACCAAGGATAAAAGATGATGTGAGTTGGAACGTTGCTATGAGGTATGAGGACAGAGATGATAACATACCCTTGTGGAGTGAACGATACCTGGATGGTTTACAAACACTATGAAAAATAAGGTAGACATCTCATGAGGATATTTTTATCATGAGCTATGAGTTATATAAGGTTGAGTTTGAAAACCAAGAGAATGAGCTCAAAGTTTTCTTGATGAAGATAGACTTAGAGTTTGAGATGAGATAATAAGTGGAATACATGGAGGTGTAGGTATTCAACATTACCTAACACCTAAGGATGTGAAGTGGTAATGGATGCTCTGGTTGAGATGCAGCTGCGTAGTTTATCTAGAGGCTAGAAGAGGTTGTTAGGTTAACCCTAAGTTTGAAAAAGAGATAAGTTTGGCTAACACTCAGATGTAACAATAACGGTTGATCAAGTTAGTGGTTGTTTGGTTAGCCATCCTAGGCCTTGATGCAATAAAAGGATGGTTGTAGAGCCTCATATACACTTCACTGGAAAAAGAAGGCAATGAAACCCTGATTAGAGTGGTTTAGGGTTTCTGAGGAATTGATCTTGAGGAATCATGATGATACAGAAAATCATGATACACCATACTACGAAGATAGTAAGTGACAGTAGTACTTGAGATGCTTAAGATGAAGTTGCACGTGGCTTGTTTCCATGCATGATAGGAGGTGAAGGAAGAACGTCAGTAACCCAATATTTTGATATAAAGGATAAATAGTCCCCGAGAGGGAATGGGAGTTCATCACTATGGATGTTATGGTAAGTCTCCCCTAGACCAAGGAAGGTCAAGATGCAATATGGGTTATGGTAGATCATCTTACCCAGATGACATGAGAAAGAAAGAATACTGTCAAGGGACGGGTCCAGTTGAACTACATATGAGAAAGATATGGTTCAACTACACCATGATGTGAGTTAAAAAGTTCTTGAGAATGACCTAAAGATTCACTTCCATAATTTGGAAGTAGATACATGAAGAACTCGATATTTGTACAGTTTATCACCCCTAACTAATGGTTAGTATGATCCACACTAGAGGGTCTGATGAGAGCATGTGTGCTCGTTCAGGGTGATACCTAGAGACAACTCTTGTCCTTTGTAAGATGTGAAGAAAACCACCATAGCTAGTATCGGGATGTAAAGAAGATCTGTAAGGGAGGTTGTGTCGGTCACCACTCCATTAAGATGATGTTGGTGAAGGGACCTCACGAAGGTCAAGAAAAGGACCACAGTGTGTGCAGATGAAGTCGCTTTGATCATGCAATGGCTAAAAGAGAGCCCAGAGGCAACATGAGTCGTGAGCCGATGCAAAGCAGACAGACATGCAGTTCACTGTGGGAGAGTATGTAATGAGAAAATCCGACCCCTCTAAGCTACCGCTGAGAAAGATGAGTCCCCGGTATATGGGTCCATTTGAGATGGATTGGTGGATATGGTTGTGTTTAGCCTTACCCCTCAGGATAACATGATGTATAATGTATTCCATGAGTCTGATCTAGAGCACTATGTCAGGTACCCAAGCCATGTGTTGAACCTTGAACCTATTCAACTTTATGAAAGGTTGAAATGTCCTGAGTCATCTATGAGGGTACGATATACCAAGGTAAGAAAGAACTCAGATGGAAGAATATGAGAAGCACCATGGAAAAGGTGAGGCCACATGGGAGCCATGATGGACATAAGAAAGGTTTATCCTGTTTGTTTGTGCACCTGGTGGAATTTTGAGGGCAAAATTCCTATAAGAGGGAAAGGATGTTACAACCCTAAATTTTTGGGTTCTTTGGGTGAGAAATGTAATTTCTCCTATTAAAGATAGTTGAGAAAATAATGATATAATTTGTTTTGGAAAATTGGATTTCATTTACAATAGCCTTGTTGGTTGTTTTGTGAGCTTTATTGTATATTGGGCCCAATAACAAGGAAATTCAATTAGTAAATGAATAATTGAGATTTGGAGGAAAGGAAAATGTAGAAACCTCTAGAAGGCAAGAGAATATTATCCAAAGGTGGATTTCGTGCCTTTTGGATTCCTTGGGTTCTAAGGAGTCCAAGTTGCAAAGATAATGCAACAAGAGAGAGAAAAGATCAATTACATATTTCTTTATTAAGAAAGAAATTAAAAACAATGATAAAATATGGGAAATAAGTGGAAAGAGGTATATTGACTTATCTTTGGTGGGTTTTCGTATCCATGAGGTTTCTAATGTTAAAAGGAATTCTAATAAAGGAAAATAAAAAGAGGGAGAAAGAGAAATCCTCAAAAAGAGATATTTTACTAAAGAAATGAATAAGAAGAAAGAGAAAATAGATAAAAGATAAGCAAAAGGATAAGGAATATTCCCAAGATGGGATTCTGAGCCATTAAGGTTCCTTGAGGCTCAAGGAATTCAAAATAATAATTTAATGGCAAAGAAAGAGGAAATACAAATTTAAATTGGCTTAATTTAAAAGATAGCTTGCTTATAAAGAAAACACCCCTTTTCCTTTGAAATTTGGGTCTCCAATTTGGTACACAGGTAGATGATATCGACCCAAAGCTTCCTCTAAAATTTGGTGGAAAAATCATAAAGGAATAATGAGTTGTGATTTTTAGAAGTTTCCTAAAGTAAATGGGTAATCTTTGAACCGTATTAAATGTCACAACGAAATTGGATTATTTGGATTTTCGGATTGAACGAGGACCTTTGATCAGGAATCTAAGTGTTGGGACTAAGTCCCAATCACGATGGACTATGGAGCAGGGGATGTGATTTTGCTTCACGCTTTGGTTGAGATTGGAGGGATGTGCGCTGATGGAAATCATTCCATTAAACTCGGGAGATCTTTCCGAGTCTGAACATCCCATGTTTCCATAGGTTTCGTGGTGAAAATAGAGAAACCCCAAATCCCAAGAATCATGGATGGACCCTATATATAGGGGGGGTGCTCTGTGGTACCAATGCTCCCACAAATAGTTCTCAAATGTTCAGAACTCTAAAGTGATTGCTCCGGTGCGGTCAATTTGGCCAAAGACTCTGACCTCTCCCACGCTTGGTTGTCATTGTCACCAAAGGAGCCAAGAACCTTTAGCGGGGAAGGAGCGGTGAGAAGGAGGAATTGAAGCCACCCCCGTGTCCTCAAGGGGTAGACAAAGCTGTTGGACCCCTTGGTTTGCGCATAGGTGGTCAGGAGTTCAAAGTCAACAAGTCAGTTGACTCACGAGACTCTACTAGTCGAGACGCGAGGTTGAAGACGACGGCCGCATTTTTTACCAAAGTGCACTCCCGCGCCTTCAGTTCAGGGTGTGGCATAATTGCCATTTTCTTCTTTTCAATCACAAGTCAAGGTGCGCATTTGTGGATCATTGGATCTCGCGTGGTCCAGCGGACTACGGATCAAATGACTAGGGTTTTTTTATGAAATCGTAATAAATTAGAAAATCCAGAAAAAATGACTTTTCTTGCAAAAATCATATATTTTACTAGAAAACTCGGATGAGAAAAGTTTCTCATGAAAATTGATCTGAAAAATACGAGGAATAAGTTAAAAATAGTTTGGAAGCCTAAGTCATTATCTTTTTGCAAAAGTGTATAATTTTGATGGAAAAAGTATTAAATTGTGGTTAGAAACCCTAATTGATGACAAAGGATAGATTTAATCTTGCAAATAAGTTAATTCGAGCATTATTAACTTGTTTAATGATAAAGATGGATTTTAACATGTTTTGAAGATGAAATTGCAAGGTTTAGGGTTTTAAACCTAATATCATGAATAATATGCTTAGAAACCCTAAATAAGAGAAAAAGAAAAGAAAAGTACTTATAATCTGAAATTAGGGTTTCATGTTGCTAAAAGATGATCTTAGGATCTTTTGTGAAAGAAAGATGAAATAATTAGGGTTTGTAAGTAATTTAATAAAATTAGGGTTTATAGTAATAAAAATGAAGTGGAACCCTAATTGTAATAAAAACCCTAAAAAGGACTAGTAACCCCAGGAAACAACTAGGATTAATAGACCACGATGGCATGATTAATTATAAGAAAAATTGGATGCCTATTTCAGGATCAACTTGGTGTGTGGTTGCTTGGTTTCTTAATTGGTTAATTATTTATATAATCAAGTCAGTTTGATAGGTATGTGGTTAATTATGGTTAATCGCAATAGTTTCCCAAATGGTTTCCCGGATGATTCATCACATTCAATGCAACTTATCAGTTTGGATGTTCATACTTGCAAATCATAAAGTCACTATGATTATCACAATAATAGTATAAGTGTGTATTCTTTCACCTACATGCCACCCTGATGGATGATGCAAAAAGGTCAAGCCCGGGAGGGAAGACCCATGGGCACCATGAGTGGTGACCCCAGGCACCAAGCTCGGGATTGAGAAGGTGGCCTGTGGTATTGCATGACTAAAGGGCACCATGAAGGGTGACCCCAGGCACCAAGCTCAGGATTGAGAAGGTGACCTTAAGCTAATGGCAGAAGAGAAACCATAGAGGGGGTATTCCAAGGTTAGGGCAAAAGCGGTGGAGAATGACACATTGAAAACGTAAATTGGCTTGTTAATTACCTTGATTGTGATAATTAGATTGTTAGCCATATTTATGAAATTTTGGTTGTCCCCACATACCGGCATATTTAGATATGTTGATCGACGTTTTGTTTGTCGGTGTTTTAGGTGCAAGATTGAAAAGGACAAATAGTAAAGTGGCATATGTGGAATTAAATAAGAATTAAAGTACAAAGGGGGATTAGTTAGAATAGACTCTGGATGTGGATAGCGGTAGATATCCAAGTTTTGAAAAAGGTATGCAAGGTTTTATTTTATACCCGCTTTTAGTTTAGTTAGTATAATTTCATAATTATTATTGATTATTTGTCGAACCTTTGATCCTATTAATTGGGATAACAACTCTAACCTTCGGGTCTCCCTTAGTTGGGGGTTACCAGGAGGCAGGGTCGTTACACCCTTCCCTCAATAATTGAATACCTGACTAGAACACCCAAATATTGAGTTTAGGAAGTATGCATTATGTTCGTGTCATGTTCGTCACTTATTTATCATCCTAGTCCTAAGCCCTATTGTCCCATGTAGACTCGACAAACCTAATATTTAACACCACCAAACGTGGCAACCTGCCACACTAACCAAGATAACTCAAAACAAAAACACAATCGATCACTAATTAATCATATCACTAAAAAGAGGTATCATTAGAACCGGTTTGAACTTCTTCAAACATGTTCAAGAACATTTACATATAGGTGCAACATTAGCATAAAATCTCATACCATACCACGTATCTTTACAACCATTGGCCTTTGCCACAAATTATATACAAAAAGTGTTATCCACGTGTTTACATCATGTTCAAACATCAGATTTCTATCAAAAATTTTGAGTCAGTGAAACATCATCTACCAAAATTTCTCTCCCATACCTGAGAGTGCATGGACGACTCTAGGACACACTGGACAACATAGGCAACCTTCTTCTATGGGTCTTCAAATTGCTCCTCCTCATTGCCATGGGTCTGATGTCATTGTTGATGATCACCTAAAAAGATGCGGTGACCCACGAGGTGAGACCCATGTCCCAATGAGAGATATAACTCTCAACAAAATTTATTTCTTAAAATTAGATTAGGTAGTTAAACAGATAAAGTAGATAATATTACATAATTGAAATATTAACATAATATTTAAAGGAATGGAAAAAGATAGCACCATATAATATTGGATTATATGTTTTATTAAGACCTGGGGAGTTTGATACATACCACTCAAACTTCCAACTGACTACTGTGAAGTTCTAATAAGCTCCGTACAAGATCTAGGAGAGCCGAAATCCCAAGATCACTTCCCCTCGATCAGTTTGAGTATGTTGTAGTGACATATCAGTCAAACCGCATCAGCCTTGCCACCCTAGGTACACATGCCATGACACTAGAAACCATGTTCAGAGCCACCCTCAATCACATCATATATGCATATTCATCTCAGATACAGATTCAAAACCATGGGATTTGGATGACAAGGATATGCCCTCCATGCATGTGCATATAATCAACAATATATGACTCTGAATTTCCCTTGTAGATATTCACTTTACTATCCATCAAGCCCTGCCAGTTGAATAGTTCAATGACATATGGCACTACATGATTAGGGTTTCACTTGATTAGTTAAGCCAGTTATGTGAATTCAAGCTGCATCAAACAATTTACATACAAACAACTATATCGTTCCTATAGGAATCATTGATATAACAACTCCTGAAGATATAAAATGTATGAAGCACCATCAATGGAAAAAGATAACACCATATACTATTGGATTATATGTTTTATTAAGACCTGGGGAGTTTGATACATACCACTCAAACTTCCAACTGACTACTGTGAAGTTGTAATAAGCTCCGTACAAGATCTAGGAGAGCCGAAATCCCAAGATCACTTCCCCTCGATCAGTATGAGTCTGTTGTAGTGACATATCAGTCAATTCGCATCAGCCTTGCCACCCTAGGTACACATGCCATGACACTAGAAACCATGTTCAGAGCCACCCTCAATCACATCATATATGCATATTCATCTCAGACATAGATTCAAAACCATGGGATTTGGATGACAAGGATATGCCCTCCATGCATGTGCATATAATCAACAATATATGACTCTGAATTTCCCTTGTAGATATTTGCTTTACTATCCATCAAGCCCTGCCAGTGGAATAGTTCAACGACATATGGCACTACATGATTAGGGTTTCACTTGATTAGTTAAGCCAGTTATGTGAATTCAGGCTGCATCAAACAATTTACATACAAACAACTATATCATTCCTATAGGAATCATTGATATAACAACTCCTGAAGATATAAAATGTATGAAGCATATCCCTATCATGACATCATAGGGTACTATTCCATTTCATCCATGAAGATTCTATATTTCCATTAGGGATCAAAACATGCCTAAAAGCCATTCGGGCCAAAACATCATTACTTTCTGCAAGACATCATTATCATTCAATATCCTACAGAGGGTTCAACATGTCACCAAAAAACTTGTTACCTTCATACCCAACATAAGGTTTCCTCAATCATCAGAATTATGACATTCCCAAGAGCAAGATAACAAACTTACCTCTAGTAAAATGAATGTATCCCTTCATTATTTCATCATCAATAGAAGGAAAAAGTGTTAAACTGTCACCAATTAACCATTGCAAAAATAGTTTAAGAATGTGGATTGGATTTGTATCACAAATCATCATATATAGGGAAAGCATTGATTCATTAGCACACTTGGGTAAACATTTAGGTAAAACTTGTTTCATTAGCACACTTTAAGTAAGTACATAGGTAAACCATCTTTTTACTAATGGACTTAACCAAGAACCAAAGCCATTGGTTCATATGAATACTTAGCCAAAAACATCAATTCTCATACCTAGCATACTCACCAGTTTATTCTTGTACTCAGATAAACCATTGATTTATTTATGTACTTACAAAAAGGAAACCATTAGTTCAAGGACATCAATTATCACATTATGTGCTAGGTCAAACATCATTTTATTCACCAAGTAAATCCATCGGTTCATTGATGTACAGAGCTAAAAAAAGGCCATCAGATCATTAGTGTAATTAGCCAAAAGCAAAACCATCCCACGTTAAGGTACTTAACCAAAATCAAAACCATCAGATCATGGTCAGCAAAGCCATCAATTAATTTACTTAACATAGTCATTGGATTATTTACTTACATAACCATTGGTTATTTACCAAGTGGTGTCATTTTTTCTCACTTTAAGTAACACTGTCATTTCCTACTCTTAATAAAACCATTGTTCCAAGGACAAGGTAGAACCATCAACTCAGAGACTAAGTATGGATCATCGATTTCAACACTAAGTAATACCATCACTTTCTATACTAAGGGAAAAACAATTCTTAACACTAGTAAAAACCAACCTTCCCTACCTTCAAAACCAAGGTAGTTCATGTCCATACTAAAGAAATATTTATACGATCTAAGGATAGTTTAACAACACATAACTATCATGCATGTATACAAGGTAGTGCACATAAGATCATCTTTCTTCATAATACCAAGTTCTATGGCAAGATCTATATAAACAAGTTAAAAGCAAATAAGAAACGGGTTGAAGGCTATACAACTCGCCTCAAGATGAACATATATGCCCAAAAAAAAAGTTGTCTCAAGGAGAGAAGATAGAAACCCCATATTTGCACCCCCTAACCTCCAAGGTAGTTCCATTCTTCAAGAACAAGCTAGATCTAGGGTAAAAGAGAGAAGGAAAGGGTTTCTTGAGCCACATGCATGAGTTTCCATCAAGAACTCTAGGGTTCTGCCATGGATGAAGATAGAAGGAAGAGAACAACAAGAAAACTAGGTTAAAGATGAACATCTTACTTGAAGAAGGCAAGAAACTACGTTAGGAAGCTCCAAACAACCCTAGAGATGCTTGATCCAAACCATAGAGCAACATGCATCCATGATTCATCCAAGATTCATCAATAAGAGGTTCTTCCTTCACAAAATGATGGGTTTTTGTCTTTCTAGCCGAAAGAACAAGAGGGAGAAGGAAAAGGTTCATTTGTGATAGAAGTGGAGGGTATGTATATCCAAGAAAAGAGAGAAAGGACGTCAAAAGGTTGAAATTTTGGCTTGCCATGTGTCAAAACTGAAATCCATCTTTCCCATGCATGATAGAATTTCCATCAGATCTTTATTAAGGTTATCCATTGATTCATGCCTTAGTGAAATCATCAAGATGTACTATCAAAGAAACCATCAGATTCTAGGCTATACTTAGCCATTTTGCAAACCATGATCCTCCATAGGATAGTGTACATCAACCAGGATAACCATCGCTTCTAGAGTCTCAAGGGAAAATGATATGATCCTCTAACACAAGGGGAAACCATCAAATTATTTTCTTACATGGTGAAACCACTGAATCCTCATAATTCAAGGTGAAACCATCAATCTCAACACTTATGTGAGAAACCTAGAGGGAGAGACAAACAAAACATCTGATGGTGCATCCATGCATCCAAAGGTGCAACTATATCAAACATTATGAAGAGTACTATGAAGCACAAAATGCATGTGTAAAAAATATAGATAGTACCCTAGGGAAGGGAAAATTGCATAAAGTTTCATAAAAAGAACATAATTTGTAAAACTTAATCAAGTAAAGCCCAAGCTGGGCCGAAATTGAAACATATCTTTATCACTTGATTTCAAAACATAAACTAAGGTTTTATTAAGTAATTAAACACCCAATCAAGTTAATAAAGCATGTTTAACCATAAAGGTAGGTTAGGGGTCTTATAGAATCAATCAGATTCGTGTTGAGCCTGATGTGATTAACAAGAGGTGGTGGTAGTTCAATATGCTAATGAGTCATCAAGGTATGAGGAATAGGAGCTAGAAAGCCAAATTTGATGAAGACAAACAAGTTGATAATCATGTTGACCAGACCTGACCATGATGGTAGAGTAAAGTGATAGTATCATCAGATCTGTAAAAGAGTGGCAGAGGAACTTTATACTTAAATGTGTAATGATAAATTTTCTAAGAGATCAAGAGGGGGTGAAGGCAAAAATATTGGTATAGGAGGGTGATGAAATCTTGAATAAATTATGGATAGATATTACTTATAATAATGAATTTATTATCTCCAATTAACTCTCTTTTTCTCTATGTTATATATTCCCATATTCTTTTCACCTATTTTATTTTTCTTAACTTTATCTCCACTATTAACTACATATAACCATTTTCTAATTGTTGCATGTTTCTATTTGAGATCGACATGAAACAAGTCAATAAATTCTAATCAAAATTCATAGATGTTCCTTCAATGACAACAACTATCTACCTTTATTATACAAATGACTATACAAGTTTGCAAACATATACATTAAAGTATGAAGTTTAAACTATAAAATATGGATAATAATAAAATTTTGTGTTAGGGGCACATGTATGTTTAGTAATTGTACAAAGAGGACAGTCTACATGTGCAACAATTCAAAAAAAAAGATGAAAGTTTCTACTTCTATATGCATTGGATGCCATTTAAAATTAGTAATCTAATAATCTGTATGATATCCAGAACAAAATTATGATTAGAATAATATTATACATATATTTATATATGTTTAAAATAAATCAACTATGATACATATTTGTCGGTTCCTTTTTCTAGAACCATAACCATACCACATAATAACAATATCGGAAATTTAAAAGTATATCCACACCATAACCATTCAGTATAGTTATGGAGTACGAAATGCAGTGCAACTATCCTCATTCTTGATTTTTATTACAACATCATTGTCATTCGTAGGAGTGATGGAAAGGGAGAAAGAGATTAGGAGGTGATTAGGAGGCATGATGTATTATATTTTTTAGAAGAAATTAACAGAGAGGATACCAACAAGAGATTAGGAAGGTGAAGAGAGAGAATGATCCACAAAAAAGGAAAACTACTTGTATTTACTTCTAACACATTTAATTCAAATGAGAGAGGGATGTTAATTTGTATCTATGTTTTAATAAAAAGATAATAAAACGTTGGCTGGTGGCGTGCAACTTCTTGTCCTCCAGTCTTCTACTTTATTGTAAAAGTTATTATTATGTAATGGTGAGTAGTAAAATTAGTGAAGACGTGTTTAAATTGTAAATAAGAAAAAGTATTATCCTATTGATTTAGTCCAATGTGTACTTTCAATAGGACTGCTCTTGTCTTGATTATTTTTTGACATGTCATCTTTTTATGAAGGGGTCACGTCCTTTATGCACTAAATCTGATTATGTGTAGTGTTCTTTTCTATGGGCTCCACAACATGTAGCTAACAAACTGATCAAGCTTATCAGTTGATTCAATTAACATAATGCACTGGTCCATCTTGTTTTCAAAATCTAATTATTTTTTCAAAGAATATTTATTTGCGGTGTTAATGCTTCTTGTTTTTGGAAATTGGAGAACACATAAGATTGTTAAGATTACTTTTAGATAAAAAAAAATTCTATCTATATATGCATCATTATATGACTCGTTGATAAGAGGATCTCATACAACACACATCTAGGAATTATGTAGCTTACTTTTGTAATTATTCAACTTGTCAAATAGTACCAATTAAGAAAGCAAAGTGAGATGCCTACATATCATAAAAAATCATCTAGTTATTTCAAAAAGAAACCTACAAAAAAATATCAATATTGAGATTTTTTTTTGACAATTGTAGCTTACGAGACTGTGGCTCTCTTAGGTTAGGAACTAAGTGGCTCGACCTTCCAGGAGAGGTATTGCAAATGACTTGACTAAAAGGAGAGGAATGACAACCTTTGGAATGAGTCACAACACAAGGTTCCAAACCAAACCCAACAATATCATGGTTGGTGTATGTAGATGAAGAGTGCCTCATATGGATGTCAACCCTATAGGGGAAAGAGAAGGGACTCACTCTTGGTGAAAACTCTCATAGGATAAGGAAAGGAGGCATTCTGGATAGCTGTGGAAAGGAAACAATTTCTACTATTTATTGGAATTTGATTACGGAGAATGGAGTTGGCCCCCAAATCAAGTGGAACCTTTCTTTCCTGCCTCATTTTATTCAGCGGTCTTGGTACCATGTCTCCTGAACAATTTTAGTACATATGGCGCAAGACGATTCCACATATCAAGTTCAGAATGGGATCGGGTTTTTCACGTCGAACCCTAGTGCTCACTTTGCTTTGTCTTGATTGGAGATTGATGAACAAGAAGGAAAATGGAAAAGTGGGATATAGTATAGTAGGTCACAAAGGATTCAATCCAGCCATAGGTTCCCCTAAGGCTACCTTGTTACGACTTCACCACCGTCACAGACCTCACTGTGGTATGCACCAATAATATGACCAAAAGCATTTGTGCCCCCTGCCCCGGGGTACACATAAGGAATGCTTTCTCCTTGGTCTGATGCTTTGGGGGAAACCTATTCCTAGGGTGTGATGGGTAGTGTGTACAGAGCCTGGGTACATATTCATCATGGCATGTTGATCCGCAATCACTAGCAATTCCAACTTCATGTTCTCGAGTTGCAGAGAACAATCTGAACCACGTCAATCTTTCCGTATTTGCTCCTCCTTACAGCCTTGCTTCCCATTGTCATTGCCATTTTAGCACGTGTGTGGCCCAGCCCTTAAAGGCCATGCAGACTTGATGGCATCCCCACCTTCCTCTAGTATCTCACTGGCAGTCCCTCGTGAGTGCGACACATGCCTTTTTTTCAGAGTGGGATGTAGTACTATGACCACTATGTACCACGCCACCGGGAGGCTCATCGGAGTGTCGAGTCTGATTCCTCCACCAACTCGACATTGTCGTAACCAAGCCAAAATAAATCTACATGCTCACTTCCCCGTCCCCCCGGTAGGTCTCAGTGGTGAATGAGGGTTGGTGTGGCGGAAATGGGGGTTTAGGGGGATCCAGAGGCACATGTCTCAGCAACACAAAATGAGGGTTTCGCTTGTTATAGGACTTGACCAAACATCTCACGACACAAGAGGATGACAGTCATGCAGACACCTATATGAAAGGCACATCCCAGGGAGTACCGGTTTTCTTGTTCATATGTCAAGGGCTGGTAAGGTTTTGTGCGTTGTATCAAATTAAACCACATGCTCCACTGCTTGTGTGGACCCTCATCAATTCCTTTGAGTTTCGGTCTTGCGACAGTACTCCCTAGGCAGAGTCTTTCACGCGTTAGCTGAGCCCCTAATCTGCGTGGAACAAGGGTGAAGACTCATTAATTATGGCATGGACTACCAGGGTATCTAATCTTGTTTGCTCCCCATGCTTTCGCACCTCAACGTCAGTAGGGACCCAAAGAGCTACCTTTGGTTTTGTCCTTCCTTCATGGATCTCAGGATTTCACCCCTACACATGAAATTCCACTCTCCTCTGTCTCACTCAAGTTCATTGGTTTCGAGAGCATTCTGCCTCTTTTTGGTGACTTTCATTTTCAACCCGATGAACCACCTACATGCCCTTGACGCCTAGTCATTCTGAAGAACACTAGCCCCCCCCCTTACCACAGCTGCTGGAACGGAGTTAGTCAGGGCTTCTTCCTCGAGTCCTGTCATGATCATGCACTCAATGAAAGAGCTTAACAAGCGACATTGCCCTTCTTCACTCACGTGAGATTGTAGGATCAGGCTTGCGCCCATTGTCCAAGATTCCCCACTACTGCCCCCTGAGGGAGTCCCAGGCTGTGTCTCAGTCCCAGTGTAGAAGATCATCCGAAAAGACCATCTAAGCATCATTGGCTTGGTCAGCCTTTACCTAACCAACTACCTAATACTATGTGGGCTCATTAAATAGTGCTTTGTTAGCTTTCTTCAGGATTTGTCCCGACTGTTCGGCAAATTCCCACACCTTACGCACTCATTCGCCACTTTGTTCTCAACTATTCCCAAAAAACAGAGGCCGAAGAGCACCCTGAGAGGACGCCCACGCACTACTGAAGCTGGGCGAGACGATCTCTCTTGGGATTGGATCCCCATTTCCTTCTTACCAGCTCCTCGAAAACAACGTTTGACTTGCATGTGTTAAGCATATAGTGGGCGTTCCTTTTGAGCCAAGATCAAACTCAGCTTTTGACCATTGGGCCCTGCAATGGTAGAACATGGTGAACTGGGCAAAAAATGCATGGAGAGTGAGTTTGACTACATATTTAGAAGAATGGGAATAGATACATATAGGAAAAAAGAGAAGAGAATATTATTTTTTAGAAGGGTTTGGTTGGAAGAAGGTTGGCAGGGAGAACAAAGAAAATTTACCTCTTCCTAGAATGAAATCATAAATGCTTGTTCACAAGTGAGGGACTTTGACCAGTAAGAAAAATGCATCACACCAAGGGCATCGGGGAGAAGTTCCCAGTCAAAAGAGAAAATTCTTCTCCGGGAAGGCAGTCCAACAAGTTCATGGAATTCTTTTGACCTCGAGGGTGACTTGACTACATGTATCCTCATCTCTTGAACTCGTTCTGGCTTCCCGTGGGATGGAACCAACATCTCATCTGTTCTCGATCTATTCCCTAATCTTCTCTAGTAGGTGATTTGGCCCATTTTCTTTGTTTTTTCAACGGGGATAAGGCGACGTTCCCTATCACGACTGCCTTCCTTTCTTCGGCATTCATTCATCTCAAAAGAAAGAGCTAGTGAACCTCACCAATTCCATTCCAATTCTCTCAGATAGAGAAGGATAGCTCCATCAAGCCTTTAGAATGAGGGACAAAGTAGAGACTGAAACCTGGAAGACCTTATACTTTGCCGTGCATGGGGCCTTCTCATTATCTTCAACATACTGATGTTGATTGGTCATGTGCATGCCCTTCTTGTCGACCCCATCAAAGGAGGCACCGACTAATGAAGAGTACTAAACTGAACTACAAGAAGAAGAAGAAGAAGATGATGATGAAGGTAGGGTAGGATTTTCATAATGGACTGGTCTAAAGGATGAGTCGGAGAGTAGGTAGGAAAGGAAGGGCCCTATTCACCCCAGTTATTACTTTTAATCATCTAGTTTTAGTCTAGGTGATGAGCTATTATCATGGTCCTTCTTAGTCTTAGGACCTTAGCTTTCTTAGTCTTAGCCTTAGTCTTGGGCATCGTCTTCTCTATCCCTCCAGAGTGGAAGCAACTTTTTCACAAAGGATAAGAAAAAAAGAAAACCATATCCATATGTTGGAGGGGTCAAAATTAATAGGAGCAGGAGTTGTGACAATTGCTTTAGCAGATGCTGCCGTCGACGTTGGGAATGTCTTCAGCTCATTGATTCATTCCATAGCCAGAAATCCATCATTAGCGAAATAATTATTTGACTATGCAATTTTGGGCTTTGCTTTAACTGAAGCCATAGCATTGTTTGCCCTAATGATGGCCTTTTTAATCTCATTTCTCTTCTAGGCCTTTGTCTCAATCGGAGAAGAGGAAGTACTCTTTTCTCATCGTTCATGCAAAGGGGAGGTCTTGTTTTAGCTATGGGGCAGGAGAGGAGGGGAGTGGCGAGGTGGGCCCCTCCTCACCTTGAAGACTGATTGCAGTGGAGGACATAGTTGGATTTGATAGGAAAATTGTTGAAAAAATACTTTGGAGGAGGGTACTTCCCCCTAGGGTATAGCTCAAGATTTGGAGGCAAGTTGGGGTATAGAGCCATCAACGCGGTGGGGATACATGCTTGTACAGTTCACGGGTGGAGTATGAGAATGCCAATTTTTGGGAACTTTCACTCCCTTCTATTGGAAATGTGCCTTTCTAGGGGCATTACGATCTGTATCTCAAATGACCCTTATGAAGTCTCTATCAGCCTTATCCTTATTGTGCGCCTTGTGAGAACATTTGGATTTGTAAAGAAAATTGCAAGGATGTTCCCCTAACCCAACCCGAGAATGGACCGGAGGGAACCACAGCATGAGGAATGTCTGCGCCTCATTGCAAGGCTCATTTTGAGTTTTGGGTCATAGGGTGGGCAATCTGGGGCACAAGGGTCCTGGAACTATCCTGGTGCAAAGAACCCTAGAGGCAATGAGATGATCGCCCCCAGCAAAAGTGGCCTAAACGATGAGCAAACACTCAAACATGAGAGCAAGGGATCACCCAATGAATGGACGAGCTCCAAAGAGGGAGAAGTGGCGGTCTAGGAGTTTGGGGAAACAAAGTGGGGGGAGGGACGAGGCCAATCCCAGAATTTATGGGTGATAGATTGACCATAGGAGTACTCTGGTACCTACACCAGGGTAAAACATGTCGAGCATACGACGATGCCGCCCGTTTTCATTTCGTGGAAGTCCCCGATAGAGGAAAGGGTTGTAGGTGCTGGCACATTCTGCTTCGGGTAGAAATTGAAAAAAAGAGGGGACTGGTATAGATGATGAAAGGCGGGCCGCTTGAACTCATTCTTTGTAGGGGCGGCAAGCAAAGACAAATAGGAAAGGGGCTGAGGAGGATGAGTTTTGAAATGGAAAAAGGGTCTCATTTGGAGCAAAAATGGTTGTTCCCAAGTATAGACAAAGAAAGATGACAGGGGATGGATTGTCATAGGTTGCAGTGGTCCCCCTAGAGGAAACTTGCCCCCGACAAGTTCTCTATTCTGACATCTCTTCCCGACTGAATCGGGCCACTATGTCAGGATGGGAATGGGTCAGCCCACATGATCATTTGATGAATCTGGTCCAATCGCCCCCGATCGGTGGCTTGTCAACCATCCGCGGATACTCACCAAACGTAGGGTTGGGACAACACAACATATGATTAGTTTGCTTGATGAACCCCACCCTTTCAAGAGTAGGATGTCGATCAAGATGGATCTGGGAGCCCCCCTGTCAAAGTATTGCCTCAAAAATCAAAGGGCGAGTGTCAAAAAAGAAGCAGTCCAACCTTTTTGACAAAGGTGTTTGCTTGGAAGGTGCTTCCTACTCACCTTTTTCTCCACAAGAAATGATCTTCACACAAAAGAAGTTCCCTTCGGATCATGGGATTCTCCCTCAGGCAGCGCCCCGGAAAAAAGCACGGACGAGCCATATGCAAGGAAACTTGCACGTGCGGTTCTGGCCAGAGACCCCACTATACTGTACTAATATGTGTAGGTCCCTGTAATTAGAGTGAGATTGTCATGGCATAAAAGCAGATATGGTTCAGTATTCCCTTTTTTCCCGTATTGGTTATGTTCCTTATTTCTTTCTAGCAGAAATGAATCAAGCTCTGTCTGATCTCCCAAAAGGTGAAGTTGAATCAGTTGTAGGCTATAATGTAGAATATGTACATGATGCGATCCTGGAGAGTTCACTATTGGCGGAAGCCAATGTCCCGGGGTCCTGAGGACTCATTCTAACTGAAACAAGGGGCGGGTCTTTACCAACTTCTTCACACTACCAATGGTGTGGTGCTAATGTGTGACAGAGTGAGTTTTTACATACATATTATTTAGTTTCTCTCTCTCTCTTACAAATTAATCATTCCGAGTATGCCCTCAATCATCTCTCTCACTAATTTGATTAAAGGAATTATCAATTTCACTTGAGACCATCCATAATGGTACATAAACTCAATAATACAAGTATCATGACATTTAGTCAATTGACATAGTCAATAATCGAATTTTGACTCCAAATTTGTAACTTAGCTACTGAATGACATCATTAAGCTATCCCTAGATTTTTTTTGCAATTGGAATTACCAATAAAGAGTTATAACCAATTTAATTTTGATCTAATATATCACCTTTTACATAGCCTAGACCTAAGTTTCTTATTAAATCGAGTTGATTTAATTGTCACGCTACCTAAGAAACTCGCCCCACCCTCCTAGCCGTTGGAATGGGCGATCCGGGGATCAAGCCCTGATCCGAGGGAGGAGACTTCGTCTCCTACCTCCCGCAAAGTACGGGGAGGCAGCAGGAGATGAGGCCCGGCCTACCTCGCCACCTCACCCTCAGTTTTGAATTTTGAACCCAACAGACTTCTTCTATACTCCGCGACGAACTCATCTAGCCCCAGTTTGACCCCCCCTCATCCTCGGATCAGAGAGAACAGATCCCGACTCCCTCGCTGCTCTCACCGGTGGCGGCGCACGAATTAGGGGTTTACCCTATACATCACCTCGCGCCTATATAACGCTCCCAAGAGCTCCGCCAAACCTCCTTTTGTCATCTCGTACCTCTAATTCCAACGGAATACGCCCCTACCACCCTCACCTCGAGCACCCCCCTGCTCACCCGACTCCGACCTCGCCGCCCTCCAGTGGTCCTCTCCGTTCAATTGAACGCACCCACACCATCTCGGGATCTCGGTGAGAAGACCGACACCCTCGGTTGGAGCCACAAAGGCCTAGGAGCCTAGGTCGACTAGCAGCCAGAGCTACACGCAAGGCTGCCATCGTCGGCAAGGTCCAGGGTACGTCGAGCATCCGGAAGTGGACCTACAGCTTCACGAACCTCACGCGGAGCTTCGTGACCCCTCAATCCAGTCGGAGGGCAGGTAAATACCTGGAACCCATTTTCCGTTTTCAGAGTCTCCTGCCATCGAAACCAGGGCTGTAGCTAACCTCCGGCGAGCTTCTTGGTCTCGTTGGACTCAGGAAGACCTCGCGAACGCTTTTCGCCCATCCTCACACTCCCAGACACCCCCCTAACCTGCCTGACCTTCTTCACCCTCCCTTCTTCTCTACTGCCCGATCTTTGTTGCTTCCTCGCGCGCAAGGAAAGCAATCGAAAGGGAAGAAATACAAATCTACCCTGACCCGTCGTTATGCCAAGCAAAACCCAGAAGGGGCATTTACGTCCTTTTACCCCCCATCCTTGACCCGGCTGTCCGAGGCTGGCTCGCGGGTTAAAGAGAGGATTCACGTAGCCGGATACCTATTCTGATCCGCGAGACCAACGACCCTTTTTCTTTTTTTTATTTTTCGTTTATCTCCTTAGAATTTCCCTGATTGGTCAGAATTGTAGAAACCCTAGAAAATGATAGGAATATCGAAAAATATTGAACATATATATCATTTTCATCAGAAAAATGCAATCTATTTAAATAAAATAATTCCAGGACTTAGATCCAATTCCTTCTCTGAAAATGTGACCTACATGTCTAATGAACCCATCATAATTACATATTATGTAATAATGGTCATTATTGATTTTCCAATCTGCCCTGAGAACAGATTAAACCCTAATTAGTGTTCCAATCATCATGACACTCGAAATCCTACCTAAGGAAGATAGTTGATTCAATAATTGAGTAGAACCCTAATTTCTAGTTTTTCTCACCTTATCATGAATATTATGTATAATTTATGAAAAACCCTAATAACTGGAATGTCCTTTAATAACCTGGACGACCCTAATCTCAGACCCCAACTCGGAATCCTATGTATCCCAAGTGACACCCCATATGACCTAAACCCTAATAGGAAACCCTAATGTGGAATAATGAGAATTCATAGTAACTTAGGGTTTTGTTTACATTTCAGGGTGATCTAGTATCTTCTCCTAACTTAGGACTTGTGGAATCCAGACCTGAGAATTAAAAGGTACATGGATATAATTATATGACTAGTTTTTCTGGATGTTTAGTATATGTAATTGTTTGCATGAAATTGATATACATTGATGGTTGTGGATATATGATAAATTGATGATTTACCGCCTTGAACATGAAAGAACATAATTGAATATAAGTGAAATGTAGTTACTAGTGGTGCTCATTAATCTCCCTATTAGAGAGGGAAAGTATTAATGTTGACTAGCACCTCCCTAATGGTACAAGGTACGCAGGGAGATCCCTAATGGTACAAGGTACGCAGGGATAGGGCCCAATATTTATGTTTGTGCTAAGTCCACCATAGTAATGCATTTTCATTCTAAATAAGGAAAATAACTTGGGATTTCCTGATTTTCTGCCTCTAAATAATGTTTTCATTCTTTTCTTCAATTTTGAGTATTTTATATACCAGCATTGTATAGCTTTTAATTCCACGTACCAACTTTGTTGATGTATTTGTTTCTCATATTTTCTAGGTGCAAGGAACAATTGATGATCAAAGTACAATGCATATTCAAAGTACCTGAAAGCACAAATAATAAGCATGGAGGATTTATTAGATAGACCTTTTCCTCTTATCTCTTTCTTGCTAGATGATAGTTATTTCTTTCCCTAGCTTATGTTGAGGATGATTGAGATCCAATGTAATAATCATAGACTTATTCTTCTTCTTTTTCCAGTATCAATATGTATGACTTTATCTTTCAATTATTGAATGAAATGTTGTGTGGCTATTTATTATGATGTGAACTTGATCTTGGCTTATCTCTGATTTTAGTTGGCTATCTTGATTTCCACTATTTTCCCTTTTGACATATGTAGATATGAGTGCACGCATATCTGTATATGTCACTAAGGAAAGTATGTAGAAATTGGGGTCGTCACAGTTGGTATCAGAGCCAATGTTCACACATCATAGTCACATGACTTTCATTCACCCTATTATGAGTCTAGGGTAGTCCTTGAGTTAGGGATGTGAAGGGTTGAGGTGACTAGGATAGCATCTGCCTAAGGTCTGGCTAAAGTCTCCGAGCCACTTTGCTTGGCAATCACGAGGCTACCTATAAGGCAGTGTGTGTCTACCTGGCTGATATCCTAAATGTTCCTCACTTCTTGGGCATACCTTAAATTAGGATCCTTCTCATCTATAGAAATTCCCTCTCATCTTTTCTATAAGGATATTTTTTTTATCTCAAATTTTTGAAAAATTGTTCTTCCATTCATCTTTATGATATAAGATTAGGAAAGAGTCTCTCTATTTAGAAAGTCTTAAGGACCGACTAATAAGGAATTTAAGGTATCCTCCATAAATTGTAACATCAAGAACATTAATAAATGATATAAGAGAATAATGAAACGATATAATGATAATGACAAATATAATTGTTGAGTAATAAATCTAATATATCCCATATAATTTCAGGATGCCTCCTAAGACTCGTAGCTCGAAGGCCTCGGGGGAATCGTCCTCTAAGAAAAGAAAAGAACGTGAAACCTCTAAAGTACCTGATCCCGATGCTGAGGACAAAGAAAGGTGGGAGGAACAGAAGAAAATCCTTCTAGATTTTATGGAAACCCTCACCACAAAAGGAACCCCTGAACCTAGCTCATCTAGGAAGAAAGAAGTGACAGTGATAGATTTTATTAAGCTAAACCTTGATTCCTTTTGGGGGGAAGACCATCCTAAGGTCATGGACAAGGCTGAAGCCTGGATTTTAACCATAGAGAATGGTTTTCATACCCTAGAAGTACCCAATGAGAAGAAGGTCAAGTTCGCCACCCATATGCTTAAGGGAGGGGCAAAAATCTGGTGGGAGAACTATGGCAGGAATAGGGGTGAGGAAATAGACGACATGGAGTGGGAAGCCTTCAAAAACCTCTTCACGGATCGTTTTATGCCCATTGCTGAGAGGAAGAGGAAGGAGAAGATGTACATGGAGTTAAGGCAGGGTAGTCTTTCAGTAGTTGATTACACCCGGAAGTTTAGGCTTCTGGAGCATTATGCACCCATCAGGATTGAAGACCGTCTTACTGAACACTATGTTGACTGCCTTTCCGCCCACCTAAAAACCCTAGTCATAGCCTCTCGTCCCAGAAGCATAGATGAAGCCCTAGATATGGCCCTCAAGCAGGAGAGAGAGCAGGGCATGCAAAAACCTTCTAGCATGGGATACTTAGGGTTAACCACAACTGAAGAGGACAAGTCTAGAAAGTTCCATCCTGGCCATAACAATAAGGGATCAGGGAAACGAGGAGGTTCAGGAAAGGGAGGACAGAAAAGCTACCAGAACCAGCCGAGGACGAATCATCCCAAGTGCAAGACTTGTGGACGTTTCCATGGTGGAGTATGCCGCCACACCAAGCCAGTCTGCTATAACTGCAAAAAGGAGGGTCATTTTGTCACCAAGTGCCCCACTCCCTCCATCTTTGGCAATCCTACGGGTGGTGCTCCGCAGCCTCAGGGACACCGCAATGGCAGGGTATTCGCAGTAAATGCAGAAGAGGCCAAGGCAAACCCAAACCAGCTTTGTGGAGGTAACCTAATTTCTTTATAATTCAATATCTTTCTCAAGCCTGCAATTATTCATAATTTGATTACCTTATGTAGGCATTGTATTATTAAATGGTCATCCTGTTAAGGCTTTATTTGACTCTGGATCTACAAATACATTTATTTCTCAAACTCTAGCATCTATATTAAATCTTCACATAAGGAATTTGGGATATATTCTGGATGTGTCTACTCCGAGTGGCAAAATACTCACAACTCTACAGAAAACCAATGAACTCTCTCTTAAATATGAAAATCATGATATGCCCTTCGAATTCATTCTCTTAACTATGGAAGACTTTGATGTTATACTTGGTATGGACTGGCTTTACACATACCATGCTCACATCGATTGTAGAAACAAGATGGTGGTCCTCTCTCAACCTCATTCTTATCCTGTGAAAATCCCTAAGGGAAGTGGATTTTGTAATAATATTATAATCTCCTCTCTTAAAGCTAAAAAGCTCATTTCTAAAGGATGTAAAGTCTTCCTCGCATTAGTCTCAGAGACCAGTCCTAGTAGCGGGCCTGTAGAAAGTCTGGAGGTGGTACGTGACTTCCCTGACGTTTTTCCGGAGGAGCTTCCTGGGCTGCCTCCAAATAGAGACATTGAGTTCTCCATAGATCTTCTTCTTGGAACCACTCCAATTTCTAGGGCACTGTATAGGATGGCTCCTGCTGAGCTGATGGAGTTGAAGAAACAGTTGCAAGAACTTCTCGACAAAGGTTTCATTCGTCCTAGTGTTTCCCCCTGGGGAGATCCTATTCTCTTTGTTAAAAAGAAAGATGGTTCAATGCGTATGTGTATTGACTACCGCATGTTGAACCAAGCCACTATTAAAAAAAAAGTATCCCCTTCCTCGAATTGATGACCTTTTTGATCAGCTTCGTACTGCTAAAGTATTCTCAAAGATTGATCTTCGTTCTGGATACCATCAACTTAAAATCAAGGATTCAGATATTTCTAAAACTGCTTTTCGAACCCGTTATGGGCATTACGAATTTCTGGTGATGCCATTTGGGTTAACCAACGCACCAGGTGTATTTATGAACATGATGAACAAAGTCTTCCAACCCTATCTTGATGAATTCATGGTCGTCTTCATTGATGATATCCTGATCTATTCTGATTCTATGGAAAAACACCGGGAACACTTGCGAGCAGTCCTCGACATTCTTCAAACCCAAAAGTTTTATGGAAAACTTTCAAAATGTGAGTTCTGGATAGATAAGGTTATGCTTCTTGGGCATGTCATTTCTGGAGGTAGTATATCTGTTGATCCCGCCAAAATCTCTGTTGTACTTGATTGGCAACCTCCCCGTAATCCTTTAGAAATTCGGAGTTTCCTGGGTCTGGCCGGATACTATCGTCGTTTTATTCCAAACTTTTCCAAAGTTGCACTTCCTCTCACCAAGCTTACTCAGAAGGATGAGCACTTCATCTGGTCAGCCACTTGCGAGTCCAGTTTCCAGCAGTTAAAGCAGAAGTTAACATCGGCTCCTGTTCTTGTTCTACCCTCTGGCAATGAAGGGTTTGTAATATTCACTAATGCTTCGAGGAATGGGTTAGGGTGTGTCCTGCAGCAGAATGGTAAGGTAGTGGCCTTTGCGTCTAGACAGCTAAAACCCAATGAACTTAATTATCCCACCCATGACTTGGAATTAGCTGCAATCATTCATGCCCTCAAGATCTGGAGGCACTACCTGTACGGGGCAACGTTCGACATCTTCACCGATCACAAAAGCCTGAAGTACATCCTGACTCAGAAGGACTTGAATCTGCATCAACGTCGATGGATTGAATACCTAAAGGACTATGATTTCACTATTGCCTACCATCCGGGTAAGGCAAATGTAGTCGATGATGCCCTTAGTAGAAAAAGGGCAGTATGTGCATCTCTTTCTGTCCCTGAATGGAGGAACATGGAGGATCTAGTGGGCTGGAAGCCGCAGTTTCTGTCTGATCGTGTGCATGTTAATAACATTTCCATCACGTCCAACCTGCATTTCGAACTTCTTGAGGCACAAAAGGCTAGTCCCGATCTTGCAGAGCTATCTTCTCTCCTGTCGAAGCCGCAAATGCATCTGTCTGTGGGACTTGATGGTGGTCTCTGTTATAAGAATCGTATGTGGGTTCCTAAGCTGTCAACTGTAAAGACATCAATCCTAAATGAGGCACATGGGTCCAAGTACACAGTTCATCCAGGCACGACAAAGATGTACAAAGACCTACAACGTCAGTTTTGGTGGAGAGGCATGAAGCGCGATATTGCCGATTTCGTGTCTAGGTGTTTGACATGTCAAAGGATCAAGGTCAAACATCAGAGACCAGGCAGTCTACTACAACCCCTTGAAATTCCGGAATGGAAATGGGAACACATCACCATGGATTTCGTGGTGGGGTTACCCAGGACCAGGAAGGGATACGACGCTGCATGGGTCATAGTGGATCGTCTCACCAAGTCAGCTCATTTTCTTCCTGGGAAGACTACTACAAAGGTTTATGAGTTGGCAGACCTCTACATACGGGAGATAGTACGTCTGCATGGAGTTCCCTCGTCTATTGTCTCAGACAGGGACCCAAAGTTCACATCAAAGCTGTGGAAGCAGGTTCAAGAGGAATTAGGCACCAAGTTGAACTTCAGTACAGCCTACCATCCGCAAACAGACGGGCAGTCAGAGCGTACAGTACAGATTCTAGAGGATCTTCTGCGAGCTTGTGTTCTCGATTGGGAAGGCTCGTGGGATTATTACTTTCCTTTAGCTGAGTTTTCCTATAATAATAGTTATCAGGCAAGCATTGGGATGCCTCCCTATGAAGCTCTTTATGGTCGACCATGCAGATCACCTTTACACTGGGATGATGTCAGAGAGCGTACCCTGATGAAATCCGAGGAGATGCAGTTGTATTCTGATAAGGTTGCACTAATTAGGCAGAGAATGAAGCGGGCACAGGATAGACAGAAGTCTTATGCAAATGCTCACCGTCAAGAACTTCAGTTCAAGGAAGGTGACCATGTATTTCTGAAGATCCGACCTATTCGAGCTTTGGCTAAGAACAAAGGGAAGCTCAGTCCTCGTTATGTTGGGCCCTTCGAGATTCTAGAAAGGGTTGGCAAATGTGCCTATCGTCTTGCTTTGCCACCTCAGTATAGTGCCATGCATAATGTGTTTCATGCATCTAATTTGAAGCCCTATGTCAAGGACCCCAGTCATATCTTGAATCACGAGCCTCTCGAATTGAAGGATGATCTGTCATATGCTGAGTCCCCAGTCAGAATTCTCGACTTCAAGATAAAAGAGCTTCGTAGTAATCGTCATATCGAAATGGTGAAAGTTCTCTGGAGCCACCATGATGAAACGGATGCCACCTGGGAGCTAAAGATCGAGGTCGAGAAGAAGTATCCCTATCTTTTTCTGGAAGCTTGAATTTTGAGGGAAAAATTCTTAAAAGGAGGGGAGAATGTGACAGAGTGAGTTTTTACATACATATTATTTAGTTTCTCTCTCTCTCTTACAAATTAATCGTTCCGAGTATGCCCTCAATCATCTCTCTCACTAATTTGATTAAATGAATTATCAATTTCACTTGAGACCATCCATAATGGTACATAAACTCAATAATACAAGTATTATGACATTTAGTCAATTGACATAGTCAATAATCAAATTTGTAGCTTAGCTACTGAATGACATCATTAAGCTATCCCTAGATTTTTGTTGCAATTGGAATTACCAATAAAGAGTTATAACCAATTTAATTTTGAGCTAATATATCACCTTTTACATAGCCCTAGACCTAAGTTTATTATTAAATCGAGTTGATTTAATTGTCACGCTACCTAAGAAACTCGCCCCACCCTCCTAGCCATTGGATTGGGTGATCTGGGGATCAAGCCCTGATCCGAGGGATGAGACTTCGTCTCCTACCTCCCGCAAAGGACGGGGAGGCAGCAGGAGATGAGGCACGGCCTACCTCACCACCTCACCCTCGGTTTTGAATTTTGAACCCAATAGACTTCTTCTATACTCCGCGACAAACTCGTCTAGCCCCAGTTTGACCCCCCCCCCTCATCCTCGGATCAGAGAGAACAGATCCTGACTCCCTTGCTGCTCTCACCGGTGGCAGCACACAAATTAGGGGTTTACCCTATACATCACCTCGCGCCTATAAAACGCTCCCAAGAGCTCCGCCAAACCTCCTTTCGTCATCCCGTACTACTAATTCCAACGGAATACGCCACTACCACCCTCACCTCGAGCACCCCCTGCTCACCCGACTTCGACCTCGCCGCACTCCAGTGGTCCTCTCCGTACAATTGAATGCACCCACACCATCTCGGGATCTCGGCGAGACAACTGACACCCTCGGTTGGAGCCACGAAGGCCCAGGAGCCTGGGTCGACTAGCCACCAGAGCTACGCGCAAGGCTGCCATCACCGGCAAGGTCCAGGGTACGTCGAGCATCCGAAAGTGGACCTACAGCTTCACGAACCTCACGCGGAGCTTCGTGACCCCTCAATCCAGCCGGAGGGTAGGTAAATACCTGGAACCCATTTTCTGTTTTCAGAGTCTCCTGCCATCGAAACCAGGGCTGTAGCTAACCTCCGGCGAGCTTCTTGGGCTCGTTGGACTCAGGAAGACCTCACGAACGCTTTACGCCCATCCTCACACTCCCAGACACCCCCCTAACCTGCCTAAGCTTCTTCACCCTCCCTTCTTCTCAGCTGCCCAATCTTCGTTACTGCCTCGCGCGCGAGGAAAGCAATCAAAAGGGCAGAAATACAAATCTACCCTGACCCGTCGTTATGCCAAGCAAAACCCAGAAGGGGAATTTACGTCCTTTTACCCCCCATCGTTGACCCGGCTGTCTGAGGCTGGCTCGTGGGTTAAAGAGAGGATCCACGTAGACAGATCCCTCTTCTGATCCGCGAGACCAGCGACCCTTTTTTTCGTTTATCTCCTTAGAATTTCCCTGATTGGACAGAATTGTAGAAACCCTAGAAAATGATAGGAATATCGAAAAAATATCAAACATATATATCATTTTCATCAGAAAAATGCAATCTATTTAAATAAAATAATTCCAGGACTTAGATCCGATTCCTTCTCTAAAAATGTGACCTACATGTCTAATGAACCCATCATAATTACATATTATGTAATAATGGTCATTATTGATTTTCCAATCTGCCCTGAGAACAGATTAAACCCTAATTAGTGTTCCAATCATCATGACACTCAAAATCCTACCTAAGGAAGATAGTTGATTCAATAATTGAGTAGAACCCTAATTTCTAATTTTTCTCACCTTATCATGAATATTATGTATAATTTATGAAAAACCCTAATAACTGGAATGTCCTTTAATAACCTGGACGACCCTAATCTCAGACCCCAACTCGGAATCCTATGTATCCCAAGTGACACCCCATATGACCTAAACCCTAATAGAAAACCCTAATGTGGAATAATGAGAATTCATAGTAACTTAGGGTTTTGTTTACATTTCAGGGTGATCTATTATCTTTTCCTAACTTAGGACTTGTGGAATCCAGACCTGAGAATTAAAAGGTACGTGGATATAATTATATGACTAGTTTTGCTGGATGTTAAGTATATGTAATTGTTTGCATGAAATTGATATACATTGATGGTTGTGGATATATGATTAATTGATGATTTACCGCCTTGAACATGAAAGAACATAATTGAATATAAGTGAAATGTAGTTACTAGTGGTGCTCATTAATCTCCCTATTAGAGAGGGAAAGTATTAATGTTGACTAGAACCTCCCTAATGGTACAAGGTACGCAGGGAGATCCCTAATGGTACAAGGTACGCAGGGATAGGACCCAATATTTATGTTTGTGCTAAGTCCACCATAGTAATGCATTTTCATTCTAAATAAGGAAAATAACTTGGGATTTCCTGATTTTCTGCCTCTAAATAATGTTTTCATTCTTTTCTTCAATTTTGAGTATTTTATATACCAGCATAGTATAGCTTTTAATTCCACGTACCAACTTTGTTGATGTATTTGTTTCTCGTATTTTCTAGGTGCAAGGAACAATTGATGATCAAAGTACAATGCATATTCAAAGTACCTGAAAGCACAAATAATAAGCATGGAGGATTTATTAGATATACCTTTTCCTCTTATCTCTTTCTTGCTAGATGATAGTTATTTCTTTCCCTAGCTTATGTTGAGGATGATTGGGATCCAATGTAATAATCATAGACTTATTCTTCTTCTTTTTCCAGTATCAATATGTATGACTTTATCTTTCAATTATTGAATGAAATGTTGTGTGGCTATTTGCTATGATGTGAACTTGATCTTGTCTTATCTCTGATTTTAGTTGGCTATCTTGATTTCCACTATTTTCCCTTTTGACATATGTAGATATGAGTGCACGCATATCTGTATATGTCACTAAGGAAAGTATGTAGAAATTGGGGTCGTCACATAATGTCTGCCATTGCGTCTTGATAGATCCTCCTTACTCAATATCAAGTCAATTTGGTCCTAGACCAAGGGACTCTACACCCTTGTTGTGTACGAGCAGAACCTCCCATCATGGCACCTCAAACTCAAATTGTTCAAAAAATTGGTCCCTAGTCATCGGGCTCTGATACCAAATTTAGAGTGGTTTTTCCCGTTCGACTAACCAAATAGTGTGGGGTCTTTATCTCAAATGGCATTGCGTGGATTAGCATAGTAGCAGGAATCTATCACCCTCTATTTTATCTCTTTCTCACTCATTTGTTTTTTTCTAGTGTAATTTTCTTTTCGAGAGGAGTGTCAAGAAAAGAGATAATCAATCAAGATCGGGATCAGGAACAACAGTAGTTTTGGTCTTAGCAGCAGAGTTTTTGACTCGTTCATTACCTAGTGATCTTGACTGGTGCTCGAAGACGAACATGGTTCGATCTGGCAAAGCTGGCTCAATGTATGATGACGCTTAAAGATGAAAGTTTGAAATGTAGGTATTGAGGTTGATCTGTGGTGATATCCCCCATACAAATGTTGTCTGCAAGTCACATAATCAACCACCCAAGAGATACAGATGGAGGAAGAAACCATCCACTATGATCGAAATGCGGGATAGTATAAAACCCAGTAAGGCATCGCTACAGATTAGCTTCAGGTCAACTTATCTTCTCCCTCTGTGATGTCAAAAACTTCTTTTTTTATTTCCGTAATAACCAATCTGATAATGTCTTTCTTTTGAGAGAAAAAATGTTTGAATCCATCACTTTGTTATGGTTCACATCGACTATGGGAGTGGAAAAGTATATTATTTGATATAACAAAAAAGTCAGCGACCCATGAGAAATAGTGGAAGCTTGCACTGGTAGAAAAAAGTATGGAGTCGGGACTGTAGCTTTCTTCATGCTCCCTTATTCTACAAGAAAGTCTTAGTTTGCAGCATAACTCATAGTTATGACTTCCAATGTTTTGGAAGAGTGGCACAGGTAGACAACGGTCATGCGTCGAAGAACTACACCTTCCTGAAGTGAGTGAATTCAATAGTTGTTCAAGTATTCGATGTCTTGATCCAGTAAGTATTGAGCCCTACTACCTCTGAGAATTCTAAATGACTTCCGCTGCAAAACTGACTACTTCATTCCTCTTTGCTTTTTCCATTCCATCGGAGGGTCTTCTTGAGTGAGAGAGTGCTTCCATGTATCCTTGTGGTCAAAGTGTTCAGTTCATTCTACTATCCCCATTAGGGGCCATTCAATGGGGGCCAGTCCCTGTGACTTCCTTTGCCCGCAGGAGGTCGGAGCGTCAAGCGATGCATAAGCTAAGCTGACAGATAAGAGCATATTCGATTCCCAAATGGAAGTAAGAAGAAATATTCACTCACACCTCAACTGGCCATGGGAGGAACTCAGTCTATCTGCATTGGAAAAACAGACTCTTTCCCGTCTCTGATGTGAAAAGGTGGGGGCAGGATTCAAACCTACCGTCTTCGGGTCATGAGCCTGATGAGTTGACCAATTCCTCTACCTCGCATTGTTCCCCTTCCACCCTCCACTTCACTCCTCCCCCCACCCCATCCCATGGACCCCCATCGAATCCCTAACGTTGTTGTACTTCCCCTCCCCCAGGTTGGCTCTTCCACTATTTTGAAAAGCCAAAATCAATGCATTTCAACCAAGCAAATGTTAGTATGAAATCGCTTCGCACCTAGTGCTGCTTACACCTCTCACCTATCAAAGTCGCTCAGGGTCCGTAATCAAGACCCGGGTGGACCATGGTGGCAAGTCACTTAATCCAGCCTTGCCTCCCATACTCACCTCAACCGGCTTTCTCTTTTTTTCACTTGGATGTAGGGGCCCAACCCCATATCCCTGCTTGAAGACATGGTCATCTGTGCTCCACATATACTGGTGTCATCACCCTACAAAGAGGGGGAACCGACCGATGATGTATGTTGTCCAACCCAACCTTAGACTCTTTCCTATCCCTATCTCGGTCACGGGGCTTGTTGAGCAATTGCTTCTTCTTCCTCTAGACCCAGGGTATTTCTCTCTCTTCCTTGCCACTCTCCTTTGGGTGAGTCTTTCCTAAAGATGAAGAAGCAGATAAGACAAGATGTTGTTCACAGTGTTCTCTCACCCATCACTGGAGAAGTAGATCCACAACCAGAAGTAGGGATCTGGGAAGACAACCAAAGCTAGAGAAGCATTTCGTTTTTCTTTCCTTGATTAATAGGTCATCAATCCTTTCTTCGACCTCAAGAGATTGAACAAAGATCTTGATTGGATATGGTTGCATCTCCCAGTGGTGAGAAAATAGCACCCCCCCTGGTCAGGTGATGTAACCTTATCCAAATAGCTTCTACATCATGCATGATGATGTTTATGCTACAAGTACAAGTCTTTGAGTTTCGACACCCTTCTTGGATTGGAATACTACTTCTTCCTTCCCTAGGAACTCAACTTTCTCTAGCCTTATCGAGATGTGGTTGTTTACAGCAATCGAGAACCAAACATGTGGAATCAATGAATATGAGGGTGACAGAGAAGATCATGAAAGTGACGTCTTATGTGCCCAATGAGGTTCAGTCTACCTTGATTCAGTAATGGAGAATGTGATCTCCTGACCCCACTCTCGCAAATCACTCCTTCCTTCAGTGTGAATGGATTTCAAGATAACAAGTTGTTACCCAGGGTAGTGGTGAAGCAAACTTGCCATTATCCCAAATGTCTAAGAAGTGAGTGAGTCTTCGAAAGTCGTGCAACCCAATGGCTTATGTGCGACCTGTGGCCCATGCCTCCTATTTGTTCAAGGCAGGCGGCGTGAACTCTTATTCGATCTAGGTATTCAATCCCGCCACTGAGATGCTCAGTTGACTCCCCCCCCCTTGATAGGATGATGGATTATTCCAAAATTTGTGCATAAGGGTAAGGAACTTTGGATGAACGGAGACAAATGGGTGTCAGCCTCGCTTCTCAGAAACACCCAGTGTTAACCACACTGAGAGACACAAAAGTGTGGGTAATGCCAGTTGGTGAAGTGGCGTTAAGCATCACGGGAGGTACGCAAAGAGAGGTCATGATGATATCATCTATGTCTGTACCGCTCCTCATGGAGTAGATCCCACATCTACCCAATATTTGGACCAGGGAACATGATAATTCCCACTAACTATGTCAACCAGGAAGGCCATGAGAGGTGGGAACGGGCTTCCCAAAAAGGTAGCCTGTATACGTATAGGGGTCAGCATAGAATGAAGGGGATGGCCCCCTGTTGGTAAAGAAAGCACGGGCTAATAAAAGCGGATGTGGGGATCAGGTCAGGGCAAGGAATAAGAGAGCAATCAATTTTCCCATTCGAGTAACCAAATAGTGGGGGGTCTTTATCTCAAACAGCATTGTGTGGATAAATCCATCATGTATCCCTAAGTTGCTGACTACTTGTCTTATTTACCATTTGCTTTAGCAGGTGGTTTATGTATGGTCCTTTATGGTCGTCTGACCTGGGCTGATGTCCTTTTGTAATGGCCTTTTTTTCTAGAGTCTGGTGGCTCTCTAAGGTTTCAATGGACTAGTACCTGCCATTAAAACATCGTGAAGGATTCAATGACCATCTTGAAAGGCAATGACATAAGACAATTTACTGAATGGTTTCTGGCTCTAGCAGAAGAGTATTAAATCAACAAGGCAAGGAACTTGTGGGCATGGAGTGTTCTGACGCTTGAAGAAATATGTGAGAAGATCGATGTTGAGCAGAAGTGGAGTTAAAGTAGCCAACAACACATCTTTTGTTATGTTTTTTTAGTAGGGCTTAAAAGGTTGAATAGTTGCCCTTCCTGTCCAGTATCTTCTCAAGACAAATCTGAGTTTTTTCATCAGTCAAAAGTGAAAGAAAGGTGAAGTCCATGCCCCTTATATTATAAAGGGGTTCCCTCAAGCAAAGAAAAAAGATTTGATTAGGAAAAGTGAATCCCTTGATCCGGTAAAGCGGTTAGACTAAGACTCATAGGCATAGTAGAGGAAAGAAAAAGATTCAATCACTCTCCATTTTCCAGCTAGGGCACCCTTAAGAACTTAATGCACCTACTTTCCTTCTCCTATTGCTACTGCTTGTGCTTCCTTTTCTGTCACAACCCCTTCAAAGAGGGCATTTGATTCTTATGATTTCTTTCCTTCGACACCTTTCATGTGAAATCAGAATTCCTCAAGCCCAACTTACAAAACAAAAGGGGGCCACAACTTTTTCGCTTCCTACTAAGATGGGGTAAACACGCATTTCCTTATGTCAAAAAGAGGTGGATTAAAGGCCTCGTCTATGTACCCTGCCGTAGAGAATGGGCCTTCAAGCATACTTCTTGTTATGTTTGGCCTCGTCTATGTACCCTGCCGTAGAGAATGGGCCTTCAAGCATACTTCTTGTTATGTTAAGAGACATATTAGATTAAGCTTGTTTGCTGCTCACGCATGGAGCTCGCCCCCTTATTCGAAGAGGAGTATCAGGTTTTGTAAGTTCGACGACTCCTGCCATAGAAAAAGGTTTTTAGAAGTCTAGTGGTGAACCTAAAGGATGCCTGTGAGGGTATCGACCGTTTTCAAACGAACAAGCCTTATTTACTGAATACAAGGATATATCTGCATGGTCATACAATGATATACCTGAATTCAACATAGACATAGTTCAGCATCAAATCCCTTTTCCATTCTGATACCAACTGAGGCTCGACCTATAGGGAGAGGTACAAAGTGACTCGACTAAAAGGAGAGGAACAAAGTAGCTCGAGCGAGGCGAGAGGAACGAATAGACGTTGAAAAACAAAAGAGGAGTCAAGGCTGCAGCGCAAGAGTATGAACTCTTTTCTTTCATGCTATTCTATCAAATGACTTACATCTTTCTATCTACGGGAGGGGCATTCTCTACTACAATCATTCCTTCTTGTCTTGTAAATCCATTCTTTCAAGTACCTTTTGCTACTTCTAGCATCATGTAATTTTCTAGGATGCAATTTTCTTTCAATTTAATATATAATTTATTTTATGAAGTGAACCATAATAATAGTTGTACATTAATTTTCTATGTTTTCATTCAGAATATTCTAGATGAAATTAATTATATTGTTTTTTGGCCTCACGAAACTCAATTTTTTTTATTTGCCATTGTTCACTAGTGCATTAATTCATTGAGGACTTTGATGTTGAAAACCTTATAACTCTTAGTGCAAACCTACAAACCAAGTAGATATTTAGGTTCCTAAGGATCATATTAGGTAACTTGCCTATTTTAATGTAGTTTAGATTATCCTAGTTATGCTTAATAATATTAGGAAGAAATAGAGTAAATAAATTAGTACACAAACCTAAAAATCTAATCAATGAAATTTCTAGAGGAGAGGGGGTTGAATACAACTAATAAATATTAAACACAAGATGGTTAGTAATAACTTGCTTAAAGAATAATGTAGAAGAAATTAAAGCAAACAATGGTAACCAATCAATCACAATTGACACAAAGGTTTATATTGGAAAGAATCATGGAAGAAAAAGGTTATACCAAATAAAGAAAAAATATACACAACAAGATAGATAGCCATCAGAGACCAAGAAACTTAGAAAAAACAATCTATGTATATCGTCAATAGAAACAAGATAGTATATGTCCTTCTGTATCTATCATCAAAGGTTTTAGAATTCCTCTCTTTCCAAATTTCATAAAAAATCAGAATCACAATAGTATCACTTTTATCTCTAAACTTAATCAAGTCTGGAAGTTAAGGGGACTATGCAAGATGTATTTAACATACACAACAATTCCTAATTGAAAGAGAAATGAAAGAGAATATTGTCTAAACTTTCATAGTATGACCTACAAAGAATACACATGGAAGGAAGGACAAAGCCTCTCCTTGATAGCTCAGCGTGTGTAAGAGGTTTCTTCTAAACAACTTCCCATGCAAAAAATGCATCTATTGGGATCTTTAGACTTCCATACCCACTTACCCAATCAACTTTACATGATTTAATCTAAAATCAACCCCCAAATTCTCTCTTCATTTTAGGGTTCATACTTTAAGAAACAAAATATCTTTAACAATGGTTTTAGGCTTTGATTAATGTGCCTCGAGGAAATGATGATCCAGTTTCCTTTATCATCAGTAAGATCATTGAGGAGAGAAAACTTCACTCTACCAATATTTTAAATATTGTTGGTATAAAGAATATCAACCAAAAATCTTATCTCAACAATCCAAGGGTCTATTCAAAGTAATATATTCTTATCATTACTTGGCATGAAAAAGACCATGTTAATAATAGAATCTCTAAAAATAATAAGTTGTTTCCATAACCATGTAGCTGAATATTTAACCTTCACTCTCCAAATGGAATCCCCTTTAAGATATTTTTCATTAACCCATGTGACCTAGAGCCTATCTTTCTTACTAGCAACATTCCATATATTGCAAGTAAGAAACATATTTGGAAATGTCATTGGAATTTCTAATGCCCAGAACACCCTTTTATTTAAGGGTATAGAATTTCTCCCAAATTTCTGCAAATATCATCAATCTCAACAGTCATACTGCAAGGATTAGTAAAAGAGGTGACACAATAAATATGACAAGCATAAAGTTTTGAAATAACCAATTCACATCTTCTAAAAATGAAAAATTTTGATACTTACATACTTCAAGCATGGATTTGATTTTGTCAATGATAGGAGAACATGGACCTTTAGTTAGCCTACCTTTGAAGAGTTGAAAACTAAAATACTTCATAAGGAAAGAATCAATTGAATATTAAAATACCTTGAGACAGTATACCTTGAATATTAAAACTAACATACTTCACACAGAAAAAAACAATTGTTTTGTTGCAAATAGTTTACTGATTATCATCCCAGAGATCCCACCAAAGTGGTTTGCAAAATAGCCTTTCAAGTAAGGAGAAAATTGAGTATATGTAACTGATTTTCTAGAAGAGAGAAAGTCGAAGGAATTTCATCCATTTTCTTGCCACATGTCCCCCTCCACTTCCTTGCCTTTGAAGCCATCTTCCTTTTCCTCAATATCCATTCATTTATCCTTGAATTAAAAGCAACCACTTAAGCACCTTAATTAATATAATACCATTATCCATTTTTAGTGGACATTACTTTTTAATTAACAAATGTGAGTGGGTTTCTTCACCTACTTAGGATATTTCGGTGCAACTCAAGGCATTTGGACGTCCTTACACTATAGGATTTCAACCACAGCCTTTTTAGTTGATGGGCGCTTCAATTAATATATTTATGTTTGCTACAAAATAAATTAGGGTTTCAATTATGCTTAAATCTTGATTATTTTATTATCAAGATTATCTCTCCTCAAAAGTAGTTCAAACAAGACGCCCCTTTCTTTTTCTTTTCTCTAAATGTGACCAAGAAACCATAGGGACATAATAGAGATGATATTTTATATATTGAACCCTATATTTTGGGTAATTTGCAAATTACACCAAAACTAGCATTCAATGCACAAACATTATTCAAACAAGCTCCTTCTTGGAACTTAAGCTTGTGGAAGCCATACCTCAGCATCATTCTCATTCTTATGATGCTATAACACTTGAGGAACATTTATCATGTAACATTTCCAAGATAACCCCTTAAATTGGGTAAAGTGCACTTTAGTCCAAAATAGGTAAAATATTGTTTCAACATTATTTAATAGGACCAAAATTGAAACATAAGCTCTCCTTTAGTCTTAATTACTTTTCAAGAGATAAAGACAAGAATCTAAATGACTTAATTAAGTAAAACTTCTAGGGTTAAGCCTTAACCCAGGTCAGGGATGTTACAATTATCCACTCCTAACAGGGATTTCGTCCCTAAAATCCTCAAGAGAAAAGAGAAGGGTACTTCCTCCTCATCTCTTTCTCCAGCTCCCACATAGCTTCTTCAACACCACAATGATTCCAAAGAACTTTCACAAGAACTATGTCTTTCTTTTCAACTTTTGATTCTCCTGTCAAGAATCAATATTGGTCCTTCAATGTAGGATATATATTCATTTAATTCTACCTCCACAGGTTGCAAAACTAACTCCGTGTCAGGGTGACACTTTCTCAGCATGGATATATGGAATAGTGGATGCAATCTATGTAGTTCAGGTGACAAATCCAACTTATAGGCTACCTTTCCAATCCGTTCAGTTATTGGATAAGGCCCCATAAATCTAGGAGCTAGCTTACCCTTTTTCCCAAATCTAAGAACACCTTTCCAAGGTGCGACTTTGAGATATACTCTATCTCCAACTTGGAATTCTAAAGGTCTCTGTTGTTTATCAGCGTATGACTTTTGTCTACCCTGTGTAGCCTTTAACTGTTGTTGTATTACTTTAATCTTCTCAGTTGTCTGTTGGACTAATTCAGGACCCAAAAGTTGGTATTCTCCTGTTTCATACCAGCACAATGGAGATCTACAACGTCTACCATATAATGCTTCATATGGTGCCATATAAATATTGTGATGATAACTATTGTTATAACCTAATTATATTAAGCTCAAGTGTATATCCCAACTTCCTACAAATTGAAGGACACATGCCCTAAGCAAATCCTCCAAAGTTTGTATAGTCCTCTCAGATTGTCCATCTGTCTATGGGTGAAAGGCGGTACTAAACCTTAACTACGTACCCAAAGCTTTATGTAGTCGTTCCCAAAAATGACTCGTGAACTGGGGACCTCTATCAGAAACAATTGTAGCTAGAACCCCGTGTAAACACACTATCTCATCTATAAAGATTACTACGAATTGATCAAGGAATGGTCAGAAGATTCTGTTCATGAGTTCCATGAATGCAGATGGTGCATTAGTTAGTCCAAACGACATTATGACCGGCCTAAATCGTGCGTCCAGAAATGGAGGCGGATTTGAAGTTAGTCGGACTTTTACATTTATAACCCGAATCTTTCTAGGCCCCCACAACTTTGCTTATGGGGTCGAAGTAGATATACGGGGTCGAACATAGGGACAAGGGTGGTAGTATTGAGAACTCGGAATCGACACGCTACACTCCGGCAAAGAGGTAAAGATGTAATAAAATTCCCCCAAGGGGAACAACTGGATGAGATCATTAAAGCAAAAGAAACTATCTCCAACTGGAGCTATAAGAAAGATTAATGGTTTTAAGCATTTATCAATTTTTAGGGGTTTTCATGCAATAGAAACAGAGAGATAATACTAAAGCTAAAGAAAGGTACGAAAGAGAAAGCTTCGGTAAAACAAGTGGCGGTAGGAACAATCTTGTACCCCTCCTTTCAAAGTGGGTACCTCTAACAAGGCATCAGCGCCCCTCTTGAGGTCGCTGGACTTAAATTAGATTGGAAAGGTCACTAAGGCAGCTCTGATTCCGGGCACTCTCATACTCCAGAATCGGACCAAACACTAGAGCCACAACACCTCTCTCGAGGTTGTTGCAACGGGAAAACACGATTCAGTAGCTAGTCAAAACGCGATCCAAACATGCAAGCTAGCATTCAGATATTAAACATGGCAATCATCCAATAAAGATACCCAACATAGAGCAGCAGATAATTAACTCTTCTATTTCCATAAATAATTAAAGGTCTTGATTACATTGCGTAAAGTAAAAAAAATAAATGACAGAAATAAAAGATAAATGTCACCTTCTTGATATAGAAGGTCGACAGGCTACATCTGACCCTCCGACCCGATACCGGGTAGGACCCAAGCCTGATACAGCCGTGTCGGGCGGCACGCCCTCTTAGGCGGCACTCTGTGATGGGCTGGCTATATCGTGCGAGAAACCTGGCCCGATACGGTCATGTAGGGTGGCACCCTCTCGGGCGGCACGCCACGGCGGGCGATACGTATCGGGGTTAGTATCGTGCCGGGCTTAAAATAAGACATCTGGTATCGGTCATTTGCATCCAAATCTACGTTATGTCGGCCGATATCGGCCTGCAGTGATGCTCGGGACGACACTAAGTGAACCGTTCCCTCCCTCTTGGGATGGGGAAATGCTCACCTAGTATCGCCCGTCACAACCACTGGGGTACGATATTCTCACTTTGTGGCTTCCTTGATGAGACTTGCACAGGGTTCCGACCTGTCTTTTCGGCTCCCTATAGCTGCTATTTATAGGCAGTGGTTGGAGAAGCTATGGGGCACAGGGCGCCACGTGTCCTCCTTATTATCGTACAGTTGGTGGCCGGCTGATGCAAGTATCGCCCGGCTCAAGGATGTCGGGCGTCGGGCGTGTGGCGAGAGGCGCCTGCCGGTGGGTGGCCGATATCGCGTGACACGTTGAGTAGTCACGGCATGCTCGGCTCCCTGTCGGGTAAAGAGGTGTGTCATCCATCGGTACCTTCTTGCGCGGCATCCTTGCGTCGCGCGTCGACGTGTCGCGCTACCCTACCGAGCAGTGTGCATATCGGCCGGCTGGGAGGCCGATGCAGGTGGAATCATGTTTGTGGGCCGGGACGGCCTTATTGATGATAAAAGTGTCAAAATTGGAGGAAAACACTGCAAAATACGGAAATATTGAATTAAGAACGTTGTTTGGCCTGTTATTGCAAAAGTACATATAAAAGAGAGGAAAGTAGTTAAAAAGGGCAGTTCTGACAATAAAATAAGGGTCGAAAACATCACAAAAATTGGTGTTATCACATTACTATGAACTCATAGTGACCATACCTTGTCCTAAAGGCTGACTTAGGTATATCACTCTCCTTGATACGTAATTGATGGTATCCTGACCTCAGATCTATTTTAGAAAAGATAGTTGCACCACGCAACTGATCAAACAAGTCATCTATCCTTGGTAGAGGATATTTGTTCTTTATGGTTACTTTGTTTAGCTGTCTATAGTCGATGCATAATCTCTTGTTTGAATAATGTTTGTGCATTGAATGCTAGTTTTGGTGTAATTTGCAAACTACACCAAAACTAGCATTCAATGCACAAACATTATTCAAACAAGCTCCTTCTTGGAACTTAAGCTTGTGGAAGCCATACCTCAGCATCATTCTCATTCTTATGATGCTATAACACTTGAGGAACATTTATCATGTAACATTTGCAAGATAACCCCTTAAATTGGGTAAATTACACTTTAGTCCAAAATAGATAAAATATTGTTTCAACATTATTTTAATAGGACCAAAATTGAAACATAAGCTCTCCTTTAGTCTTAATTACTTTTCAAGAGATAAAGACAAGAATCTAAATGACTTACTTAAGTAAAACTTCTAGGGTTAAGCCTTAACCCAGGTCAGGGATGTTACAGTGACAATGTGTACCTCACATTCCTTCCTTCCTAGTTTATTGTTGTTGAAGATATCTTATTATCAAAATGTGTTTTTTTATAGCTTCCATTTTACACGTCACCTCCACGATTCCCAACAAGCCATACATAGTAATTTATATATAAATGAGTGGATCATCCTTTATTAGAAGTAAGGAGAAGATTACACCCCCTATACAAAATATAATGATAATTAGGCTAGCTCAGGTTTAAATTCAGAATAGAGACGTAGAGGTCCAATACAACTTTGATATCATGTATAAGATAAAGGACCTACACGAGTATGTGGATTCAATACACAAATATTATTGGTTTAGGATTTTTTTTTGAGAAAATCATCCAAGTATTTGGGTTGTTGTGTGACTTTGAGATATTGAACAACATTTTTAGTAGCTAGCTTGGATAAACACACTTAGGATGTCACCCTTGATTTTTCAATAAAGGTGTACTGGATTTATACGCATACAATATCGATTCTTTAATTAATAAGAAAAAATTTGAAGTAATCATTGCCTTAAAAAACCACCTTAAGGTTCTACTTTCAAAATCAAATTAATTTTTTAAGAAAATCCCAATTATACCATTCCATCTATGTTACAAAAATATATGAGTTATGCTAATTACATAAACAAAATTCTAAAAGCAATAATTTTTGTTGATATTTCTAACTATTCTAATTTAGTATATAACCATAAAAAACTAACATTGACAATAATTGTCTCAAGATTATTAAAAGAAGCCTAAACATTCCTTACTTGATGCCCTACTCCTCCTTTTATAATTCTTTAAAGGCATATAAAATGATATATTTTTCTATGGAAGTCATTTCCCTACACCATGTGGTATCTCACAGTCTAAGAATAAACTGAAAATTATATGAATAATGGATGTAGAAATTGCATATTGTAAACCGAACTCAAAACATGCTTGATAGAATAATCATCTCAGTCAAGTGGGGTATTAGACGTTACCAATAATTGTGTGTCCCCACGAGGCTATGAGAAATTAATGTAACTAAGGGAGATATTTGAAAACCAAGAATTCACTTCATATACTGAAAATCATTGGACATGTTATGGACTTAGACAATCCTAAATACAGTCTGACAGTGTGACTTACTATGTTGCGTGCACACTCACTACACATACAGTGGGATCATGAATGCACCCAAAAGAACTGACCTGCTATGATAACTAGATATTGTGGTGCATTTGGAATGGGCTTAAACACAGACATGGTGGACCAATAATACATGTAATTTTTTATGGGATATATTATGGAATAAATTTAGCAAAAGTTACATATATTATTCAATTAATTTTCACAAAGGTGTAGCCATCTTCAAGGTGCATGTTGTATTGTTTACATCAAAATTTGAAAGAGAAAACAACTAGACTAAGGTTCACTGAGTTAGATCTTACAACTCTATCACTAGATTCACAAGTGCATGAACATGAGGTCAATTATAGTAATCTTAGAACATTTCCAATGAGAGAGTAGTAGCATGTTGGCCTCCTAAACTTATGTTAACTGTCACAAACAAGGGAAAGGAGTAGGAAAAATTAATCAAGGTGTCAATAAATAAACAATCAAAAACTAGGAAGAGTAAAGGAATGCAAGGAATGAACTAAATATTGGTAAAATGAATGGAAGGTCCACTACCTAAATATGATGATTTTTTTGGCATAAAATTGTCAGTTTTTCAGGGAAGGGGCCAAATTACAAATACAAAAATCCAAAGGAAATTCTTTGACAATGGATCCTTCAGAGGTATAAAATTTAGTATATTAAAGGCATAGAAGAGGTATAAAATATAGCTTGATGCACACTAGTTTCTCAAGCATTAGATACACAATTTATCAGTGATTATCTTGAACTTTGGAACTTGTCCTCCAAACTTGTCTTCATCTTGTTATCCACTCGTTGCATTGAAACACCACCTTCTTGTCTTTTGGAATATGTCCTCCAAGTCTATGCACAAGTGCCTTGACCTCTATATTGTCCATACAGATACAAGAACTCTTGATGCACCACCTTGGTTTACAAAAGGAAGCTGAACCAAAGTTGTTGGATGTTCTAGCATTGTCGAATCCCTAGTCTATCATCCTTGGGGCTGATTTTCTCTCTCTTTAAGAGAGAAATATCTTATGAAACTTTTGTTTATTGATTTAAAAGGTGTGCCTAACTCTTTGGACGTACTACCCTATATATAGACGAGTCATTGGGTTATAATTATAGAAAACTATTCCCTTTCCTAATCACAACTAACAATTAGAATCAAATTGGAAAAGTCAAGCATACTTCCCAGTCGGCCACATTTTTAACAAATTGACCAAATAGACAAGCCAATCATCTGAATGGCATATCCAACTACTGAGTTCTCCTAGTCAAAAAGTCTTATTCTGATTTGAATCGATCAATTCAATTCCAAAGCAATCAAGTCTTTCCTATTTCTACCAACCACGCCAGTGGACTATCCGATCAGATAATTTGTCACTTTCCTAATTGGTGATCACTTAGATGATTCACACCCAACCAACCAGTTGAACCAAACTATCAAGTCAGATGACTACTTTTCCCAGACACCTGATTGGGTGTAGTATAAATTCTACATGATTCAGAAACATTCTAATTGTTTTTATCACTGTGGACTTCAATTCATTCTAGCATCATTACAATCTAACCCTGTAGATTACCTGTGACATTGGAAGTGATGTTTAAAATGCCACAACCAATGTATGGTATCTAGAAACATATAATTTCTAACCAAGTAATAGGATTAAATTGATAAAGAACTTCAACCTATAAATTGACAACTGTCACTTTGACCGTATAATCCCTTTTTCATAGAATCCATATTGAAACTGAGGCACATAGTTTTCATACTCTTTACATGAAATCTATGTTTCTTGAACCAGAGTAGATTATTTATATTGTGTGATCTAAATAAAACATATTCACTCACTAATGATGACCATGCATTTCATAGTCTCGTTTATCAAGTGACTAAGATATCACTTCAATGGAGGGACAAATTCCATTTGCATCACTCACAATGATCCACGAATGTCACTGTGCACCCAACCACTACATGTATGGGAACTCTTGTTCAGATTCACGTTGGGTAATGCAAAAGTACATTGAACTACATGTGATTACTGCAGTGACTTCATGTCTTAGGATCACAATAACTTCTATCATATTGAGATATGACTCTAGTTGCCATGACATGTCTTCCATATGTCATTCTCAAAGTGGGTCTATCAAGTAAATGTGTTGTATTACAAGTACATGTATTTAAATTGTTATCTTATATCATGACTAAAGAGACATAGTCATCATTTAGCAGACACACTAGTATGATATATTATTTTTGTCCTATGATATCCACAATAATCACTAATTAGGGAGATAACAAGGGTTAATACTCTCGAGTATACATATGATCTCATGTTTAGGTTCTCAACCCAAACCAATTATCATTAAGTCAAGCAATATTTAATACATTATTACATTAAATCAATATCTTAATATTTAAACAAATATAATATATAGAATTTTATTTTGATTAAATAGCCAAATCATATATATTGTATCCCTACTACAATCATCACATGATGGCTCTCGAGACCAATATCTCCCACTTGCACTAAAGTCAAGCACTCATGATCGAACTCCAAGTGATCTAACATGACCATCATGCTTCTACTGTGAAAGTTCTTTTGTCAAGGGATCAACAACATTTCTTTCATTTATTACTATGAAAATCTCCTTATTTTACAATCTCTTGTATGAGATGATATTTCCATTGTTTATGTAGGGGTGAGTAGAATTCGGTTAATAATCAATTAATCAAATGGTTAAAACCAAATGGTTAATTTTATTTGGAAAATTTTGTTAATTTGGTTGGTTTGGTTAATATATTTCAGTTAATTATTTAAATGGTTAATTTTTAGTTAAAATATTTTCTGTTTGGTTAACTGAATTAACCGAAGAGCCACAATTTATTTAAAAATATGTTGCACATATATATATATATAGTTGTACTTTTTTTATAAAATCTCTATATTTATAAAGTAATAAAGTTTTGATGAACTATATAGCTCTAGAATTATATGCAACACTGTCATAATATAAAAATGGTTCAAAATTTTATGAGTGCTTTCATACAATATTATTCAAGGAGTGTTATTTGGTTAACCAAATTAATCGAATGAATTAACCATTAACCGATTAACCATAACTGAATTAACTGACACTATTTTGGTTAGGTTAATGGTTAAAACATCAAACTACAAGTTAACTATTTAACCAAACTAAATTAACCATAACTTACTAAATTAGCAGAATGCTCACCCCTAGGTATACACTCAAAATGCTGATGTGATTTGGGTTCCTTATCTTATGCAATGGGTCCATTATTGTCGTAGTGAATTTTCATTGCATCCTCAATGGTTGGAACCGCTCCAAGTTCACTAATGGACTTATTGACCCATACTACTTCCTTTCTTGCATTGGATACAAAAATATACTCACTTATGATACAAAATTAGTCATTGTCTCTTTACTAGAACTACTCAAGATTACACCTCTACCATTTTGGCAAACTACAACTCCTAAATGTGATAGATAAGTATCCTTGTCAATTTGGAAGCTTGCATTAGTGTAGAAAACCTTCACAGCAATGTCTTTTTCAACTCCATATATACAAAGCATTTAGTCATTTGTTCTTCTCAGATACATTATTTTGATCTTCATTCTGATCTACTGATCTCCATGGGGATCCAAATGGTACCTACTCATCATGCTTACATAATACGAGATATATGGGCATGCACATAACATTTCATACAAGATATATTCAAGTACAGAAGCATATTGAATCTTAATCATGTGTTCTCACTCTTCCAAGGGGATGCAACATTGGGATCTAGAGAGACTTATTCCATTAGATGGATCTAGAGAGATTTATTCCATCAGACATGCATAAGTTTACTCTCTTAGAATCTTACATGTTGACCCACAATACCTTGTCAATGTATGTACTCTTAGGTCAAGAAGCCTTCTAGATCTATCTATGTAGATATTGATTCCTAGGATATGTGATGATTTTCCTAAGTCCTTTGTATAGAAGGTATTGCCTAACCAAATCTTCACCAATTGTAGAGTAGCCATCAATAACATGTCATCCACATAGAATATGAGAAATACAATAATGTTCCCACTAACCTTTTGATAAACACATGGTTCACCTTCATTTTTTATGAAGACAAAGTCTTTGACTATCTCATCAAAATGAAAATTATAGATTGTAATTGCTTGCTTCAATCCATAGGTTGACCATTGTAGTTTACAAAATTTATTGGTCTTATTTGGAGTAGTAGAACCTTAGGATTTTGTCACATACACATCCTCAAGAAGATTCCCATTAAGGAAAGTAGTTTTAATGTCCACTTTCCAAATCTAATAGTCATGATAAGATGTAGTGCAAGCATGATGTTGACGGAATTATTCATCATCAACACCTTGAATTTATGTGAGACCTTTTGTATACAATTGTCCTTTATAGGTTTGTACATTACCATCCATGTCAGTCTTCTTCTTGAAGAGCCATTTCCACCCTGTGGGTTTTTCCTCTTTAGGTGCATCCACCAAAGTCCATACTTTATTGGCATACATAGAACCGATCTTAGATCTCATGGCCTCAAGCCATTTACTAGAATATTGTTCCTAAATAGCCTCACTCGATGTTGTTGGTCCATCATCATTCACGACCAACAAATCATCTAATAGAGTCATGAGAAATCAAAATCTCTCTAGCTCCATATGTATGCTACTAGACCTTTGAAATTATTGTGATATATGAGGAATTTGATATTCCATAACCACTTTTGATTCTCTTTATTCCTCATATACCTCCATAGGTTGAGTATTATTGGCCTCAAACTTCTTCGAAATCTATTTTCCTCACATTGGTTCCTTTCAAAGAAATTACATTCCTAGGAATACTTTACTTTTGAAAACAAACACTTGGTTTTCAAATTGAAATAGAAGTAATGATACTTATTTTCATTAGGGTATCCAACAAAAAATATCTATCCAATTTGGATCCAAGCTTTTCAGATGAACTAGTTCTTGGCATAAGCTTCACATCCTCAAATCCACTAAAGACATATTAGGATGTTTCACATTCCATATCTCATACAATGTATTTTGAATCAACTTAGAAGGTGCAAAATTAAGTATAATCATGCTAGTTTCAAGAGCATGTCCCCAAAAAGGTAGAAGATTAATTAAACTCATCATTATTTTACCATGTCCAACAAGTTACCATTCCTTCTTTCTAAAACATTCTTATGTCATGCTATTCAAGATGGAGTCACCTATGATACAATACCAGAGTCTCTCAAAAGGTCCTTATGGAGTCAACTATGATACAATACCAAAGTCTCTCAAAAGTCCCTTAGACTCTTAGGTTAGAATTATCCACTATGATTATATTGTAGTGCTTTAATACTCTATCTAGGTTGGTTGTGTACTTCATTCATGAACTACTTGAACTTTTCAAGAGATTTTTATTTGTGTTTAATAAGATACACATATTTAAATCTATTGAGGTCATTAATAAGTGTGATGAAGTATCGATATCCACCTCTAGCACTTGGCTATAAGCTACACACACATATGTATGAGTCCTAATAAGTCACTTTCCTTCTCATTATTACCAATGAAGGGTGCTTTTTATATTTCCAAATAAATAATATTCACATGTCTGTGTTGATTCAAAATAAAATGAGTCCAGAAAACCATCTTCATAGATTCTAGGAAACATTTATGTGTCGTAAGAGACAGTTTCATAAGTAAGTTTTGTTCGAGCCATTGGATTTTAACTTCTTGTTATTTATGTTATATGAACTTGTCTTGAGATCAAATAAATAAATACAATAAGACATTTGGAAACTTCCACAGAATACATCATCCATCGACATAGAAATTCAACCATTCTTGATTAGATATTCAAATTTGTTCTTGTCCAAACAAGATAAAAATTAGCTCTATTGATGGTAGGTACATTATAGAATTCTTTAAACACCATTGCAAGACCATTGTGTAGAGATAAACTACAGGATCCTACACCTTTAACAATAATTCTTGCTCCATTATCTACTAATAGATCCACCTCTTCCTTCAATAAGGATTTGATTTGTTTTATATCATGCATATTAGAGAATAGGTGATATCCACTTTGAGATCATATAGAGAAGATGAAAACAAGATGACAATTTTATATCTATAACACATATACTTGAAGTGGAGATCTCTAACCCTTCCTTATTCTCTTGATCCTCAAGGTAAAAAGGGAAATTTCTTTTGTAATGTCTAGCCTAGCGATGATGATGACAATTGTCTTCCTACCTACTAATGTAGCTTTAATTGCATAAGACTTTAGTTTTTAGCTAGCTTTACCACTCTTTTTAGCTTTGTCTTTGCCCTTAGAATTTCCATTTCCTTTGTTGACCATCAAAATTTGTTTGGCCTACCTTTTTGCATTTGAGTCTCAATGGCTCTCAACATGACAATAAACTATAAGAATGATCAAAAACTTGTCGTAGTTCATGACAAAATGATTGCAAGTTTTTGGAAACAATTATAAGTCGAATCTCAGGTCAACTATTTCCTAAGGGGAATCATAGTTTCTCTAGACTTTCTACATACTGATGAATGCATATTCATCACAGTTTTACTTGTGTTATTAGTCTAGTTTAGCATTCAAATAGATTTGTTTTCATTAAAATTGATTTTTTTATTTACTTAGGAGTTTATGTTAATTTGTAGGAATTTGATACTTTTCTTGACTCCCTTTGTAGGTTTTGAATTCTATCACTATGAGCACTTTCAGAAGGTAGATCGATACTTAAAAATTGTGTCCAAGACCAAAATCGACCTGTCAATTGACATGATAATCAATCTTCAAAATCATCAAGTTATCAAGCCATCGACTCAATGCTTGATAGCCATGTTGACCTTCCAGGTCGATGACCCATCGACACATTAGTCGACACTCATAAGGTCAACACTCAAGAACTCGACATCATCATCGGTCAACAGCTGGCAAGAAATCGTCCCATCAATCGACAATATTGTCGACACTCTAGTCAACATCCACAATTGCCTGACAGACTTGTCGACCCTCAGGGTCGATAGTCCCGTCGACCTCCAAGACTGATGATAGAAAGCCCAAGCATCAACACCTGTCAGTCGAAAGTCCCATCGACCGATGGACCCATCGATCGACAACAAATGGTCGACACCGATGGAAAGAGGTCGACAACCTCAACCCTATAAATAGGCCCTGAGTGTAACCGTACATCTCATCTCAGATTTTTTGGAGACAAAAACACTAAAACATTGTCACTAAGATCAGAGCAAGGACGAGACCTGTCGACCAAGCTAGTTCTATTGGCCTACCTATCGACGCCTATCAACCCCAATCATGGATCAATAGATCCTTTCATTCTACAACTCCAAGGCCATCGATCTCTCTCTTCAAGAGATCAATCTCTTCCCCAAGCTTCTGTTCATCCACCTGCTTTCACTACAAGTCAGGGTTAATACCTGAAGGAGAAAGAAGGAAGGAAGCCCTCAGTTGCACACCATGGTGAGCCGCTTCTGCCAATATCATGACCATTATGGCATACTCTTCCTCTTCTAGTGATATTAATCTCACTGTCACGGAACCGGAATCCCAGTCCCATGAACCAAATGTATACTAAAGGCGAAATGTGGAAGCGTAAAGCTTAGCACACATGAACAGATAACAAGATAAAGGCACCAACATAGTCTCAACATTCAACAAGTATAAATTATACAAAATGCATTATATTCATGATTTGGATTACATATTCAAGAGTCACTTTGTACAAGTCTGCTCATGTATACTATATCTGGATCTTACAATAAGTACACCTGGCATAGCTCACTGAGCCCATCAACCTTGTAGCCATCTCTGAACCTAAAAACAACATACGATAAATGGGTCAACACACAAGGTGTTGAGTATGGACTAAAAGATACACATATATATATAAGATTTGCATAATTTTGAAAAGATTTCAAGACTAAACGAACAAGAATAAACATGTTAATTGTTTAACAAATGCGAAACCATATTTTATGTCATTTCACTCCATTATATCAACAATATCAAGCATGTTTAAGGCCTTTGACCAACTTCCCGTCGGAAGGGTCTGTAAGGGTGCTCAAGCTTAGCTAACCCTTTTATACGAGAGGGACCTCAAGGCCGTATCCAAGAGCTAACCCTTTATCAATAAATATTATAATGGAGTTCTATCTATATATGTGTTCAAGTTATAAAACTGACAAGGCAAACATCGATTAACACATAGCAATACGACATGGCAATATTTGAGAAAATAGACAAACAAGCATACAATATATGTCTTTTCAAGTAAGAAAGTGGTAGTCATATAAATAGATAAGGCCCATACCTGATTCAGAGATTTCATAACCTAACACATCCTTCATCATCTAGCCACATGCTAAACCTGATTAACAACAATATTACATATATGCATTAGATTCTCATCATTAACCCTAATTAGATGCATTTTAGGGTTTTGGCCAAGATGGGTTCCAAGTTGCTTATTGGTTCATTATATAACCTCATATTGATTTAGGGTCCACCATATGAGTGTGGTTCAAGTTTCATATCATTTTGAGGTTTCATGTGGACATGACAAGGTTTAGGATACTTATGCTCAAATTATGCCATGAGACTCATAATAGAGTAACCAAGTTTGTGATCATCAAGATAGGAGATTTAGACAAGATTCATGATTAGATCAGTAAGATATATATATATACATGAATCATATTCAAGAAACATAACAACCTTGATCTAGATCGTACCGTAAAGTCCAAGGACAAGTCACATAGTGCAAAAAGGGGGTTAATAATGAGCAATAGGGGTGATTAGGGATACCATGTAGTTCAACGATGTACAACATTTACTGATTTGATAAGCAAGAGGGTACAAGTGTATTTAAGATTCATGATTTATCATAAGGATGCATTACATTGGTCATCATAGTCAAAGATCCTATTTTAGAAAAACAGGAGAACTAGAAGGATAATCAGGTCATGAAAATATTCCTAGGTGATATATTTTTTCTAGGCGATCAATTTGATATATAATTTTACTATATTTGGCCAAGGGATTTGTGAGTTATGTATTTTACAAACTATGTCCAAGAACTATAGAGATATTGGGTAGCATACCATGATCATCATGTGAAGGATCCCGGCCGTTCGTCCTTGATCCCGCGGCCACTCTCCTATGTGCGGCCTGCCCTCTAGACTTGGGCCGGTTTTTCTTACTGGGCCGCTCTCACCCAAGAACTCAGCACAGCCGGCTCGTCTCCTTCGTCTGTCTTGTCTCGCACGTCTCTGTTTCACGAGCGGGAGCAGAGTAGAGACAGGGGATGGCGCCCCGGCGTCTCCGGCGGTCGGCGCCCCCAAGCCAATCCATTGCGAAGCAGGTCGACTTCCACCCTCCCAAGCAGCGTGCGCAGGTCTCGTCTCTGACTGCCGACACCCCTCCACACAAACCTTGTTCCATCCTGTAGGAATAGAGGACTAACAAGGGGAACATCCCCTTCTCAAATGCCGACAGTTGGAGCACGGGCATGGCCCAGAATCTTGGTCATCCTAGGTGTTCTGGTCTCAGAGCACACCGTCGGGGTACTGGTGCTTCTTAGGGTTCATATTTAGCACCACTCCAAGGCGGCAAACAGGGGTAGCGTCAAGCAGGTACTGATGTTGGGGTGTCGATTGCAGGGGGGAGAGTTGGCGGCTGGGGGAGGCTAGGGAAAAGGGTAAATAATCCAAAGGAAGGGGGGGTTATATAGAACAAGTGAAGATTTTAGGGTTTCCTTCAGTCAACATGGGGTTTGATAGCTTTCCCGATCCGACTGGAGGAGGGGAAGCCTCCAATCAAGCATTTCCTTCCATTTTAGGAAGGAGGAAGACAACTATTTAAATGGGTCATGCGTCTGATATTGGGCCCAAAAAGAGTTGAAACTCAACAAGAATAAATAAAACGTGTACAATATGAGTCAAAATTCAAATACCCATATCTTGGGCTAGGATGGTCCAAAAGAGGTAATTTTTGTACCGTTGGGAAGATAAATGAACACTCTATATTTTGAAACATATTATCGAGCAAGGTGATCATAATAATTAGGTTCAAGATTATTTACAACGTAGTGAATCATTAAATGGTGAAATTTAGATCAAGAGAGTAAATCAAAAGTACACATTGTGAAATTGATCATTATAGTGGCCAAATTAGAACAATCTCAACTCTCCAATTATGAAATTGACATCAAACTCAATAATGGGCCACATTATGAGAGAGGAACATATCACTTGAAGAGAGAGAAAAGGTCAGGTTGTCACATCCTTCCCCCCATAAAAGAATTTTCATCCTCAAAATTCATTAGAGATCATATTAAGGAGTCCAAGTCAAAAACTACCGAGTATAGATACCCCTCCATGGTTGTCAATGAATTATTCACATGGGATGCACACTTAGGTTACTACCATCAAGGGTGTACTCGTATTAATGATATACACATTTACTTATTATCCCACCATATTATGACATCCTCATGGCATTAGGGTTTTCCATCGCCTAGTATCCATACATTAGGGTTTTTGTTCATATCTTCATATGAGACCAAGGGGTATCATCAAAAATCTATTTTATCAATTCATAAATGAATATATGCATGGTCATGGCTTCAAACAAGACTATCATAAAGTGTGTATCTCATCTTTACTCTAGATTTCATGCATGTTTTTGTCTTCCCCAAAATTCTTCCAACTCTAAACGATTACGTTCATTATTATTCATCATGTTTATTCAAGTTATGATCCAAGGGCATCGATATTTAGAGTTAATCATTTTTTCATCCATTCGGGGTATGAGATTAGGCATGTTACCCCTAACTATACAACCTAAGATCTCTAGGCATCACCATATCGAGTTCATAATTTCAAGGCTACATATTTTATGTATAGTATGATTTCAAATTAGTTCTAGATTATGAGAGTGGCTATTGCACATTTATCAAAATTTTAACTTAAGTGAGATTCTTTCATGTATCGAGCATCATATGAGGGACAGAATTATCATCAATATCGAGGTTTTGTAACTTTCTCACTTATATCTAGAAAGAGCTCCAAAAGCTCAAGCCACTCAAGCTAAGACATATATGTATCCAACAAGACATGTTAACCACAACCTTATATGTGTAACAAAATTTCTACCCATCTTACGAAAAACAAGGATAACCTCTAGATTCCTTTATATACAACTACTAACCCAAGTATGAGGCTCATCATGAATATCACACATAGTATACATTATTTAAGGGTCTTGGGACATCTCCCTCACCTATATATATATATATATATATATATATATATATATATATATATATATATATATATATATAAAGCATCAAATCTTCAATTGCCTCTTTCTCTAGGGTTAGATATTTTCATAGGACATCTAGGGTTCAACATTTCAAGGAAACCGTCCACTAGGTCACTCAACTCATATACTTAGAAGTATTCTAGCTAGGGACTCATCATCAAGTATTTCATCATTCATATTATTCAACATTTCAAATATATTAGAGTTTAGGTACTCACCTTTTCCCGATATGGGTCAACTCATATCAACTTGTCACCGTATTCATATGTCCCATGCTAGAGGTCTTCATTTGTAAAGAGATTGAGGCCCATGTTGGTCTTGAACCATATATCATATCTCCACACATACAAGACTAGGTACAAGCATGCATGTCAACCCACTAGCTATGTTTAGCACATCAACCAAGTGGTATGTATCATATAAGGTGCTAGGTTTAGCCAGGGCTGCATGGTCAAACTCATCTCATATCGTCAAACATACTTAACCTTCCTCAAACATCTTAGGTCTTATAAAACATCAACATCATCATCAATATCATAATCATCAGCTTAGGTTTTTAGGTTACTCACATGCCTAACCTATATCATGGCTCTAGACATCTCTAGAGACTATCACTATCATCTAAAATCTCTCATCTAGACTTTATGTTACATCTCTTTCTCCTAGGTTGCATGGAAACTCACTGCCTTTCTGCGTGTGGTAACAATTTTCATATGTACATATAATAATACTTGAAATATGTTTTCTCCAACATTTAAACAGGTGATGAAAACCACCATACTCCATACGAATAAAACCAAAACCAAAACGAGTTACCACACTCATGAGGCAGTCTAGTATCATGACACCTAGAGAACTAGCAAGAACATGGTGCACACTTGTGTAGACATCCTAAACACATGTCGCGAATCATGTCTAGGGAGGTAACTTACACAAGTCTACACCTAGTTCTAGAACATCTAGGTTCTAACCTAGAGGCTAAGTCAACCTAGTCCACAAAGGACATATTATTAAGTTTCTAGGGTTGAGATGTAAGGTGAGTTTAGTTTGTGTTTCATGTGAGCAATGTAGTTATCGTTCATGATCTGATACCATCTGTCACGTAACCGGAATCCCAGTCCCATGAACCAAATGTATACCAAAGGTGAAATGCGGAAGCGTAAAGCTTAGCACACATGAACAGATAACAAGATAAAGGCACCAACATAGTCTCAACATTCAACAAGTATAAATTATACAAAATGCATTATATTTTTTATTTGGATTACATATTCAAGAGTCACTTTGTACAAGTCTACTCATGTATACTATATCTAGATCTTACAATAAGTACTCCTGGCATAGCTCACTGATCCCATCAACCTTCTAACCATATCTGAACCTAAAAATAACATACGATAAATGGGTCAACACACAAGGTGTTGAGTATGGGCTAAAAGATACACATATATATATAAGATTTGTATAATTTTGAAAAGATTTCAAGACTAAACAAACAAGAATAAACATGTTAATTGTTTAACAAATGTGAAACCATATTTTATGTCATTTCACTCCATTATATCAATATATCAAGCATGTTTAAGGCCTTTGACCGACTTCCCGTCAGAAGGGTCTGTAAGGGTGCTCAAGCTTAGCTAACCCTTTTATACGAGAGGGACCTCAAGGCCGTAGCCAAGAGCTAACCCTTTATCAATAAATATTATAATGGAGTTCTATCTATATATGTGTTCAAGTTATAAAACTGACGAGGCAAACATCGATTAACACATAGCAATACTACATGGCAATATTTGAGAAAATAGACAAACAAGCATACAATATATGTCTTTTCAAGTAAGAAAGTGGTAGTCATATAACTAGATAAGGCCCATACCTGATTCATAGATTTCATAACCTAACACATCTTTCATCATCTAGCCACATGCTAAACCTGATTAACAACAAGATTACATATATGCATTAGATTCTCATCATTAACCCTAATTACATGCATTTTAGGGTTTTGGCCAAGATGGGTTCCAAGTTGCTTATTGGTTCATTATATAACCTCATATTGATTTAGGGTCCACCATAAGAGTGTGGTTCAAGTTTCATATCATTTTGAGGTTTCATGTGGACATGACAAGATTTAGGATACTTATGCTCAAATTATGCCAGGAGACTCATAATAGAGTAACCAAGTTCGTGATCATCAAGATAGGAGATTTAGACAAGATTCATGATTAGATCAGTAAGATATATATATATACATGAATCATATTCAAGAAACATAACAACCTTGATCTAGATCGTACCGTAAAGTCCAAGGACAAGTCACATAGTGCAAAAAGGGGGTTAATAATGAGCAATAGGGGTGATTAGGGATCCCATGTAGTTCAAAGATGTACAACATTTACTGATTTGATAAGCAAGAGGGTACAAGTGTATTTAAGATTCATGATTTATCATAAGGATGCATTACATTGGTCATCATAGTCAAAGATCCTATTTTAGAAAAACAAGAGAACTAGAAGGATAATCAGGTCATGAAAATATTCATAGGTGATATATTTTTTTGAGGCGATCAATTTGATATATAATTTTACTATATTTGGCCAAGGGATTTGTGAGTTATGTATTTTACAAACTATGTCCAAGAACTATAGAGATATTGGGTAGCATACCATGATCATCATGTGAAGGATCCCGGCCGTTCGTCCTTGATCCCGCGGCCACTCTCCTATGTGTGGCCTGCCCTCTAGACTTGGGCCGGTTTTTCTTACTAGGCCGCTCTCACCCAAGAACTCGGCACAGCCGGCTCGTCTCCTTCGTCCGTCTTGTCTCGCACGTCTCTGTTTCCCGGGCGGGAGAAGAGTAGAGACAGGGGATGGCGCCCCGGCGTCTCCGGCGGTCGGCGCCCCCAAGCCAATCCATGGCGAAGCAGGTCGACTTCCACCCTCCCAAGCAGCGTGCGCAGGTCTCGTCTCCGGCTGCCGAACCCCTCCACAAAAACCTTGTTCCATCCTGTAGGAATAGAGGACTAACAAGGGGAACATCCCTTTCTCAAATGCCGACAGTTGGAGCACGGGCATGGCCCAGCATCTTGGTCATTCTAGGCATTCTGGTCTCGGAGCACACCGTCGGGGTACTGGTGCTTCTTAGGGTTCATATTTAGCACCACTCCAAGGCGGAAAACAGGGGTAGCATCAAGCAGGTACTAATGTTGGGGTGTCGATTGCAGGGGGAGAGTTGGCGGCTGGGGGAGGCTAGGGAAAAGGGTAAAGAAGCCAAAGGAAGGGGGGGTTATATAGAACAAGTGAAGATTTTAGGGTTTCCTTCAGTCAACATGGGGTTTGATAGCTTTCCCGATCCGATTGGAGGAGGGGAAGCCTCCAGTCAAGCGTTTCCTTCCATTTTGGGAAGGAGGAAGACAACTATTTAAATGGGTCGGGCGTCTGATATTGGGCCCAAAAAGGGTTGAAACTCAACAAGAATAAAAAAACGTGTACAATATGAGTCAATATTCAAATACCCATATCTTGGGCTATGATGGTCCAAAAGAGGTAATTTTTGTACCGTTGGGAAGATAAATGAACACTCTATATTTTGAAACATATTATAGAGCAAGGTGATCATACTAATCAGGTTCAAGATTATTTACAAAGTAGTGAATCATTAAATAGTGAAATTTAGATCAAGAGAGTAAATCAAAAGTACACATTGTGAAATTGATCATTATAGTGGCCAAATTAGAAAAATCTCAACTCTCCAATTATGAAATTGACATAAAATTCAATAATGAGCCACTTTATGAGAGAGGAACATATCACTTAAAGAGAGAGAAAAGGTCAGGTTGTCACATCCTTCCCCCCATAAAAGAAAGTTCATCCTCGAAATTCATTAGAGATCATATTAAGGAGTCCAAGTCAAAAACTATCGAGTATAGATACCCCTCCATGGTTGTCAACAAATTATTCACATGGGATGCACACTTAGGTTACTACCATCAAGGGTGTACTCGTATTAATGATATACACATTTACTTATTATCCCACCATATTATGACATCCTCGTGGCATTAGGGTTTTCCATCGCCTAGTATCCATACATTAGGGTTTTTGTTCATATCTTCATATGAGACCAAGGGGTATCATCAAAAATCTATTTTATCAATTCATAAATGAATATATGCATGGTCATGGCTTCAAACAAGACTATCATCAAGTGTGTATCTCATCTTTACTCTAGATTTCATGCATGTTTTTGTCTTCCCCAAAATTCTTCCAACTCTAAATGATTACGTTCATTATTATTCATCATGTTTATTCAAGTTATGATCCAAGGGCGTCGATATTTAGAGTTAATCATGTTTTCCTCCATTCGGGGTATGAGATTAGGCATGTTACCCCTAACTATACAAGCTAAGATCTCTAGGCATCACCATATCGAGTTCATAATTTCAAGGCTACATCTTTTATGTATAGTATGATTTCATATTAGTTCTAGATTATGAGAGTGGCTATTGTACATTTATCAAAATTTTAACTTAAGTGAGATTCTTTCATGTATCGAGCATCATATGAGGAACAGAAATATCATCAATATCGAGGTTTTGTAACTTTCTCACTTATATCTAGAAAGAGCTCCACAAGCTCAAGCCACTCAAGCTAAGACATATATGTGTCCAACAAGACATGTTAACCACAACCTTATATGTGTAACAAAATTTCTACCCATCTTTCAAAAAACAAGGATAACCTCTAGATTCCTTTATATACAACTACTAACCCAAGTATGACGCTCATCATGAATATCACACATCGTATACATTATCTAAGGGTCTTGGGACATCTCCCTCACCTGTATATATATATATATATATATATATATATATATATATATATATATATATATATATATATATATATATATATATATGTATATGTATATATATATATATCAAGCATCAAATCTTCAATTGCCTCTTTCTCTAGGGTTAGATATTTTCATAGGACATCTAGGGTTCAACATTTCAAGGAAACCGTCCACTAGGTCACTCAACTCATATACTTAGAAGTATTCTAGCTAGGGACTCATCATCAAGTATTTCATCATTCATATTATTCAACATTTCAAATATTTTAGAGTTTAGGTACTCTAACCTTTTCCCGATATGGGTCAACTCATATCAACATGTCACCCTATTCATATGTCACGTGCTAGGGGTCTTCCTTTGTAAAGAGATTGAGGCCCATGTTGGTCTCGAACCATATATCTTATCTCCACACATACAAGACTAGGTACAAGCAAGCATGTCAACCCACTAGCTATGTTTAGCACATCAACCAAGTGGTATGTATCATATAAGGTGCTAGGTTTAGCTAGGGTTGCATGGTCAAAATCATCTCATATCGTCAAACATACTTAACCTTCCTCAAACATCTTAGGTCTTATAAAACATTAACATCATCATCAATATCATAATCATCAGCTTAGGTTTTTAGGTTACTCACATGCCTAACCTATATCATGGCTCTAGACATCTCTAGAGACTATCACTATTATCTAAACTCTCTCATCTAGACTTTATGTTACATCTCTTTCTCCTAGGTTGCATGGAAACTCACTGCCTTTCTGCGTGTGGCAACAATTTTCATATGTACATATAATAATACTTGAAATATGTTTTCTCCAACGTTTAAATAGGCGATGAAAACCACCATACTCCATCCGAATAAAACCAAAACCAAAATGAGTTACCACACTCATGAGGCAGTCTAGTATCATGACACCTAGAGAACTAGCAAGAACATGGTGCACACTTGTGTAGACATCCTAAACACATGTCGTGAATCATGTCTAGGGAGGTAACTTACACAAGTATACACCTAGTTATAGAACATCTAGGTTCTAACCTAGAGGCTAATTCAACCTAGTCCACAAAGGACATATTATTAAGTTTCTAGGGTTGAGATGTAAGGTGAGTTTAGTTTGTGTTTCGTGTGAGCAATGTTTGGTGTAGTTATCATTCATGCTCTGATACCATCTGTCACAGAACCAGAATCCCAGTCCCATGAACCAAATGTATACCAAAGGCTAAATGCGGAAGTGTAAAGCTTAGCACACATGAACAGATAACAAGATAAAGGCACCAACATAGTCTCAACATTCAACAAGTATAAATTATACAAAATGCATTATATTCATGATTTGGATTACATATTCAAGAGTCACTTTGTACAAGTCTGCTCATGTATACTATATTTGGATCTTACAATAAGTACACCTGGCATAGCTCACCGAGCCCATCAACCTTCTAGCCATCTCTGAACCTAAAAACAACATATGATAAATGGGTCAACACACAAGGTGTTGAGTATGGGCTAAAAGATACACATGTATATAAGATTTGCATAATTTAAAAAGATTTCAAGACTAAATGAACAAGAATAAACATGTTAATTGTTTAACAAATGTGAAACCATATTTTATGTCATTTCACTCCATTATATCAAAAATATCAAGCATGTTTAAGGCCTTTGACCAACTTCCCGTCGGAAGGGTCTGTAAGGGTGCTCAAGCTTAGCTAACCCTTTTATACGAGAGGGACCTCAAGGCCGTAGCCAAGAGCTAACCCTTTATCAATCAATATTATAATGGAGTTCTATCTATATATGTGTTCAAGTTATAAAACTGACGAGGCAAACATCGATTAACACATAGCAATACTACATGGCAATATTTGAGAAAATAGACAAACAAGCATACAATATATGTCTTTTCAAGCAAGAAAGCGGTAGTCATATAACTAGATAAGGCCCATACCTGATTCAGAGATTTCATAACCTAACACATCCTTCACCATCTAGCCACATGCTAAACCTGATTAACAACAAGATTACATATACTTATCAGATTCTCATCATTAACCCTAATTAGATGCATTTTAGGGTTTTGTCCAAGATGGGTTCCAAGTTGCTTATTGGTTCATTATATAACCTCATATTGATTTAGGGTCCACCATAAGAGTTTGGTTCAAGTTTCATATCATTTTGAGGTTTCATGTGGACATGACAAGGTTTAGGATACTTATGCTCAAATTATGCCACGAGACTCATAATAGAGTAACCAAGGTCATGATCATCAAGATAGGAGATTTAGACAAGATTCATGATTAGATCAGTAAGATATATATATACATGAATCATATTCAAGAAACATAACAACCTTGATCAAGATCGTACCGTAAAGTCCAAGGACAAGTCACATAGTGCAAAAAGGGGGTTAATAATGAGCAATAGAGGTGATTTGGGATCCCATGTAGTTCAAAGATGTACAACATTTACTGATTTGATAAGCAAGAGGGTACAAGTGTATTTAATATTCATGATTTATCATAAGGATGCATTACGTTGGTCATCATAGTCAAAGATCCTATTTTAGAAAAATAGGAGAACTATAAGGATAATCAGGTCATGAAAATATTCCTAGGTGATATATCTTTTCGAGACAATCAATTTGATATATAATTTTACTATATTTGGCCAAGGGATTTGCGAGTTATGTATTTTACAAACTATGTCCAAGAACTATAGAGATATTGGGTAGAATACCATGATCATCATGTGAAGGATCCCGGCCGTTCGTTCTTGATCCCGCGGCCACTCTCCTATGTGCGGCCTGCCCTCTAGACTTGGGCCGGTGTTTCCTACTGGGCCGCTCTCACCCAAGAACTCAGCACATTCGGCTCGTCTCCTTCGTCCGTCTTGTCTCGCACGTCTCTGTTTCCCAGGCGGGAGCATAGCAGAGACAGGGGACGGCGCCCTGGCGTCTCCGGCGGTCGGCGCCCCCAAGCCAATCCATGGCGAAGCAGGTCGACTTCCACCCTCCCAAGCAGCGTACGCAGGTCTCATCTCCGACTGCCGACACCCCTCCACACAAACCTTGTTCCATCCTGTAGGAATACAGGACTAACAAGGGGAACATTCCCTTCTCAAATGTCGACAGTTGGAGCACGGGCATGGTCCAGAATCTTGGTCATCCTAGGCGTTCTGGTCTCGGAGCACGCCGTCGGGGTACTAGTTCTTCTTAGGGTTCATATTTAGCACCACTCCAAGGCGGCAAACAGGGGTAGCGTCAAGCAGGTACTGATGTTGGGGTGTCAATTGCAGGGGGAGAGTTGGAGGCTGGGGGAGGCTAGGGAAAAGGGTAAAGAAGCCAAAGTAAGGGGGGGTTATATAGAACAAGTGAAGATTTTAGGGTTTCCTTCAGTCAACGTGGGGTTTGATAGCTTTCCTGATCCGACTGGAGGAGGGGAAGCCTCCAGTCAAGTGTTTCCTTCCATTTTGGGAAGGAGGAAGACAACTATTTGAATGGGATGTGTGTCTGATATTGGGCCCAAAAAGGGTTGAAACTCAACAAGAATAAATAAAACGTGCACAATATGAGTCAAAATTCAAATACCCATATCTTGGGCTAGGATGGTCCAAAAGAGGTAATTTTTGTACCGTTGGGAAGATAAATGAACACTCTATATTTTGAAACATATTATAGAGCAAGGTGATCATACTAATCAGGTTCAAGATTATTTACAAAGTAGTGAATCATTAAATAGTGAAATTTAGATCAAGAGAGTAAATCAAAAGTACACATTGTGAAATTGATCATTATAGTGGCCAAATTAGAAAAATATCAACTCTCCAATTATGAAATTGACATCAAATTCAATAATGGGCCACTTTATGAGAGAGGAACATATCACTTGAAGAGAGAGACAAGGTCAGGTTGTCACACTCACCATGTTGAGGGAATAGTTTTTTCACTGGGGTGTGGAGACTCGCCCCACTGCTCATTTCTTGCAAATTTCTTTCATATTCCAACTCTTGTATGAACTCATATAATTCATATTTAATCATTAATCACATGTTTTGTAGATTGATCACCCACTTTGTGTGATTTATTATAATCTTTTACTGTAAGAAATCAACATTTAAGATTTTAATATTGATTATCTTTGGTTGACACCCTAACGAGAACTTCTGACGGATAGTATTTGGAGTAGTGGATAGAGGGTATGTAACTAACGAGACATCAAGCTTATAGGGATATCTACTCATGCAAGTTTTTGACGTTGAAAGGGGAAACTTGAATAACTTTAATTATATCTTCATACAGGTTTGGATTTGAATGATTGCAAAGATTCGAGTAGTGGTGGTGAAACCCAGTTCTACCCTAGTGTTCCATTTATTGATAACTAGAACCTTAATCTAGCTCTTTTTATTCTTGCAATCTTAGATTAATCAAACCAATCTCAACTTTTGTGATAAGTATTAGTTCTTGCTAAGTTACTTTGATTAGATAATTCTTAAAAATGTTGTCTCTTGGGATATGATTCCTAACTATACTGTGATAAGATCAGTCTGCTTGCAGGTGGCGTTATTACACTTGAGTTTTGGTAAACTCTAGGAATTATACTCCTAGTGAATTTGTAGTGTGATAATATTTCACATCGCATACCCAATCAACTTGAGTACACATGGTTGATGCACTAATTATTAGTCGCTTCTCACAGTTAATTTTCCATGCATTTGTTGCACATTTGTTGATTTTGAAATATGTTAAGCATTATTTCTCATTATTATCATTTGAATCACTATTGCATCAATTATTGAGTATTTCTACCATATAATGCTAAATTATCACTCATAATTCTGACTTATGATATTTTTCCCTTGATTCAGTTAAATCAAGTACTTATATGATAGATCGGTGTTACTGACACCTTTGTTTGTGATACTGAGATGATAAGATGTATCAACAGGGAAATTTAGAAATCTAGATGCTATTGAGAGTGTTCCAGTGCTACAAAGTAAGGAGTCAATGTTGCCAAAGCTAGGAGTTAGTGCTACTGACTTTCCATGTAGAGAACATCAATATTCAATTTAATTGCTTCGATGCTACTGACTTTCCAGTCAGTGGTATTGACTTCATCACTCAAATAACATCAGAACTAGAAGAAAGTAACTCAGTGCTATTGACACAATAGTATGTAGTATCTATGCAACTTTAGGATTTCACGTCAGCCAGCAACTTGGTGCCACCGACACCATGTCAATGGTATTAACATTACACGACCACTGTAGATTAAAAATCACCTCAAATCCAAAGACTATGACAAAATGACGGATAAAGCCCCACGTATGACCTAAGGGGAGTGCCCCTAAAAGAGGACATCACATTCTATCATGTTGACATAGCACAAAGCCGTGAGAGGATGAGATAAAGGAGATAGCCATGAATCGAATACTCCAATCACTTTTAGGAGGCACATTTTTGGCTGGAACGCTATAGATAAAGGTGATCACTAGATGGGATCTCCGAGACAACTTCTCTAGGGGTTTTTACATTAGTTTTCTAATGTTTAGCTGATTTTCTTCCTCTTCCTCTCTCTATATAATGATAGAAATCGTGCGGGGCTAAACCCCATATCCCTTAGGACAAGATAGTAGCTCAGTATTTCTTTTTGTTGGGATTTTATGAATTGATATTTTTTCCTTTATTATTGACGTGAATATGTGATCTCTTATCAAAAAATTTATGTTTGATCACCATAATCAATGTAATAGGTCACTAATTACTTTGATAAAGGGATTAGAGGTTGGAAAAATTTTAGGTCCATAGCCTATATCATGCCCTAGGAGATGTTATACAAATGTGAAAGAATAACTTAGAGATATTGATAATGCACCTAGATAAATTCTCAACTGCTACAGAAGTGGAGTTTGTTTTAGTCCAGGTAGTGTATTACACTATGGGAATGGGTAATACTTACTATAGGCCTTTAGTCCATAGTTAAGGGTGAATAATTATTAATGAAATGGAATTTTAATACAATGCATACTGTGGTGAAACCATAGTCCTGAAAAATCCATCTATTCCTTATGACAACCATTTAACTTAGATTTAATTATTTTCTCTTGGTTATAAAAGATTTAATTCTTTTCTCTTAGTTATAAAACAACCACTCAACCATTTATTCTAGGCCCAACTGATTAGGTTACAATTAGTACTAGTATTTTGTAAACATTTACCTGAATTTAACACTCGTACCTCATATGCATGTATTATGCAACAAATACACTTGCATTTTACACACATAGTTTTAGTTTGTGTCAAGCTTTTGGCATTGTTGTTAAGGAAATGAAAACACCACCACTACGAGTGTTGCAACTGGACACTCTAGGACATTTCTCTTTCTTCTATTTATTTTCAATATTTTCTTTGAACAATAGCATAATTGAAAGAAAAAAAATTGTCAATTCACTAGCATTATGTGTTCTCACAATGTCATTAAGTTTCAGGTAGTAGTGCATGGTTTACATTTGAACCGCAGATTACAGAGAGTCTACTCCAACCAATGAAAATCAGGAGGAGATTTTTCACAAGGTGTGAGAGTTTGGGGCTTCAACTGAGAAGCTCATCCAAAATCCACCATCATATCCAAACCAAGCACAAATAATAACTATGGACCCCAAAAATGAGGATCATGTTAAGGACATGTCTGAGGAATAGACTATAACATTCAAAAAAATTCATGAATAATTTGAAACTTTTAATGTGATTCTTAATAAGATTTTCCTAAGAGGCTTAATGCAAAAAGTTCAAAAAATAGTATTAGTCTTAGAAATAATAAAGACAAGAAAATGAAAGAAGTTCAAAACCCTCTTTTCTATAATGTATTTTTATTAATTTGAAATATGGTGATAATTAGTTTTTCTTTCTTCTTCTCCCAAGGAAATTTAAATGAAATGAAAGAGAAAGGCAAGATGCATGGAACTTGAAAATAAAAATAGAAGATGGCATTAATCTTCTTGCCTTTCTCTCCTCCTCTTTAGATTACAAAAAGAATAATAACTACTCCTATGCACCAATTTCAAAATTATGATTTAGTTGCCTCATTCAGATAAATACTAAATGGCTCTCTCTTTTCTTTGCATATAAAGGAAATAGTAACATCTTTTCTTTTTCTCGCTCTTCAAGGAAATTTCTCAAAAAGTTCATATAGATATGTGATAGGACTATTGAGTACATAATTATTATGTATCTCAAACTTGACCCAAAGGTTCACAAAGGAAAGTATTTTCCACTTATATAATCTATTAATGCATTAAAATTAAGTTAAATGACCAAAATGGGAATTGTGAATAAAATATGTGAAACACTCAACTTTATTTAATTAGGAAGTGTCTATATTATCTTTTTAGCCTATGTTTCAAATTTGAGATCTATTTGACTTTGTTTGACTCTCTAAATCAAATAGGAAATATTTGAATATAGTTTATATTAGGATTTAATCATGAAATACTTCAAATGCAATGGATACAACCTATAGTCTTGAAATTATTAATTGTCACACTTCTTTCCTTTTTTGCTCACACGATCTGAGCCTCCATCTACTATCCAACCATCGGATCATTGTACTCTACCTCCTGACATCCTCTCTAGTTTAAACATGATTTTTTTGTTTTCATTCCTCTATCCTTTCTCCTTCATATCGTGATCATTTTGCAAGATTTCTTCACTAATGTAACTGGTTCTCCTTCCTGATTCCATCAATAACTACCTTGCCCTCCCTCTCCTTATATAGATGAAATGCCCAAATAGGGTTTCAAACCCCTCTCTACCACCAACTCATAGCCACCACCACAATGCCATCCCCACCTATATAACTATCCAAAAGCACCCCCTGCCTTAGACTCCTCAACCTTCAATTTGACTCCTAAAGCCCCAACACTGCATATGCTACTCACCTTCATCTTTGGTGACTGTTAATTTGTTATTGATCTCTCTACCATCTTCCTTACAATTGACCCACCAGTGATCCTTTGACCTTGTTCTTGCTTTCTCCACCATCTCTTTGCCATGAAGCATCCCAGAACATCGTATCCTATAGGTTGATTTTTTGTTCTTTGCCAATGGTTTTTGTCGCACTATCCCAGTGATGATCTGACCATAGAAACCCATGAATGGACTCATCTTGCCTTGACATTAGTTTTCTGATCTTATAAGATGTATTTTGTCCTAGTTTTTATGTTTTTACATCTCGGAATCCTTCTCTATTTTTGGGTTAACTTGGCGAACCTCCATGAACACGAAGGTCCTCGCCTCACCTTGCTTGATCTTTTTTCTATTTTGGACCATGAGGAGGTGTTTCCTCCCTCCCTACTTACCTCATTTTTCCTTGTTGGTGCTTCCCTTCTCCCAGCAGTATCCAGTCATGGTTGTGTGTGTGGGACCATCTCACTAGACACCTTTAGAGCTCAAGCCTTAGCTCGATGGTTTTATCTCGACGTGAGGGATCCTTAGGAACTCCTAGCTTCCCATGATCGCCCATCCTTTACTGGATAGGTCTAAGGCTTGGAGCTCTAGGGCTGCTTGTCGAGCACCATGGCTCCAGGGAACAAACCAGATCTAAAAAAGACCTAGGTGCCCCTACAATTTTAATCAAAGGGTTTATATTACACGATCAATTTGGGGGTTTTTATTACACACATTGTTTAATCAACCGTATATCCTACTTTGAGTGGGACCATGTTGCATGATTGACCTTGATTAGTCCATGTCAGAAGGGCCATGATTCCTTAGAGATATTCATCACCAATGTGGATTTTTCTGGCTTTTTGATTGGCCAGATTTCAAAAAATCATAGTGATAAAGTGAGAAAAATATGTTTTGGAAATGGTTTTTCATGAGGAACTTGAATTTTTAGATTTAGAGTCTATTTTCTCTTTGACCAAACCTTGGTCTTATGAGAAATGAAATTAGGATTTAATGCTAAGGGTAAATACATATTAATATGAAATATTTTTTGAATAAGGAAATTAGGGTTATTCAACCGCAACATCTTGATCAAGCTTTCCCAAAAATAGGAAGAGGAGTAGGATCTCCATAAAGATAAAGGTAAGTCATCCATGCTAATTGAATGTAAGTATTTCTTGTTTTCATGTATGTATGAAATACAATGAATGTTGCAAAAATATTTGCTATTATTTCAATTGTATAAAGTCAATGAATCTATAATGAATTGAATGGCATGTTTTATGTACAATGGTAATTATATTATCTATCATGCACATTAAAAGTAAATGATAAGATTTAAGATATAGTTGTTAAGAGAAAGAAATTAATAAAAGATAGATTATATAAGATCATCATTAAGAGAAGAGGCAATCTGGTCCATAAGAGAAAAGGCACTCCAGTTCATAAGAGAAGAGGCACTTATGTGCAAAATTGAGGATTCCTACATAGGTCAAGATAAAAGAAACTAATTTTAAAGAAATTGTGTATCTCAATGAATAAATCTTTAATGTCTATTTTAGTTTCCATGTTTTCATTAATCTATAATACGTTCAATCCCACTTACCATTAGTTTTATGCATGGTTGGGGGTCTAATGCCTGTAAGCAAGGAGCAAGCTTAGGAGGGAAAAGCTAGCTGACGTGAAAACCCTAAATCAAGGATCTTCAAGGAGAAAAGCATCAATGGGGTGCCAACTATAATCAGTTTAGAATTTCTTTTCCTCCTTTCATAAAACATGTATTGGTATATGTGGATCCTATTAAGGATTTGAGAATGAGAATTGTGATTATTACCCTATGATGATTTATAAAAACTTTATTTTGAGCTATGAACATCATATTTGTGACATCCCCCTTGAAGTGATTAAAACTATATTTTTTGGCTCTATGTTTTAAATGATATACAAGTGGGGTGTTACAATAATGGTATCAGAGCCAAATATAGTTGGCCACCATGCTTTTCTTAGAATCTAATCTAGTTTATGTACTTTTTCACATATGGTGCCTAAGAATAAGGGTGATAATGACAAGATATCCATGGGTGGGGAAGAAGACAAATCCCACAATGTAGGAGATTGTCGAGCATCTCCATGTCGAGAACCTCCCATGGTGCCTTTTGATGTCTTGGTTAGGGCTCTAGCTACTGCCATGCAAAGATGATAGGATTAGCTAGGACACCCTAGGGCTAATAGTGAGCTTTCCCTAGTCAACTTTTTGAAGATCAAACCTGACTCTTTTGCTAGAGAGGAAGAGACGGATGTAGTAGGCAATGTAGAGAGATGGATGTAGCACATGGAGCATTGCTTATGTGATTTATATTGCCCTAACCCATTGAAGGTTTGTTTTGTAACTCACATGCTCAAAGGTGCTACAAGGACTTGGTGTGAGAACCTGCTATGTTCCCGTGAATTTTATGCTCCTCCACTCACATGGGAGGAATTCACTGAAGCCTTTGGAGACCATTACATATCTGAGAGTATAGTTAAGAAGAAAGAAGAAGAGTTCCGCAACTTTCATCACATGGTGACATGATAGTCACATAGTATGCCATGGAGTTAATTTTACAGAAGTATGACTATGACTATGATGAACTTCATAGGACAAAGAAGTTCATTAGGGGCCACAAGCCAAACCCTAGCTTCTCTTTGTCTAGACAAGGACATCACACCCTACAAGTTGCCTTAGATGCTACCCTGGATCTAGAAGTCCATCTAGAAAGAACATAGAAGAAAGATAGTCACTCCTACAACAACAACAACCATCATAATGACAAGAAGAGAAAAGCTCTGGATGAAGTAGATGCAGATCAACTTACAAAGACTCAATGTGCCAACTGATCTAAGTATCGTTTGGGTGAATGTAGGTTTGGAACTAGAGTTTTGTATGCATGTGGTGAGATAGGCAACATTAGACCTAATTGTCCTAAGTTTCAAAACAAAGAGTCCAATGTTAATCAAGCACGTAGAGAGAAGAAACAGGCTAGAATCTTCACCATGGTGAACGTAGATTAAGATAATAAGGATGAGTAAGGTGTGGTGTAAGATATTCGATTTTGTCTTTTTGAGTCTATAATTTTATGGGAATGTATGGAACTATTAAAGTGGCATGGTGATATTGAGATTTTGAATATTTTATGCCAAGGAAAAAATCTAAGATGGGTATTTTAATGAAATTTTAGGATGAAATTTATTAAAGGTGGGTAGAAATGTAACATCCCAAAATTTTCATGGATAATTTGAAATTTTAATGTGGTATTATTAATAATAGTTTTCTAAGGGGCTTAATGCAAAAAGGTTAGAATATAGTATTGCTTTTAAAAATAATAAAGTGAAGATAATGAAAGAAACTCAAACCCCACTTTTCTTTTATAATATATTTCTATTAATTTGAAAGATGATGATAATTAGTTTTTCCTTTCTTCTTCTCCCGAGGAAGTTTAAAAGAAATGAAAGGGAAATGTAAGATGCATGGAATTTGAAAAATAAAAATAGAAGTTTATATATCATAAAAGATAATGGCATTAATCTCATTCCCTCTCTCTCTCTTATTTGGATTACAAAAAGAATAACAATAGCACCTATGCAACAATTTCAAAATTATGAGATAATTGGCTCATTTAGACAAATAATAAATGACTTCCTCTTTTCTTTACATATAAAGGAATTATCATCATCTATTCTTTTCTCTCTCTCTTCAAAGAAATTTCTCAAAAAGGACATAAAAATATGTGATAGGACTGTTGAGGGGATAATTAATGTGTATCTTAAAATTTGACCCAAAGATTCACAATGGAAAGTATTTGCCACTTATCTAATCTATTAATCAATTAAAATTAAGTTAAATGACCAACATGGAAATTCTAAATAAAATATATGAAAATCTCAACTTTATTTGGTTAGGAAGGATCTAGAGTATATTTGTAGCCATTTTTCCAAATTTGGGATCGATTTGACTTTGTTTGACCCTTAAATCAAATTGGAAAGATTTAAATATGGTTTTTATTTGGATTTAATCACAAAATAGATTAAATTCAATGGATACAACCTACAGTCTCAGAAGTATTATTTGTCACACTTCTTTCCATTTTTGCAAGCACGATCTGCCCTCCATTTATGATCCAATTATTAGATTGAATTCCTCTACCTCCCAACATCCTTGCTAGATTAAACATGATTTTAGTGTTTTCCTTCCTTGACCCCTTCTCCCTCATTTTGAGATCATTTTGAAAGATTTCTTTGCTAACAAAGTCAGTCCTCCTTCCCAATTCCATCAATGGTTACCTTGACCTCTCTCTCCCTCTATAGATGAAACGTACTAATAGGGTTTCAAACCCCTCTCTGCCATCGACTCGCAACCACCACCACAATGCCTTCCCCACCTATATAACTATCCCAAAAGTACTATATACCCCACCTTATACTCCTCAACCTTCAATTTGACTCCTAAAGCCCCAACACTCCCTGGCCTACTCAAGCTAAATCTTTGGGAACTTTTGATATGCTACTAATCTCTCTGTCATATTCCTCACAATTGACTGACCAGTGAGTATCATTTGACCTTCTCCTTGCTTTCTCCACCGTCTCTTTGTTGTGAAGCTTCCCAGAACGTTGTATCGTATAGGTTGGTTTTCTGTTCTTTACCGACGGTTGTCGCACCAATGTCCTAGTAACACTCCAATCATGGAATAGCCATGAATGGGCTCGTCTTCTTGTTACATTAGTCTTTTGGTCTTATACAATGTGTTTAGTCCTGGTTTCTATGTTTTTACATCTCTGAATCCTTCTATATTTTTGGGTTACCTGGTGAACCTCCATGCACACAAAGTTCCTCGTCTCACCCTGCTTGATCTTTTTGCTTTCTTGAAGCATGACGAGGTGTTTCCACCCTCCTTAATTACCTCATCTTTTGTTATTGATGCCTCCCTACTCCCAACAATAGCCAGCCATGGTTGTGCTTGCTGGACCATCTCGCCAGGAACCCTCAGAGCTTGAGCCTTATCTCGATGGCCTTGTCTTGACGTGAGGGAGCCTCAGGGACTCCTGGCTTCTCATGATTGTCCATTCTTCATCGTCTAGATACAAGGCTTGGAGATTAAGGGATGCTCATTCAGCGCCATGGCTCCAAGGAACAAACCAGCTCTCGAAAAGACATGGTTGTCCCCACGATTTTAATCAAAGGATGTATAGTACTAGGTCAATTTGGGGTTTTTATCGCACACCTTGTTATCAACCAAGTATCTTATTTTGAGTGGGCCTGTGTTGTGTGGCCGAACTTGATTGGTCCACTTCATAAGGGTCTTGATGCCTCAAAGATATTTATCGCCAAAAGTGAATTTTTGTCAATTTTTGATTGGTTGAATTTTCTAAAAAATTATAATAATTAATATGTTGCTCTGAAAAATGAGAAAAATATATTTTGGAAAGTATTATTCATGAGGAACTTGAATTTCTAGGTTTTAGAGTCTATTTTCTCTTTGACTGAACCCTAGTTTTATGAGAAGTAAAATTAGGGTTTAGTGTAAAGGGTAAAATTGATATTAATATGAAACATGTTTTGAATAGGGAATTTAGGGTTGTTCAAACCCAAGATCGTGACTAGGGTTTCCCAAAAATAGCAAGAGGATTAGGATCTCCACAAAGAGAAAGGAAATTGGTCCATGCTAATTGAACTTAAGTACTACTTGTTTTTATGTATGTATGAAAGACAATGAATATTGTGAACATATTTGCTATTACTTCAATTGTTTAAAGCAAATGAATCTATAATGCATTGAATGGCCTATTTTATGTACAATGTACATTATATTATCTATCATGCACATTTAAAGTAAATGGTGAGATTTAAGAAAAAGTTGTTAAGAGAAAGAAATTGATAAAAGATAGCTTATATAAGATCCTCATTAAGAGAAGAGGCACTCTGGTGCATAACATAATAGGGACTTCAGTGCATAAGAAAACAAGCACTCCAGTTCATAAGAGAAGATACACTTATGTGCAAAATCGAGTATTCTTATATAGGCCAAGATAAAAGAAAATAATTTAAAAGACATTGTGTATCTTTTTCAATGATTAAAACTTTAATGTCTATTTTCAATTTCCATGTTTTCTTTAATATATAATATGTTCAATTCCACTTACTATTGGTTTTATTCATGGATGGGGGGCATGATGCCCGAAGGTAAGGAGCAAGCTTAGTAGGGAGAAACTATCTAATGTGAAAACCCTAGCTCAAGGATCTTCAAGGAGAAAAGCATTGGTCGGGAGCCAACTATACTTAGTTTAGAATTTCTTTTCCTCCTTATGCAAAACATGTGTTGGTATATGTGGACCTTATTAAGGATTTGAGAATAAGAATTGTGACTATTACCCTATGATGGTTTATCTAAACTTTATTTTGAGCTATGAACATTATATTTGTGATATCCCCCTTGAAGTGAATAAAAGTATATGCTTTCGCTCTATGTTGAAAATGATCTACAAGTGGGGTGTTACATAGACAGACTGGGAGAAGATAAAGGCATCATTATCCACAACTCATTTATGACCAACACAATGTCAAAAACTTAATGTTTGTAGCCATAACATTGATCCAGGACTAGTGGCACTCATCAAAGCTCAATCATTCCACAGACACAACTTGGAGGATCTTATGGCACATATAAACAATCTTATGGAGAGCTTGATATGTTGAAGATCAATAGAGTTCCAGCCACATTGATAATCTAAAGTTGTTCTCATATTCTTTGTCAAATAAAGCCAAGGCATGATTCCACAATCTACCACTAGAGTCTATAGAAACTTGGGATGACATGATTAATGCCTTTTTCAGAGATGGCTTCCTTTGTAGAAAACTAATGAACTGGTAGGAAAAAAACTACAACTTCAAGAAGCATGTAGAGAAGTCACGTTCATAAGCTTAGGAAATATTTAAGAACATGATTAGGAAAGTCCTTCATCATGGGATTGATCTGCATGTGTAGGCAAATACATTCTATTATAGCCTACAAAAAGGGGATATGATTACTCTTGACAGTGCAAGGGCAAGATTCTTTCTAAATAAAAAGGCTACAAGATGTCACGAGATCTTAAAGAACATGGCTAAGAATTAGTCCTAGGGGAAATATAAAGAAGCACCAAAAACGATCAAGAGTGCTATGGAATCAAGAGAGATCATTGAACTTAAGGATTAGATTGACAAAATCACAAAGAATCTTGACTAGAAATATGGTACCTCAAATGGAGGTGAAGAGGAGTGTATGTACTTATGTCAATAATATCAATAAGATAGGGGTCCTAGTAAAATAGATAGGATGGAAGACATGTTGGATAGACTTGTGAATCAGAATGAGGCATTACTGGACCGGTCCAAAAGGGAATAGTAATACCAAGGGGCTTAGATCCATAGTATTGAAAAGAAAATCTCTCAATTAGAAGTGGAGGTGGCATGCATAAAGAAGCTTATTCAGTGGGGATTCTTGGGAACATAAAGTCAAATCATAAACATCCTCAAGTAGATTTGTCTCTATTTTCAAGGGAAAAGAGCATGTTACTGAGGAGTCTCCATATCAACACACTCTAGAGTCAGAACGTGTGTACGTGCCAAAAGTTTTATTTCCCTACAGCATGTATTAAAGACCAAGGGGATGTAGAACACCAGGTCATTATCATCACAACTGCACCTCAGTCAATATAGGGTCTGCAAGCAACAAGGACACCCCATCTACATCGTTTTCACAGGACAAGGAACTTCTAGGTTCCAAAATTTCTATGTCAACGCCCCTAGTTCCATAAAAGGTGGTTCACATGCAACAAGAACAAGTGGATGATCTACTTCATAGTGTAGTAGTCACAGTCAACAAGGAAGCATCCACAATTCAGAAGGAGCAGCCACATGTCACCCCATCCACATGAGACATTCCAGATTCTATCCTAGGAGGTGGCATTGAAGGAAGCTTAGAGGAGGGGGTCCCTAGTGTGCCATACATTCCTCCACACAAGCATGCAATGAAGCTACACGTGTCATTCCCTAATAGTCTAAAGTTGAGAAAGGAAGAAAAGCAATTTAAGAAATTCCTAGACATCTTCTAAAAGCTCCACATCAAAATCCCACTTGTGGAGGTGATATAACAAATCCCTAAATATGGAAGATTTTTGAAGTATATCGTCAATAAGAAACCATAGATAAAATATACAAATGTCTTACATATCGATGAAGTGGTTAGTTCCATGATCCAGGAAACGTTTTTGGTAAAGAGAAAGGACCTACGATGTTTCTACATCCCTTGCTCCATTGGAAACAAACATTTTCAACAAGAACAATGAAACTATAGGGATAGCATAAACCTCATGCATCTCTCTACCTTTTATAATGTGGGATTAAAGAAACCAATGAATACATCTATGCCAATCCAATTGGCTGACAGATCAATTGTGAGGCTATAAGGGATATGCAAGGATGTTTTAGTCAAAGTAGAAAAATTCATCTATCTTGTTGATTTTGTGGTCATGGATATGCATGTGATGTGAGCATCTAAGATGTTGTTAGGAAGGTTGTTCCAATATATGGAAGATGTGATCACCTCTATGGGTGGAGGCTACTTGACACTAGGGATAGATTATGATATAGTGGAGTTCATACTACCATATGAGTCTTTACAACCATCTCGTGAAAAATGATGCTGAGGAAAATCACATTGTGAAGCCTAGGACATTAAGAAAGATAACTTTTAGGAGGCAACCCAGTTTTATTTCTATTATTTATATTTTTAGGACTTTTTATTAGCTACATTTTATATGTCTTTTTGGAGTATTTTATTGATGCACAAAAGGCATCGTGATGCTTTTTGTGTTGTGTAAGTGTTAACAGTGTCGATACCACTGATAGACCTATTGGTACAACCAATAGACCTGTTGGTACCACCATGACACTACCCAAGAGCTGAGAGTTTGAAAATTTTAGTACTACAAATAGGTGTGTCGGTGGCACCAAATCCCTGACAGGTCGAGTCTACAGAAAGATGGTAGCACCGACTGTATTATAGGTACCATCGACATTTTTTAGTAGAAATCACAGATCTACAAGAAAAGACCATCGATATTGCTAAGAGTCTTCTTGGTGGTATTGAGACATCTAGCTCAAAATCCAAACAATGACACATCTCGATTCCACTGACAAACATTTCAGTGGCACTGACATAGAAGAAGAGGCACACTAGAAGAATTTGATCCATAGATGTTGTCAGAACATTTCATCCACCACCACTATATTGATCATATGGTACCCATGTTCCACCTCTTCTTTGAGTTTTGACTACAAGTACATAGTCAAGTTCAAGATTGCGGGTGATGGAGCAAAACTTTATCTAGCTTTATTATCTATCTTGTTTAGTTTTTCTCATTTCCAGGTAATAGGATCCAAAATATATCTAGTGTAATCTTGGAGCTTAGTTTATCATGATTGAATCTATCATGAAAAAAATTGTGTTTCATGCTCTTGAAATAAATCTAAAAAAGGGATCACATATTTTTAAGCTTATTTGGAAAGTCTTAGTCAATATCAACTGGAGGAATTGTTTGTGTGAGTCATCTTGAGGATACTTTATCTAATTGAAATTTTTCAAGTTATCCAAGACTTGTTTATGATGATAAGGTTTGAGCCCAAATGGACCAAACAAGTAACACCATCTTAAATGGAATTTTTAGAAAGAAATTCTAATGTCACCCTATATGCAGGTTGATAGGAGATGGATATATCACAATTAAGAAAGGCATTCTCTCTTAGTCATGTGATTCCACCCACCTTTCACGAAATTCCATTCACCACCACAAGATGATCAAGTAATCCAAATTATTTTCTCTTGAATTCATTTCATTGCAAAGTAAGTAGTATCATAGTTAATTTCTTTGCAAGTGCATGAGAAAAAAAATATAGAAATGTGCATATCATTGTATCAAGTGGAGAAATTGTAGTTGCACAAAAAATCTCATGTAGATTGCATTTTTTCCATCAATTTGCATTTTGTGTGCAACATGTATCTATGTAGCTTTCTTCACAAAAAAGATTGAAAGGATCTACATCCATATCCCTTCCAATGAAAAAAAGGAACATCAAAAGAAATAAATGATGAAGAAAGCCCAATCATTAATCATAAATCATGCTAAAATAAGAGGGCAAAAAAAGATAAATCTAATAAAAAGAGAGAAAAGGATGCCTTGAAATCAATATTAGTTTTCTTCAAGGGGAGTGTGAAAATATTTCACATATGCATACTTATACCCACACTCATATTTAGGATAAGGCATTCATTGCATTTGTCACTCCACCATAATAGTAGGCATATGAGTCATGTATTGTTCTTTCCCTTCATTCCTTCACTGTGTATTACTTTGTTTGAGCATAATAATTTGGATGTTACTTGTGATTCTTGTTCATAGACATCTATTTCATTTCCACCCATTTCTCTATAAAGTAGGCCATATATATGAATATTCCCGTCATTTAGCTCTATAAGAGGAATTGCTTCCAACACAATTGTGTAGGTACATCAGAGCAATATAGATAGGGAATCACATGGTTCATCAATTTTATGCCCTATTAACTATGATGTTAACTAATCTTTGTTAATAGTTTTTCATTGATCTAAGAGTGGACTTCTTTAATGAATATTTTGGGTCACTTCAGAGTAGTGATTTTTTCAATGTTTGTCAAGGGCCGGTTCAGGATCGTCAGGTGGGGGTAATTGAGAAACTTAGTTCATAGGATTTTTCCTCTTGCTGACTATTTCAAATAGATCCAAATATAATGTTACTTGAGGGTGAGCAACATTCATGCTTAGGGGATTTTGATGCACATATTTTCAGTCACTTTTTCCATGTTATTTTTTCATGCATTTATTGCATATTAGTTCATTTTGAGATATATTAGATATTGTTTCCCATTATTAGCCTGTGAATCACTATCACATTAGTTATTGAGTATTTCTACTTAATCATGCTAAATTATCACTCATGATGTAGACTTATGTTATTTTTCACTTATTTTAAGTAAATTGAACACTTATATGATAGCTTGGTGCTACGACACCTTTATCGGTGGTATTGACATGACAAGAAGTTTCAATAGGGAAATTCAGAAATCTCTTATGCTAGCAAGACTATTCTCAGTGATACCAAGCAAGGATTCGATGCTACCAAATCTAGGATTTGATTCTATCATCTCTCCATCTAGAAGCATCAGTAACTAAGTTTAATTGCCTTGGTGCCACAAACTTTCCAGTCGGTGGTCCTAACTCCAGCACTCACATCACATCAGAACTAGCAAAAAGCAACACAATTCTATCAACACAACTGTTGATAGTACCAATACAGTTTGAGGGTTTTAAGTTAGTTGACAACATGGTTCTGCCAACATCCTGTCAGTGATATCAACATTACGTGATCAGTGCAGGTTAAAAATCACAGTAGATCCAAAGGTTGTGACAAAATGATGGCCAAAGACCCACTTATGACCTATGGGGAGTGTGGACAATAGAGGAGATCACATCCTATCACACTACAACAGAGCACGAAGACAATAGAGGAGGAGACAAATGAGATAGATATGGACCAGATGATCTGGGCAATCTTAGATGGTAAATTTTCAGCCAGAACACTGTAGATCAAGGTGTTCACCAGAAGGGATCGCTGAGACGACTTCTCTAGGGGTTTTTATATTGGTCTTCTATTTTTTAGATTATTCTCTCATATTCCTCTCTTTGCATGATGATAGCGATCATGTGTGGCTAAACGCCATATTCCTTAGGACCCAATAGTAGCCTGGTATTGTTGTGTATTCAGATTTTATGAATTAATAATATATTTCTACATTTTAAATGTGAATCTATGATTTCTTATCAAATTGTTTATGTTGATCAACATAATCAATATAATAGACCGTCAATTGCTTCAGAAGAGGGATTATGGGTTGCAAAAATCATAGGTCCATATAGCTTATATCGTGCCTCATGAGAGGTATGACAGCTATGAAAGAACAACCTAGAGATATCAATGATGCACCTAGATAATTTCTAAACCGCTACAAGAGTGGGGTTTGTTTTAGTCTAGGTAGTATATTACACTGCGTGAGTGGGCAATACTTGGTTCAAGTCTTTAGTCCACAATTAAGGGTGAATAATCATTAATGAAATGAAATTTGAATACAATACTTATCATTGTAAAACCATAGTCCTAAGGAATCCATCTATTTCCAATAACAATCATTTAATTTAAATTTAATTCTTTGCTATTAGTTATAAAACAACCACTCAACCATTTGTTCGTGGCCTAGCCGATTAGGTTACAGTTAGTAGTACTCTCTGGTAAATTATTCCTTCATTTTGAGACTGAGGCCTCATTGGCATGTATTACATAATGTGTAAACTTGCATTTTACACACATAATTTTAAGCATGTCTAGTTTTCTACAATGGTCACACAAAGTTGTTCATGTTGTAGTTCATGACAAGCTAACTGTAAGATTTTGGCAACGATTATAAGATCACATCTTGGGCCAAATCTTTCCTGAGGGGAAACCCATTCTCTATAGGATTTCAACATACCCAATAAACTTGAATACATAGGTCCCATATAGCTCACATTTAATCACTTTTCACATAAACTAGGTCGTGGTTGCATCATACCTCCCTTGCCATGCTTGTTTTGGGAACATACTCTTGAGATGTGTTGCCATCTTTAGAACTTCCATGTTCTCATGTTGCTTATGAAGGATATATTTATGGAGCACATCATGAAGCACATGATGTCAATATCATCATTGGTATGCTTATGATAAGCTTCCCTTTCTCCTCTAGGTGCATTTGAAGTTGTTTCATCTGTTACTAGTGTTTCTAGGGCATAGAGCTTACACTCACGATTGAGAACAATTTTTAATGTCCTATATCAGTCATGGAAGCTATTCACATTCAAAATTTCTTTCTTAAGGACCAATCGCAACAAGAAGTTGATATGTGTGTTCCCCATTATCTATGCAAAGAAAATATATGCACAAATAAACCATATGATTTGGGGATATTAATTTCAACTTTAATCATAAGTATCCCACTATTTTTATTAAACTAATATCCTTCACTATTAGAGGATTGCAATGAGAAATCTTCTAGTCAGTAAAGATTGATAATACATTAAGCTATGAGTCAGCTTTGGCTGCCCATTTGCAACTTAAATATTTAGGTATGTAACAATTACATGTTGCATTCAATGCAACTCTTGTATAGATGGTTGCAAAAATCCTTGTCATAAATCATATTATAAATTATATGCCATATTTAAGTCTAGGTTTTAAATCATATTAAGATCACCTAGTCAAGTCCAACCCCAAAGGCCAATACAATAACCTATGCATCCTGTTGAGAAGCCTCAAATATTTTTTCACACTTATTTTATTTCATTTTATTCATAATAATTAAAATCATAGTTATACTTTGCCATCAAAATGAGCAATTATAGAACATTGCCATGAATTTGACAAATGCAGGGTTGGAAGACCTCGATGCAACATGTGACCTTCAAATAGATTCTTCTCCATGATAGGTTAGACACAACATTGGAAAATGTAGATTGGATGGCCATGTTGTCATTGAGGTAATGCCTCACTTGTACTCCAACCACACCTCAATCTTCAGCCTGATGTAAGGTCATTGGGAAGCTTATGCAAGCACATTTGAAGACTATTGTAAGATGGATGACAAGGACGAGATTTAGACCCTTCTTCAAAAAAAATTTGGAACTCCTCCTTAGAGCTCACAAAGGCTTTGAATGTCTTCATGTAGAAATATGATAAATAGGGCAAAGACGAGATAATTCCGTGAGGGAAAACAAGAAAAAAGTCGAAACAAATTTTATATCTCCCACAAGATCTATCAAACCAATCAAACAAGATGTTAGGGACATTATCCGCAATCTATAAGCAACGTATTCATATATTTTACAGAGATGAGAGGCAAAGACCCACTATAACTGGATGAATCTAGGTTACTCAATTACTCTAAACTTCCAATCACTAGTCAAGCCAAGTGAACGAGAAATGAGATCCTCAAGCTAAAAAATGAAGACATGGATAGGTAGGATATGTTGATACCTAAAGTAAATTGTTAAAAATCTATTTAAAACAACTCTTTATAGAAGAAAACTTGAACTGTGATTGACACATAACCACCAGCTTATTGGTGCCTTCTAGGCCTTAAAAGATGCTTAAACTATAGATAATAGAGAAAACCCCTCCCAGGAAGACATCTAGTCTTTTTTATAGAATATGAGTGATTTAAAGACCAATGGCTTGATGGTGTGGGAGACAATTACTTTTAAAACACTTGGGTCTGTGTGTAAGATAGTCTACACAAGATAACTGATAAAACATTTTTGTATTCCAAATTGGTGACAAAAGGGAATACTCTACTATCGTGATTATCCCCCAGACGTTTATTTTGAATTGTGCAATAATTTGAGGCATATCACTTTAAAAAAACTCCTACTCCAAATTGGTTTCCAATATGATCGTTGATAGGATAAATTGATACCTGACAAAGTAGACATTGCCTATGTAAAACAACTTCATACTAGGTTAGAAAATCATAGACATTATCATTTGATTCAAAGAAATTGTACACACAATAGAACCAGAATACAGTAGCAAGAGATTCGTTCAAGCATAAATAAATGGAAGCATGTGACAAAATGAGTTAGAGCTTCACCTATGATACTCTAAAGAGAATTGCAATCTGAAGCAACCCACTATAAGTAATCATGAACACAATCATGACTAAGATGATTTATATTATTTAGAATGATGAGTGGCTTAATCAATTTCTAGTCTCTAGATGAGTACGCTAGTGAGACCCACTTTCTCCACATTTTTTATGTGAATCAATCACCTAACACAAATGATTAACATCCTAGAGCACAAAAAGAACTGGAAACCAATCCATATACTTCAATGTGGCCCATGCTTTGCCCATGCCAATTTTTTTGAAGACACCTTGAAGTTTGGTGAAGAGTCTCCAAAATAGATTTGAACTATGATCCACTGCTTGAGTACCTTCAGGAAAGATTCAAGCCAGGTCTTGGCAAAATATGATCAAACCATCTTGTTTTTAAAAAACACTCTGACAGGCACATGCCAATGTATATGCAAAATTGTTAGAATTCGACATTTTGACAAGTTGGGGATATATTTAATGTTTACTAAACTCCAATTGTGTGCAAAGGAAAAATGTTTCTCCTGATATTGTTAGGAATACTGAAGAAAAAGTAAATTCATGGGCAGTCAAACTCTTTCTTTGGTGAGGAGAGTGACCATTGCCAAGACAGTTTTGTCGAGTTCCCCAATATACCTTATGAAATTAGCACATCTCTTGAATTTAGTGAGTAATACAGATGACTGAGTGTAAAAATTTCTATAGAGCGGTTGGAATTATTATTTTTTGAGTTAGAAGATAAACTTTTCTATGGAAAATGGAGCTACTGTAGAAAATTTATATTTATGTGTGTCTATCTATGCATGAAGTAGCGATCCATACCAAATTCGAGTGAAATTTCATATGTCTACAGATACCAAGTTCCTCATATGTGCAAAAGGAGAAGGAGTGGACTATCATACAATCCATGATTGTGACTTGACGTTATCTATCAACAAGGCTTCCACACATACATAATCAACCCTAATGTGTGATTTGGATTGGAAGCAAACTTATGAAGAATAAGAACTCTGCTGTTGATCCCATTTTGTTTGATGGTAGGCATGGTTAGCAAGATATAACTAAATGTTAAATAATCAACTGCTAAACAAGAAAATGAGTCGTTGAAAAATATACCAGTATGTGAATTTGCAAGAGCAGTTTCAACAGTATCACTCCTAGCCCTTAACATCAAATAGAAAGGAACAACATTGAAATGGACTAGGCATTGTTGCAAATTGTACTAAAGTGAATGTTGATGATGGAAGGGACAAAGTAAAGAACAAGATTGATATTGGCTTAATGACCAGGAACTCTAAGAATAGTTAGATAAAAGTTTGATTCCAGAAATATTTTAGTGAGTATGTGCTATAAGGGGGACTCTTGGCTATTTGCACGATATTAAGGCTTGTAATCTATAAATGGATATCTAGAATACGCACATTCAATATGGATTCACATCCAAAATATATAAAAAAATCATTATCATTGGATTCAGACTAAATATTGGATACCGGATTTTAGATCCAAATATTATGGATTAGATATCAAACATTGTTGTATTTGGGCTAAAAACATCCAAATTTTACGAATATATGAATAAACAATTAAGTATATATTATCAATATACTAAAATATGAAATTGTAACATCTTATGTTATATATTTAGCATAGCTTTGACATTTCATATGTACAACATATTTATTAACATTAGAAGTGTGCTTTTCTTTTTCAGAATGGATATTTATCCAAATTCAAATATTACTTGTTTGGATCATATTCAGATGTTATCATATGATATCTGTACAATATCATCTTGTATATTTTTTGCATTCATATTTTGTACATAGGAGTTTCCGCTGCAAATTTATTCTATTTATAGATACAGTGATACCCTTAAGGAAATGTTTACCCATTCTCAAGCCACATCACAAGCAAGTGCTTACAAAATGAATAACTCTCTCTAGCTAGATAAAAATCTACTTGAACAACCATGAGGAGGTATGTTACCAATCTCTCAACAATTTTCCATTACACTCATCCCAAGATCTACTAATATTGATGCAAACACCTTGGCCAAATGGGGTATCAAACAAAATACCAAGAATGCATGGAATAATTGTTCTAAATTTATGAATAATGTGATACAAAATGATGTCATTCACTCTAGTAGCTCAAGACATTTGATCAATATATAACATTCTCTTCAGATCTAAAGTTGGGGACACGATGAATAAATTCCTCCTAGTATCATCCAATAAAAGATATTATGCTTGAGATATATTTAGATTTTACATACATACACCACTAAGATTAGGACATTTGTGATTTCATCAATGACTACATCCAATGTATTATCAAGATCACTATCATATTCGAACCCAAATTACAGGAATTTACCCAGTTTCATCATTAACACCAGCACTCAATGATCTATAGCATTATCCATCATTTTATTTTAGACTATAAATGATAAATACTTTTTTGTGCAATTGATATGTAGGAATGATAGCATGATATAAAGACACATGATTCTAGTTTTGGCTATATATAATTAAAACAAACTCCATTTACAAAAGATTCAATCTCTCTTACATTTTCTATATTGTTTGATTTTACTACATCGTCAACTAACTAGAGAAAATATACACAAATACCACAAGTATGTACTTGGATAAGTACCGAGATCCCATGAATTCACTCGTTTTCCCCTTACTCTGTCTGTATAAACCATAAAGACTACCCAATATTGTTAGTCTATACCATGTAGGAATGAAATTTGATAACCTTTTCATACATGGTAGAGGAAGCCTTTATCTATTATAAAAGTTAGGAATCCCTAACCACCCAGTAAATATGGTAGTGCCACATTTATCACTCAAAGACACGTGAACGATATGCTCTTGATCTTGGAAAAATTCATACTATTAAGAAAAACTCTTGAGGGGCTTCCAATCGATATCATGAAAGTTGATTTATTGAATGATTTTGATTAAAGTATTGAATCATAAATTAAATGTCTATGTCAAATATCAAATGAAGAAAATATTAATATCTAAGATTGAACTCAAGTTTATACATGAATCAAATCAACTTTCTAAACAATATAACTAAGGATGTAGAAGTCAAAGTTTAGATGTGTATCACTCTATCACTCCACTAGGATTAGAACATTCGAGAATAAAGAGGATCACATATTATTCTTATATCATCATGTTATTAATTGGTGGTCGAACACATCATACTCTAATCATCTATGGTTGAATTGATTGAAATAGAATTACCTTTGTTGAATTTGATATTTCTCAAAGGTTTCTTGTGATGTCTAAATGATTTAGGTACCATTGCCTTCTTTGTTTTCTTACACTTCTATCCCTCCTTTCTCTTTTAATATGATGCTTGGGTGACGATTTGACGTACAAAATGTAGTTGTATTAACTTCTGATATTGATTGTTGTCCAACCTAAACTATGGTGATGAATACCCTTATTTACAATTAGTAGTATGTAATTCCCTAATTACCAAACTTTGTTGGATTATTTAATCCCTACAATTTCTAGGGATATTAATTATCCTTTTGTCTTATTGATATTTAGTTGATTTTCTAGAAATGTGTCATATTGGAATCATGACCAAGTTTGTGAATTGGAATTTACATCTGAAATTTGAACTAGTTGTATCAATTGAACATGAGTTTGTTGTAGGATTATGGAGTTAACCAAATGAATATAGGATCTTCATAAACATGATTGTGTTATCCCAATGTTCTAGCACTAAACATTCTTTCACCAAGATGGAACTAGTTGTCTTGGATTGAAATACACCTTAGAACTTGCTAACACATATGTTTGATGTATGCCTCCGACAAACTAATTGTCTTTTACAATAGCAGTGGGAAGTGTCAAATTATCTAAATAAAATATGATACAAGTCATTAGACATCAAGTTGGTTAAGATGAGTTCTCCATGATTATTTACTAACTCTTTTCCAAAGTCATATATTTTGTTGCACTACTAATCATTTGATGACATCCAACCAACACAATTGCTAACTTGATAATTGGATGAAAAAAGCTTAGCACTTGCCAAATTACCATTTTATATTCATTTGAGAAGCATGATTCTTATATTTTGTATGAAGTAACATATTTTTAGTTGGTTAATTTATTTTCTCAAAAAAACATGTTTCCTATTAATGCACCCTGCCCAAAAAATATGATTTTGATATGTCTTTGGTAGTGAAACTTAGTCTAACGGTCACATGGAAAAGAAAAAAGATGTTCAGAATCACCACCATCTTTTATATGGAAAATGAAGAAAAATAAAATAATGACATTGAATCTACAAAAAAAAGTCGATCTAGCATACGATTGGGATAAATAAGATTAAAAAAGTAAACCAGGAATTTAGGTCTGATGATCTTGTTACACGTGGGGAAGGTTTAGCACCACCATCATTCCTGATAAATTAATATTGGCTATTTTTAAGCGATTTGGAGAAAAAGATGATTTCAAGATGATTAAAATGAAAAGGGACAAAAAATATATATTTTTTGGTGCCATTTTAGGGCTAAAGATGTCTATTTTCTTCCCATCTTAACCCTAAAAACTTGTTTTTTTAGGTATATTGAGGTCCTAATCACCTTAGGACCTCTCATGGTGGAGATCCATCATGGACAATTAGGACCAATGCATGGGATGTTAAAGAGGATGATAAGAAGATTTAGTGAAAAAAGGATCTCATCTTTTTCTCAAGATCAGATGAGAAAGAATATGTACATATATCATATATGTGATTCTAAGCATATATAAGTAATTATATGTAGTTAGAGTAGATATAAGTAGGTTTATGTAGTTGTAGTAGATATAAAAATATTATCAGTTAGGAGTGTGACTGGATTGCCATTTTTATAGCCTAACGACAATTCAAGAGTAGGTGGTGTCAGAGGAAGGTTCCTCTAATCATGAGTAATGTGGAAAACAAAGGGGGAGGTAGTTTGATCCTCTAACTCTAGAAGGTCAAAAAGGGGCCCAAACTGTGATGAACATGGGGAGTATTTATAGTGTGAAACTTGGGTTTGGGGTTTAGGATAGAACCTTTTGGAAGAGGCGATGGATGGTCATGATGTTCCATGAGACATGGCACATGGATCGAAGTAATCTGTCATGTGGTGCATGGCTTATGGATCTAATCTACCATGTGGCTCGGGTTAGATAAAACTTATTTTTTATTTTTCCATAGTTTTAGGAATGTTCTAGGGAAACTTGTGAAAAATTGTGGATTTTAAAAAAATTAAAGAGATATGATTTAGGAGTATCCTGCATATTTATCAGGAAAAAAGTAATTGAACATCCGTGGGGAAAAAAAGAATTATATTATTTAAAATAATTCAACTAAGCAACTCAAGATAAAGGCTTGTAAAAAAGTAGAATTCATGAGCGAATTGCACTTTCAATTTAAAGAGAAGATTTATTCCTAGTAGGCCTCAAATCGGGTAAAAGTGGGTGAAATGAATGGATTAAATAGGTGGGAAATATGATAAAAATAGATAAATGCATGAAATGACAAAGTGTGTGGAAGGTGGAATGTACTCCATCATTTTCTAGAGAATTAACATCAAACATGACATTTTTTTTGAGTGAGATAAATGGGTTATCAAAATGTTACCCCTCTCAAGGCAAGGTTCAAGATGAGAGCAAGAATTGCATGCTTAAGCTAAGTCTAACCCCCAATTCTGGTCACAACAGGACAAAAAGATTGGACTATCAAGGATGTTATGATAAACCTTATGGGGTGTATTGTAAGTAATGTCTTTTCCTTATATGGATTAATTAATCAAATAGTCATTCATAATGAAGACAATATTGGGTATTAATTATTTTCTCATAGTAACGATAGCCTTTGACTAAGGAACTTACCTATGTCTGAACAATCATCTATCCTTCTGGAGAGTCGATGAGACATATAAGGTTTATCAAACTCTCATCGTTGCAATCCATAGATCAAAACATGTCAGATTCCCTCAGGAACTCATGCCTTAGTGAGAAAAAGGTGGATGTGAAAAAACAAATGAAATTTGTGAATTTATAGGAGTCATTCAGTTCAATAGTTTATGATTATTGAAAATCATAGAAACTTTTTAATTGCAAAAGGATCTTTGAGAAAGGATTTCTCATCTCTTCTTCTTTGTATTCATCTTTACTTTTTTGGGTTTTTCTAGAGTGGACCAATTAAAGAGTATGACCAGAACCTCTAAAAAAGTTGGAATGTAGCGAGTTTTTCTATATGTGATAGGACTTTGATAGCTTTTGATTAACGATTGAATATTTGATATATTACTAGATTTTAGTTGAATTTCTGGCCAATTACCATATTGGTTACTTATCTTCTTTGTTGGAAAGGTGTTGAAACAAGTTGATATTGCTCATTAGATGATGATCCAGTAATAATTTGGCCTCAAGAACGTGTTCCTCTTGTGGCTTATCCTCCATTTTTCTATATTGTTTATTAGCAATTATCCTTGACTTTCTGGATCTCACTTGATTTGATTGTGTGTGATCAGTAGATTTTAGATCAAGATTGGGATTGGTTCAGTTTTACATCATGATCTAGGATAGTTGTAAGATTTGTAAATTGAAAGTGGGGTAATGGCCTAGTTTTAGGTCATATTCTGAGAGCATCAAATGATTTAAAATTTTGAAGTACAAATTTGGTTCGGAATCATGTCATGAGCAAGGACTGAAAGGAGACTTTTTTGTGAGGGATTGGTCTAGTTTTTTATCATGATCTGGGACTGTATGAGAACAAGTGTGATTGGAGTGGTGGTACATTTTTAGGTCATAGTCTAGGGCCATAAAAATAAAGAATCAAAAGCATGTTTTGTTTAGTTTTAGGTCATGATCTAGGATCGTCAAAAAAATTGGAAATGAAGTCACAACAAGTTCAATTTTGGGCATGAGCTAGAGTTGTATGGGAACATAGTTTAGTTCATGATCAAGGAAGGTATGAGAATAGAGTTTGATCAAATATCTCCTCTTCTATCAAATAGGGAAGATTTTATCTTTTAAAATCAGATCCAAAATCCTTATATTTTCACATTTTTCTGGATATTTAATTTGTATTTTAAAATTTTATATGATTTTTGTGATTTTTAGAAGGATATAGAAATTCTACAAAAAAATCTAGGGAACTGTTTGCAATTTTTGTAAAAGTTCTTGTCTTTAAAAAAGGGGAAAATAAGAGAGGCACAATTACCCCTCTCATTTCTCCTTCACCCAAGTAGCAGCAGCATGAAGAAAGTTGTTCTGAGCGAGGTGATAATGGTAGTTGTGGTGAGGAGAGAGAGAGTCGATAGATGCATTGATTCGCCAATCTTATATTAGAGCATTGTGTCATTTTGGAAGCCATTCTGGATGTAGGATGGGCAGCTTCTCTATGGCACCATGTAGGGTGTTTTTGTCTGGGTTTTAGCTTCATTCATCTCTGCAGAGGTATAGTTTTTGTTTTTGCACTTTGGTTTGTTATTTTGGCCCTTGGTAATGAAATATGGATGTTGGTCTTTTTAGAGTTCTTCATGGACTAGAGGTTGAAGATAAATTGAACTTGCATTCTTTTTGTTATTTGAATGCTTTTGTAGTTTTGATGCTTTCTCGATAGTCTAGTGTTAGATTGATCCTATTTGAATTGATGTAGAAAGTTTATGTTGTTGGGGTTGTGAATTCATAGATGGAGTCTCATGAGGAGGAACCCATTATAGATGAGAAGGATGTAGGTGATAGTGTCGGGACTAAGGCATACCCGCAATATCTATTATAGCTTCATCCCTTGGGTTCATGTATGCATATGAAGTTTTTGATATGCATTTGCTCTCGAAGGCGTCGTGGTGATTCAAGGAGTATTATGGGATAAGTGCTCCCATCTAAGAGGTTTGTGGTTCTTCCGGGCATGTTGTGGATGGATATGCACCATAGAGGTCATTGAGTGGATTATGAGGCATAACCTAGAAACATTTTGCTCCTCGTTGTTTTCTTTGTATTTTGGTGAGCTTGAGTTGAGCTTTTCACATGTGCCTATGATTCTTGACTTTGCCTCTTGTTCTGTCTTCTTTAGGATCTTGGATTGTCAAGTGTGTATTTCCAAACCTATTGGGATGAACTGGGGATGTTGAATACTAAGTTAGTTTCTCAAGAGCTAGAATTACTTGATAGAATCAACTTTGGTAGAATTTGTTAGTGTGGAATAGTTGATAGGAACTACCCCCCCCCCTTGATTGAGCACTTCTTCTCTGAGATTCCCCCCCCCTTTGATTGAGCACTTCTTCTCTGAGATTAGCACTTTTTACTTTTCCTTTAGTGAGCTAGCCATAACCCCTAGTGAGTTTGTTGGGATTACTATGTTAATTTTTGAGGGGATGATTATCTATTATTTTCCTAATAGATAGGATTTGGGGTGTCACCGTCTTGCTGGTATTTTAGGAGTGAACCCTGATGACATTAGTATGGCCTCCGGATATGAGGTCAAATTCACTTGGATGCAAGCTACCTTCTTTTGGTAACATGAGAGGTGAGGTGCCAGTGACCCTTTCTCTATTTTTCTGAGGGGCATAGTTTTTCTTTTCGTGTTGATCATTGGCTACCTATTTAGCAACAATGAGTGAAATAGGGGAGTAATTGGGTGATTCTCCTTCCTTCTTAATCTAGACATGGTTCCTTCTTTTGACTAGGGTGGATGCATGTATTACCACCTATTTGTGATATTATGGGTGACTTCTTCATGAGGTATATGGTCTGGGCTATGAAGAGTTGTAGCGGCTTTGTAGGCTTGATTGTGGTATGTCTTTAGATGTTGCTTTTTGTCTTAGTCTTTAAATATCTACAACAGCTAATTTTGATGGGTTTTTTTTAATCTACCGGGACATGAGAACTTCTACCTTCATAGACTTGTCACTTTGAGTGGTTCATAAGGTTACCTTCATGCTTCCCTCCTCATCTATCATCATTGGGATAGTTGTAATGGTAGAGAATGGCATAGGCAGTGGAGAGGTAAATTAGATATAATGACCTTAGCCGAGGTATGTATAGTACTATAAAAATGTATGATCTTGTGTGTGTACTTTAGATGACTCAAATTCTTGTTTCCCAAATCCAAATTAGGATCTTATCCACATTCCACTATGGCAAGGTTGCTACATCGTGTGTGGCCTACTTTGAGGTCATGTCTTTGGATGCTTCTCGGGTTTTGTTCAAGTCACCCTCTAGGAATGTCTTGTACATGGACAAGAGTGCTACTTGCAAGTGGGATGGTGGCTAGCACATCCCCTTTGACCGTATGCATGGGTTGGTTCCTCCTGGTCTAGGGATTTTTTGGGATGCTTGGGAATTGATGTGGGGTTGATTGGCATATGAAGAGTATCTTGAGTGGTATCATGTACATGGTCAATCGATACTTCTTTATAGAGAGGTGTATGATCATCTGTGCCGCCCTACAATGGTAAGTCTTATAATTTTATTTATCTTCATCAAATTGTGTGACATGCTTCTTCTATGTGAATTATTATGATTCTATTGATGATCATGATGACTCTGGATACAAATTCTATCATCCATCTCCTCCTAAAGTAGCTCCTCCTCCTGAGGATCTACATTCTACATAGTTGTTTCTCAGGGATTTGATATTTTTCCCCCACTGAGGTCACACAAATACTTTAGTTTTGGATGCTCGTTTCATTTCCCAGACAACTTTGGCTAGATTTTGTCCTTCCATGAAGACAATACGAGTATGATAGTGGTAGGTCGACTCTTCGGCTCAAGCATCCCACCGGGCTACAAACATAGTAACTGTTCTGAGGGATACACTGGCATGGATGACTTTCCTTTGTAGGTTCCAGATCAGACTATGGATCCATTATTAGTGAGCACTGGAGTATGTTTCTCTCTTAGTAGGGATGTTGCATTGTTCGTGGAGGTGCCCTCCAGTAGCTCGTACCCATGTCACAGGAAGTCCACTAGTGTTATTTATTCTGATGTGAGCATAGAGCGTCGGTCCTATGGGTCTTCTCCTAATAATCATTGGAATTTGACCAAAAATTTGTGAGAGTGGTTGGAAAAGAAGTTGAAGATGAAGCAAATGTACTTATCACTAGCCCATCTTCTTTATCGATGTATTTACCATTCCATAAGAAAAAATATATCAGGATTTTTTTATTTTTGAATGACTTCTTTTAATTCTAAAATAAAAGTCTAAGTTAGAGTCTAATTGTTCCTCAAGTTTTTCTAATCTTTGATTCAAAACTGGATTTAGGGAGTTTGGACTTTAGAAGATCTTAGTTACTCCGATGGAGTTCCTCAATCCATGTGTCAGTTGAGGTGGTAGATTGTTGCAATTTGCAAGGTAGTGGGACAGAGAGTCATGTTGTCTCGGGAAGCATGTTGGTCGTCGACATTGACGTTTGTGGTAGATTGTGTATTTTTGCTAAGCAAATGAATGCATAGTCCCTTTGTTTCTGGGAGGCAAATCTATCTTGTTGGAGCCTAAATAAGGCCTTGTGGTGTTTGTTTATTTTTTGTACATTGTGGATTTTATGATTTTAAGCAATGGGAGAGCCATTGATAAGTGATATCCCACACTTGAGGCATCCTCCCATGAACCTATCGCTTGTGTGTCACTACATTACAAACCTATCTGAAACTGAAGAAGTTGAGTTAGAGAGCTTTGATGTTACCTGTCACTTTCTTCATTTGGCCTATGTCCCTATTTTGAGGGAGTTGATGTAATCAGTGATTTTTTTCTATAATCCTCTTAGTCACTCATACTTTTGGGATTATATCTTGACTCCTACATTGGAACATGTGGAAAAGATCACTCATCTTCCCCTTCATGATCGTTTGCCTATTGTGTTGAAGAAGTAGTGTTGGGTTGTTGAGCTGAAGAGTCTTAATGGTTGACCAAAGATGGTCACTTTATATAGATGGTCGCTCTATGGGATTCATTCAAGAGTGAGGCTTTGTGTGTTGTTGATTCTCCCCACATGCCATGTTTGGAGCATAAACTTCGATCATTTTTAGTTCTTTTTTTAGATAATTTTTTTGCCAAGTGATGATTGTTGCTTCTAGGGTTGTGGATAAAATTCAAAATTGTCGATCCTTTGGTATTGACTGAGCTATATGAGTTCTATGATGATGCAAGTCAAACAAGAAGATGAGGGGACACTTCAAGGCCCTACAAATTCATTTGAAGATTAACATTGGTACTACTAGGTTCTTGTATTCTTCAAATCCTTACTATATAATTATGAAGGAGTTCTTATCAAATCACATTTAGGTCGATAAGCCTTTACAACTGAGTGTCTATCTATCTCGGTGGCTTGCAAGCCTGGCCTCACTAGATGTATGTTGTGTATGGATGGAATTTCTCCACCTTGATAACTCAGACAGTGGGATTTCCATGCATGGATTTTAGTGCTTGATCATTCTACCCAAGTCTGGAGAGCTATACTACATATTACCTAATGTTGGTGTTGAAGCAGTTTAACCATTGTTAGTGTGTGTACTAAGTTGAGGTGCTTCCGCATTTCTCTAAGAAGTTTATGATCGACTCTAAAAAAGTTCCAAAGGTGGTTGCAAAGATGTGATTGAGTCATTAGAAGACAACTCACAATTTGTTCCCTACCGGCAAAGATTGTTCTCCCATGTACTTAAAATGGCTTGCATTGATGCTTCCAATGATAGTAACATGTGATTCCTCAGGAGAACGTGCATGATATTTTATTTAGAAATTTATTTTGCATGTTTTTATTATCACCTTTTTAATTTATCTTTTTGTGTGTTAACATAGGAAGAAAAATGTTTGTAATAGAATTATTTTGAAATAAAAAAAATCAGTTCGTGATATGCAACATTGTCTATGGGCACTCCCTCCTTGATTTCATAAATGTGTGTTTGGAGTTAGGTCCTTATTGATTTGTGGGGTGCATATCACTGAGCCTACTTCTGACAAATTAGGCAAATGGGATCAATCTAGAACTCCTACTTATGCATTCAGTGCATCTAGAATGGTTTTAGGCTTAAGTTTCGGAAAGAAAATAGCATCTATTGGGGTTACCAGCTTTTCACTGCTTTCCTTTGTGAAGCTAGAAAGTTGAGACCCCAAGAATTTTAAGATACCTCCCACCTCGATCTCCTAGGGGTGGATGGTTATTCCCTTTGAATATTCGTATCCCATTCTACTATAAGGGGAACCTTCATTCTAGGAAAAGGCATAGAGTTTAACCTTCTATTATTCAAATCAACTCTTTGCGAGAAATGAGTCAACTTTCTAGTAGTAAGGCAGTGATCCATGGGACAAAAAAAGGGATTAAATCCAAAACCAATCGCGAGAACAAGAAAGAAAAATTTGTTGAGAGTTTGATTATTCTAAGATCGTTAAGTAAGAGTGTAGAAATAAAATATTTAAGATCAATTGATAAAAGATATTGGGGGTCTGGAGGATCCCCTCCTATATAACCTATCCAACTCCTTATTTTAATGACTGAATCAATATTATGTGGATTTGTGTCCCATGGGAGTCACAAATCACACAAAGGCCAGACTTCTTTCAAACCTGAGGTCACCGCATTTGAGGATCCTCATCCAACCATCCAACAAAATTCTATAAGGTGATTGCATCAAGAATATGTGATTTCCATTTCAATGTTCAAACCTATGGATCAAGTGATTACTTTGCCATAGGCTATAACAAACAAGATAACTAGGTAAAAAGATCACAATCTCAATCAAGTGATCACATGGAAAGATTATGGGTTCTTTTCTTGTTGAGAACTGAGGTCTCGGCATCCCCACAATAATATAATATTTTTAACTAGAAAATAAGTGTGGATCAGAAAGGTAAAGGATCATAAAATCTATCATGTGACTGCATCAAGAGATTGTGTGTACATTCTTGTTGGGATTTAAGATCTTGGTACCCCCACAAGAATATAATCAAATATCTGATGATTGAAGCAAAATTGTTTAGGAAACTTCCTTTCACTAAGATATTAGAGTGAATATAACCAATGTAAAGAATGGGCTATGGGGATACTCCACATGACCCAGAAGGGAACCACTCAAACATAATGTAAAAGTACAAGATTACAACATGAAAAACTAGATAATAAGAGATGACTTTTGATTTGGAGTCCCCCCTCCTTTTATAGGGATAAAGGAGGGGGAATCCTAGAAATGAGGCTTTGTGGTGGTGGTTGTTCCTAGATCTAGAAAGTCAATCAATTGATTGGAATCTGAGTCGGTTAATTGGCTTTAATGTCTATGTCGTTTCAATGAAACCCTAGAATGACTTTCAGCGGAGCCAGCTTGGCTGAGTTTGGGGCACTATTTGATCGACTGGGGATCATAGTCAATTGATTGGGGATTTGAGACAATCGACTAGGGATCAATCAAGTACATGACTTCAAAGCTAGGGTCGGCACGATGCTTTTTCTCCAAGGTATCTCAGCCGACTGACTCATACAGATTTGACTAGTCTTTTATGGTGAGTCGATCGACACGAGGATAAATGAGTCAATCGAGTGGAATTTTTTAGAGCATTTGAGCCAACCGACTAGATGAGTAAGACGGTCAACTGGGATGATGGAATTGATATTTTAATCCTCTGATTCTTGGGTCTTTTGGGCCTTGAATTAATTTGTATATTTTCCTATATAAAACCCATTTAAATCAAGTAATAACTCTAATTAAATAAATAAAAGATAAACTGAGATAATTTATGCTAAAACTATGCAATAGTCAACAAAATAAATATTTGAAATATGCAAATAAAGGTTATGATTTTGCACTCATCTTAATGACCAGACTTGAATGTTGCTCATCCCTAAGAAACATTGAATTTAAAACACTACCACATAATACTTTCATCCCATCATCCTCACTCGAAGAACACCACTTAATTCCTTCCACCTTATATGGCCAAACTAACTTGACTTCTTGGATTCACAGAAAAACAATTTTTATATTCCCTACTTCAAGATTATTTCCTAGCTTGGTTCCATTTTAAGACCCGCAATAAAATAGATTTCATTTTCCTTTTGTATTTGGTACTCCCACATATTCTTACAAGTCATTGCACAAGAACATGGCTATTTTGATTGGTTGGGGTTTATGCACTTTTCCCCTGGGTATAAAATAGAGTGAAGGTATGATTGGAAGAAGAATGATCTCTCTACTATTCAACTTGAGATCTTTTTATTTATGTATTGTAATTTCATTCACCGCATTTTTTTCTTTTGTGCTCATTGGTATCTTTTTTGTGGTATGCCCCAATTAATTGCAAGGGGTATGGAAGAATAAAAGAGGGGGAAGGGTACCATCCCGAACTTAGGGTTTTGGCACTTTGGCTTTTTGTTTTATATATATATATATATATATATATATATATATATTATGGATGGAGAGATGAGAAGGTATATGTATATATATATATATATATATATATATATATATATATATATATATATATATATTTCTTTTATCAATGGAAAGATAAGAAGGTGACAGAAGAAGTGCAGATAAGGTTGTTGTTTGTGCAACTCTTTTTTTCCTTTTAAGTTAAGCTCATTGAAGTAGAAATTAATTTTGAGTTATGCAAAATCAAGGAATTTTTCAAGTTAATCTATAACTCTAGATAGGGAAGCATTTTTCTTTAAATCCTATAAGTCCTCTATAACTTGCCATCTTTTCCAAGGAATGGTGTTAATTAAAGTCCTAGGTGATAGGATAATTTCTATCAATGGCATGTTTTATAAATTATGTTATAAAAGAAGTTGCATTATTCAAGGGGGTATATTGATAAACATGCATATCATTATGTCAACTAGAAAAAGGCATGGCCGGCTAGATTAAGGCCAAAAGAAAGTAAAAGAAGTTCTGAAAAAAATTAAAATCTAAACTACATAAAATAATGAAAAATGATAAAAGGGGAAAATAGGGTGGATAGAGTAGGTACGCACCACCCACCTCCATCCTGAACTTAAGATTTTACTCATCCTGGTAAAACTTTAAAGTCAAAATGGAGGGGAGAAAGGTGCGAAGGGCACCAGGTGGTCCCGGTAGCTCAAAGAATGCCTAGCTTCATGGAATGTTGATGAGGACTGGAACCTTGATCAACAGAGCTTCATAGTGCAACCAATGGCTAGGTGGTTGTGAAGGCTCAAAGGGGCTTTCAAATTGACTTTTCCTTGCAGTCCCTCCAATAGGATCCACAAATCTTCCTTCAGTGATGAAAGAAGTGTTGGTGATGTATGTGGATTGGGGGAGATTGTTGAATGTGGGGCTGGTAGCACATGGTGTCGTATGTGCAGTATCGGGTGGAGGATCTGGCTCTGGTTTTCCCCCATTCATATTGATCTACATATAGGAATTGGTGTTGATATGAAAGGAACAATTGGATTTAAAATAACATCATAAATATTGTTTCTCTCCTCAAAAATCATGCAATCAACATTCTAGTGAAAAGGATTAGTGTGGTTCCTTGTTGATATAGCACGTGGCTCAAGTTCATCTATGCAACATGTTCCTAAAGGTTTAAGAGGAATTAAAATGGGAATATCATCTTTGCAATCAAAGAGTTGGGGTATGTGAACCATTTCTAAATGTGGTGTCTCCCCATCTAGACCAACCATATGTGAAATAGATTTGGTTGTGGTGGAGTGTAAGCCTCTTGATGAGGAAGTTGTTCTCCAATAACATCTACATATATATCATAAGAGGTTGATGGTTCATTGTCCAGAGAGGTTTCAACCCAAGCAAATTGGTCACTAATAACATCTGGATCTATGACTATGATAGGAGTAGTTGTTGGAGCTTCATGATAAGGATGACTCTCTTTCTATGAATTTTCATACTCAAGTAACAAAGCCTATAGTGGAAGGGTTGCAATACTAGTGTACTCATCGCATGAAGGTTGTGAATCCTTGTTCTATTCAATTTTTGTAGGATCCGATATAAATGACATAAACATGGGATCATCATTGTCATTGTTAGGAAAAATCATCTTAGGTTGCTCTAACTTCTCCAGGGAGATCTTTGATTGGGCATCTAGTAAAGTATCAAACATGTCTTATCGGGTTTCTAGTATTTCCTATTGCTATGATACTATCCTTTATAGGGCCTTAATGCATTGCTCCTATTGAGGTGTAAATTGGATACAATAGTTATACCCCCCCAAATGTTTTGTTTGTTATCCTTACACCATAACCCACATAACATTGTTGGTCACAACATCCCTCATATTGATATGTGTAGCATTGTTCCTTTTTTGGATTGTAATTTTCATCATTTCTACCTTGGCAGGTAGACTTGATATTACAAGGTGCCACCATAATATAGAGGGACACATTTGGACAATCTAGTGATGTATGGGATCACAAATCACACAAAGGCCATACTTCACTCAAACCCAAGGTCACAGTGTTTGAGGATCCTCTTACAACCATCCAACAAAATTAATCAGGTGATTGCATCAAGAATGTGATTCCTATTTCTATGTTTGAACCCATGGATTAGGTGATCATGTCACCATAGGTTATAGAAAACAAGATAACTATGTAAAAGGATCATAATCGCAATCACCTGATTGCATCAAGAGATTAAGGGTTCATTTTTGTTGAGATCCAAGGTCTCGACATTCCCGCAACAATATAATCTTTTTAACTAGAAAATGAGTGTGGATCAGAATGATAACAGATCATAAAATCCATCAGGTGATTGCATCAAGAGATTATGCGTTCATTCTTTTTGGGATATGATACCTCGATACCCCACAAGAATATAATAAAAATATCCAATCATCTATGTGAATGGTTTGGGAAACATTGGATTCACTAAGATATTAGAGTCAGTACAACTGATCTAAAGAGTGGGCCATGGGGCTACTCCCCATGCCCCAGAAGGAAACTACTCATACATAATGTAAAAGAACAAGATTACAACATTAAAAAATGGATAACATGAAATGATTTTTTCTTTGAAGTCCCCCTCCTTTTATAGGGAGAAATGAGGGAGGAAACCCTAGAAATGAGGCTTTGTAATGGTGGTGGTTTCGAGATCCCGAAAGTCAGTCAATTGACTGGGAATCCAAGTTGGTCAATTGTCTTTAATTTCTATGTCAGTTTGATGAAACTCTAGAATGGTTTTTGGTAGTGGTGTCTTGGCTAAGTTTGGGGCGTGAGTTAATCGATTGGGGATCTGAGTCGATTGACTGGGATCTGATTGGATCAATTGGGGATTAATCGATTGTATGACTTCAAAGCTAGGCCAGCATGATGTTTTTGCTCCAAGGTACCCAGTTGACTTACTGGTTAGGCTTTGATTGGTCTTTGATGGTGAGTTGATTGACTAGGTAAATGAGTCGATTGACTAAAATTTTCTAGAGTTGAAATCTAGAGCTAATAGATGATAAACTAGATGAGTGACTCGTTTGACTGGGAGGATGGAATTGGAATTTGATGCCTTTTATTCTTAGATGTTTTGACCTTGAATTGATTTATATATCTTCCTATAAAAACTCATGTAAATCAGGTAAAAACTCTAACTAAAGAAAGAAGAGATAAACTAAGACAATTTATGCAAAATGTATGCACTAGTCAATAAAATAAAGATCTAAAATATGCAAATAAAGGTGATGAGTTTGCACTCATCTGACAACCACAAAGAATTTCAACTTTTGCTTCACCCACCAGTCATTCCCTTTTAGGTGAATCCTAATATTTAGTGTTATATAGTTTACATGGATATAGGTGTCAGGAATGATTGATTGTGAGGATCAAATCTAACTCACCTTCGGGGAGTCATAGTTTTTACAATCTTCCTGTAATAGCGATCATGGCACCTTGCTTTGCCTTTGTCACAATCATGAAGTATTTTATTAAGGTTGGTCTATTTTAAGGAGGTATTTTAGGTAGGTAAATCATTGGGGCCTCGAGATAACATCTGTGCTACTTCTATAATGGGATCTAGTTTATACTTTGACCTTTCCACTTTAAAGTGCATGGGGACGCATCAGGTACCTAAGTATATTTTAGATGCATTTTATAGGGGTGGGAGCTATCAGCTCCTTCACATGTCTCTTTTTTAGAGGCTTTCTATCTTTGATGCTTAATCATCGATAGTATTAGTGCTTGACAAGGTTGGCATTTGTGTGATTAAGATGAATATCTCCATCTATGTCCTTTGGGCGCAGGACATCCCAGTCACAAATGGCATGGATGATATAGAGTTTGTGGCACCCCTCCAAGTTTACACATGGAAGTGGAAGTAGTCCCCATGTTTTACATAGCACACAGTACCCTATGTTGGAGGAGCACCACCAATGTAATAAATATTGCAAATAAATAAGTAATCATTATTCATTGGTTTATAAAGATTCATACATAGTCCACGGATAGGAAAACTACAACTTGTTCATCTACAAACCTAGATCTTCTAAGACAAATGTTTCTAACATAACTAAGGCACAATATGAAAGATATGGTTATTTTGGTAGATGGCACCCCACCAGGTTAAGCTTCAAAGTCTCCTAGTCCTTGATTGCCCTTCTATTTTTTGCTAGCTCAAGAATCTAGGGGCAATGTGTTCCCAGCCATGCAACTAACAACATCAAATAAGTAAAAAGTATTGGGTGCATTAAAAATAAGTAAAGTAACTATACTTGACATTAAGAAAATCTTCGACTTCATACTTAACTTAAGCATTCTTGAAACATTTTATTAACATAGAGAACCAAATAAGAATAATATGCATCTCTATATGATTACCCACATAAGATCACATAATGCTAGAAAAGTCCATGATTTCTAGGAAGCCCATAACAACCCCTTGATGTCCATAAAGTTGTGAGAGCATATAAAACCTAATCATATCATTGAGCATGATTAGTAATCTTGACATTAACATGATCTTAACCATTAATATTGATCATGATGGGATTTGTCCCTGTTAGTACATGATTGGATTTCTCTCTCTTAAGCATGAGCACATTAAATCGTTACTCTTACATGATCATAAACATAACTTTAGTGAGCATGATAATCTTAATTCTAAAGTATAGAAACCATCAAGACATAAATAATATAGGACATATAGTGAAATGACTTAAATATTCATGAACATATAGTCATGTGCTTATTGTATAATAAACAAGCATATTATAAAAGATGTATTTTGCACAATAGCATGGCCATTTACCTTAAAGAAGTCACATAAGTCGATTCTCCTTGACTTACTTGGGCTCTAAACACCTAAAATTTGATTAATGGGGATCATTCTTAAATCATAAACCATATTTCTTTATCATTGAATAGTTGAGGAGTTGATATGTACAAAATAGGGTTTCCAAGTAGAATTGATCAATAGAGCATAGAAATATCTTTCCAACACGTATTTTACCATAATTGTTTGAGGTCATATGCACTTTCTATGAATTTTTGCAATATGGACCAATCAAAACATAGGAAACCCTAGTGTAGCATCGATTAAATCTAAAAATAAAATTGATGTGTACAAAGGAAAAAAATCCAAAAAAACTTAGATTTGTTAAGCATTAACATCCATAGAGAAACTGTAATGTTAAATTATTGGTTAAACTTGTCATTAGCTCATATAAATGATTCATAGTCGAGAAACCATAATGTACATATTTAATTCCCAAACTACCCTTGTAGGCTTAATACCTTGATTGGGTAACCATGGGCATCATGGGAAAAACACATGTTAGATTCTTCTTATTTTCTCCATGGAAAAGAACTACACATGTAGTTCCAATCTTCAATCAAAACTTGGGAGATCCACACATATTTGAAGCAAAACCTTGCCTAGAAGATCCACCAAGCTGCGTCAAACTTGGCAAGCCATTGATGAGTCTCCTTGGAGTCTTAGAGCCATAGCTCTCATTGCCACCATGATTGAATAGGAAAGGGAGAAATGAGATGGTAAAAAGCATGGCAAACCAAGGGAACATATCTTGAAGACAGTATGAAATAATTCAAAATGTGAAGAAAAATATTAGCATACCATTGCATGAAACAAAAGAACATAGATTCACTACTGTTTATTGGAAGAAAAATAAAAAAACAAGGGAAGCCACTTGAATACAAGAAATAAATGTGTGAAGAAAAGAATAGGAAATTGGGAGAAGGGAAACATTCCCTAAGGTTCCCTGATCTTACTCACACAAACTGTGAGGCCAGGGGGGTCCTTTATGTGTCATGGTGACAAACGTCAATGAAGACCTCAACTAAGTCTATATCATACAATGTTTGAGGCAACCATGGGGCAAACCAGTGATGGGAAAATAAAGAGGGGACATTGGAAATGCTTACTAGGTGATCAATTGTAACAAAGGAAACTGAGAAGACTGATGCGCGGTGTTTGTATGTCAGAGAAGAAAATCAAGTAGGACAAGGAACTCGGGAGCACTGGTGGATAAATTGATGGTGGAGAAGTAGTGTGTGTAGCTCGATGATGGTTAAGGATCTTTTATATAGGTAGGGGAGGTACGAGATGGAAGCATTGATCCATGGTATAGAGAGAATAAGAATCCCTAGTTGGGAATTTTTTCCATAGAGAGAGGGGGGTATAAGAAATAGCTTATTGGAAATAAGAAAGAGAGGTGAAATTAGAGGAGAAAAAATCTCACAAAGAGGTAATGAGGTGAGGGACAACAAAATTGGTAAAGAAACACGCTGAAAACTAGTTCAGACTCATGAAAGAGTCTAAGGAAGAGGATGATGTAGAGGTTGGCGATTCAATTTTGATTAAATACTAGCCATCAGATGCACAGAAGAAAAGGAAAGAAGTAGAGTGCAATGTGTAACAGATAATAAATGACAAACTTAAGGAATATGGTCACATTGATTAAATTTGATAAAAAAAATATATGGAAACTTTTGTAATAGTTTAAAGGGATCAAACTTAGTGAAAACAACTCCAATCTTGATCAAAAGTTAATTAGGTAGTTTACATCCTTCGTATCTAATAAGATTTTAGTTTTGAATATCCTTTGTCCATAAATTCCATAAAGGTCTATTTCTTGATTTATATGTACTTAAAAGGTGAAATAATGTGAAATAACTTTCATTGTTTATTTATTTGAATTCAACTCGAGAATCGAGAGTGATTATCCACTCAAGAACAATCTTGTATATCTTTCTATTCCTTTTGGAGAAATTATCTTGGATGTGAGAGAGAGAAAAATTATATTTATCTTGTATGTTAAAATCTATCTAAAAAGAAAAGAAAACTTCTTTCTCAAGTAATCTATTTTATATTTAAAAATTCCAAGTCTTTTACCTTTCTCTTTTATCTCTTTTAAACATCCTAGAAGAGATAAAATAAAGGAAGTGAAACCAATCATTATAATCTTTCAGGATAGTGGAAACACATTAACGAATATATGGAAAAGAAAAGGTATTTCAGATTCCTTTATTTTCCTTACTTCATTATTCCAAAAGGAAGACTATTTCATGACCTTTCTTTAAGTCCCTTATATAACTTTTATTAATAGACATGTATTTAAATGTTCAAATTAGTTGTAAATTTTAGGAATGTTACAACTCTAACAACCTTGAAAACAAAACTCATCCTCAAAATTTTCTTTAGGTTACTACCACCTTAGGTCACTTATCCCTTTGTTAGTGATAATTAGATTATTAAAGTTCACTTATGTTCATAATTTTGAATGAAAAATAGATATGTATTATATGACATATAAGTTTCACAAAATATTTTGTGAACATGGATTAAATTTTACCTTAGTTCTCTTCTCATTTCACTACCTCCATGGTGAAAATCCTAACTTGTTTCTTAGGTGGTGGATTATGATTCTTGTTCTGAATCTGCACCTTCTTTTCATGATCTTAGGGTAGTCAGGCTTGATGTGCCTAGGCTCCCCATAAAAGTATCATGCTCCTAATTGTACATGCATGCGTCATCTTACAAATTGTACATTTGGGTTGCAGCCTCTAGTGCCTTTCTCTTCATTGCATGGATGTTTGGAGGAGGGTGCTTTCTCTAGGGACATCCTTCTTGTATGATCTTCCTAGATGGTCTTCCAACTCTAGGATTGTATTAATGACTTCTTCAAGAGATCGGATGCCTCTTTCAGATAAGGCAAAGCTCATTCGGGTTTGAGTCTTTGGATGAATTTCTTGTCTCTATGGACTTCTCTATACCCATGGCCATACTTTAGAGTATGGAATATTGGGTGATAGTCGCATCACCCACCTATCTTAGGTTGGAAAATTCCTCCTTACTCTTTAGCATATCCTTAGACACAAAGTGCTTTTGTAAGGATTCAACAAACTCGGCCCATGTGAGTGTAGGTGCATCGGCCTCTCTTGAGTTGGGTAATTTTCCCACCATGTATCGGCTACTCCCTTCAGCATGTCGGTTGCAAATCAAACCCCAGAATGTTGAGGGAAGTTCAAGTCATAGAAATAATGTTCCATACCCCTAATCTATTCTTCACCTTTGGTGACTACATACATTTCTCCTTTACCTGAGGAAGATTTGGGCCTTATCATGAGGAATTCAACTAGTGTCAACTCATGGTGTCTTGGGTGATGGGCCTTTGGCCCAGAGCATTGGCGAGTGCTTAGAATGGATCATCCAAGGTCACCTTAGGGTTTCCTTCATGACCACTTCCTTCATGAAAGGAGCTAGCACCAACATTACCTTCTCATTTCCTTTGTTATATTTCTTAGGGAGGCATCTAAAAAAGTACATACATATAGGGTTAGAACATATGAATCATATTTTTGCTTAGTGGCCATCTACATACTTGATCAGATACCTTATTGTGATGTCTCTAGATTTTCTAAAACTTGATCTAATGTGCGACGTCTAAATTGAAACCTCGCCTCAGCAAAACTACAATTTAAACACCCCACACTAGGCTATGAAGAAGAAAATCAGAGGAAGTTAGAAGGAAACGCAGTAGCACATGCACATGAACAATAATAAAAACATACAAAACATGTTCACCATTCAACATATAATTACATAAGGAATTGTTACAACATTTGATATTACATATTGAACAACAAAATTCTACATATACATGTACTACCACTAAACAACGGGATCTAAAGACAACAGGTCCACCTGTACATCAGCTTGCCACACGACCCTCAACTATTGTGGATTTCAAGATGATATGTCCCCAACCTAAACAAAAGATTACATGTGGTACATGTCAGCACAATATTCAAGAATATTGTACTAAGTACTCCTACATGTTTTTTTGTATACCTCTCATTACTAAGCTTGGAAATAAGATAAAACTAATACTTGGTAGTCATAAAGAAATATAAGAAAAGGCATATACTTGCACAAAGATATTCATTAACAAAAGAGCACATATTTTAGACACATTTTCCATTATATGTTCATGCATTTTCCTGCCAATGGGATAGATGCATTAAGGCCTTATGATTTTCTTACCAAAGAGATAGATCATTGTACATGTGATCTTCTTACCAAAGAGATAGATCACTCACTAGCACTATGCTTACCAAAGAGATATAGTGCTTTCATATAATGGAATAGATGTATTATGTTTCATGTATTCATATAACTAAGTATGGAATATCAAGCAAGATATCATATAAGAATAATCATTTCAACCAATATCATATGCCAAGTATTTTACTACACATATAACACAAGCATATTGTATAATAAGCCAATAAGAGGTAATGGCACACCTTGAGTTGAGATATAACACAAGCATATTTTACTACACATATAACACAAGCATATTGTATAATAAGCCAATAAGAGGTAATGGCATACCTTGAGCTGAGATATTAAATCACCACATACGGCATGATATCAACTATATCCTTGGTCAACCCTGATTAAGAAAAGATCATATGACTTGCATTAGATTCTTGTCATCTTAACCCTAGTTATGATCCATTTGGGTTTAACTTAGTTCATTAAGGTATTCCCATCAATATATGTCTTCTTGTCTTACTCTTCTTGTTATCTGGGATTGATGTTACTGATTTTGTATTCCATATTAAAATTAGTTGTATGAATATTAGTTTCTATGTCATTGTTTGCATGTATTAACCCTAGATTATATACGTTAGTCAAATTAGGGTTACAGAACATGTATTAAGGGTCATATTCATATAACACAGATTTCATGTATAAAATTGGTATCAGATTTACATATTACCTTCTCGTTGTTGATATAAGCTTACTCTATAGTTTTCAAGGTTTCTTGATCATATTTGTAATTATCACACGTTAATTAGGGTTATTACCCCCAAATTAGCCATATGGATAATATTACATGATTTCATGCATCAACATCATAATCGCTGACCTTAACTAGATTATAAACATGAATATAGATTTACTGACATATTATCATAATTTTAGGCTATCATTAGATATTTATTATCCATGAAATAAGCTTTTCACAACTTACATGATATCACTTATATTAGTGTATTAAAATCCTAATAAATGTTTTCATGTTGTTCTACACATTTTTTTCTGATAATTTTAGTACCTTACTTGTATTTTTCTGATAAAGAAGCTATTTTCTATGAATTATTGAAGATCTAAGCATTTTCTAGGTGTTACCTTTTTCTTGCCAATCAGGCATCACCACGTGTCCCTTTCTGGGGCACGGTTCCTTCTTCTCCTGGCCTGCACTGAGTCGTAGTTCATTGGGTTTGGTTCGAGTTGTGATTGGTTCACTTAGGGTCTTACTAGACTTGACCCGCCCTGGTCCGATCTTTCTTCCTCATTTTCTCTCGCGCCCAAGTCTCCAATGGGACTCTCCTTCTGCAACGTCGCCGCTGCCTGGGATCTCCTCCAGTGTTCAACTGCGGCCCTTGCATTCTCTGATCTTTGACTTGAAAATGCCTCCATGAGCTTCAAACTTGCCATCCCATCCTCCATGATGGTTTCAAGCCTCCACTAAATCTCCCATGTGTGCTCACCGACACCAGCTACTGGATCATATTAGAAAGGGGAAATCCTCCTCAAGGATGGATGACGTTGGGAAGAAGATCCCAGAGCACCACAGAAACTAGGAGAGTCTACCGATATCCTTTTATAGATGCAATGAATCCCTTCCCCAGCCTAGTCCTTGTTGTCATGAAGACCTTGTTCATCTTCCATGGAGAAAGCCTTCAAGTGGCTAGGCATCTTGATGTTGAGATTCCAACGGAACCAAAGAGTCTATATCCCTCTCCCAAACTCACAATAGAATACTACTTTCTCCTCTCCAGACTCTACCTCCGCTACCAAATTCTCACTGATGTGGATAGGAAGTGATGGGTGAGAGGTTGCTCTCCCTCATCAAGTCCATCTGATGTGAATGAGGCATCAGTGTGATCCCCTCGTCAAAGATCACACATTGAGTCAAGTAAAACCACTCCTCATCCCATGAACTCGTTTAACATGGCATCATGGTGAGTACCATGGTCCAAGGTTGGTCATAACTGCTGCTACGAAATCAGTGCTCAAAGCCATTTTCTCATATTCGATGCCCAAGATCAGGGATCACTAGGCCAATCTGTGGCTCGTATGCCACTGGGCCATGTGACAAAGGGTGATACAAGCTTAAAGATAAGAACAACTGAAACCTTAGTGTATGATATGCAAATATACTCAACAATTCATCATATATAGGCCTTGATATCTTTCTCTAGGGACCTCCAAAATTCATGAAACTTTAACTATTCCAAAATTCATGAAACTTTAACCATAGAATAGAATATACATTTCGTTCAATTTTGATACCAAGACTCAACTATTTGACTTATCAATTACTTAATCCAAATGGCACATACTTAGGGGCATTATTCATAACCTTAACATCAATGACTTTCAACTTTGCCAAACAAGTTGAAGTAACTTCATATCATTGAAACTCGCTTTAGGACTATCATTTTATCATTATAATATGTAAACCCAAGTGAGATTAACCATGTCATCTCATATACATAAGGACTCAAATTGATTATTCCAATCTCCATCCCATGATTGAATCAATGAATTGAGTAACCAAGAAACTCAAAATTTCACTTCATCACACTTATTGTGACACCCCTCAAAGTTTATACATGGCAATGGAAGCAGTCCCCATGTTTTGCATAACATGGGGTACTTGGAGTTGGAGGATCATCACCAAAATGATTAACATTCCAAATAAATAAATAACCTCTATTCATCGATTTGTAGATTCATATATAGTTCATGAATATAAAAATTACAACTTGTTCATCTTGAAATATAAATCTACTAAGAAAAACATGGCTAACATAACTGAGGCATGATGTGAAAGATGTTGGATCCCATAGAGAGATTAGAGCAGCAAGCACAATGGAAGAAATAAATAAAATTTTGTCTCTCCATCTTTCTGTCTATGGATTTCGACAAGAATGGTATTATAGGAAGGAATATTTACGAGTTAATACATTCATAGTGGATTAGATCCAAAAAGGGATCTCACAAGAATAGAGAACAAAGGTGATGTCAAAGTCCATCTCCTAACATGACCACTAAAGCATCCACATCTATATGTCATCTATGCAAATGACATGGAACTCCACTTTTTGCTCATGGAGCATGTGTGGAGGGAGTTTCTTTTACATTGGCAATGTCCTAGTGTTTCACAACCTCTCCTCTCCCTTTCTTTCCTTGATAGTAATGACTATCGGTCAAAAGGCCACTCAAAGGTGCCTCCTTTTTGTCACAAGAATTTCCTCTCAAGAGTTACGAAAAAAAGGGTGTCAGACACATGTGCATAAAACCCTGGTCGTCATACCGCTATATATAAGAAAGGAAGGGAAGTAGGATTTCTAATAAACCCAAGAAACAAAAAGACACAACATTCATTTCAACAACCACCTCTGGATAGTCTGGTTGGGAAATCACAAATAGTCTGATCAGATGACTAGACTCAGACCAGTCGGCCACAGGCTACTCACTCGACCAGTAAGAACCAACTTGGTCAGTTGAAGAGACTCAGTCTGGTTGGCTAATCGTCTCTGGTCTAGTTGCAAAATTGGAGCCAGTCTGGCCGGTCGATCAAACTCAGTCTGGTCAATCAACCAGGCTGGACCATTTGGCCCATCAAAGACTTAATGAATTGTCTAAGCCTTTCAGTAATCAATTAATCATATGTTCATGATTACACTCATCTTCCTTATGATTATACTCATCTTCATTATGCATCATTTTGTGTGTGACCCCTATAGCCTCCAAATCATGTTGGTAGTGATATCAATAAACATATTATGATTTCACAGACAATGATTGGTATCTAGCAAGACCTCATTGCCATCCAAGTAGTTAAAGCAGTTGGAGAAAAACTTCAACCTAGTATCCTAAATAATGTTGTAGTAATCATATAATCCCTCTGTCATAGATATCCAAATTAAAACTAAGGAATGGAAATTCATCCTCTTATCATTCAATATATGTTTCTTGAACTAGAGCATACTGTTTTAAATATTGCAAGCTCAATATATATTGACTCACATGATCACGGCCAAGAATTTCATAGTCTCATTATTAAGTGGTCGGGATATCACTCCTAAAGGAGGGACAAATTCCATCTACATCACTCACATTATTCCTCATGTTTCATGGTATACCCAATCACCACCTTTCTAGAAACTCGTATGTTAGAGTCATGTTGGGCTAGTGTAAAAGTAAACAAAACAACATGTGACTACCATAGTAACTTCAAGTCTAAGGATCACAGTCCCCAATGTTACTTTGAGATATGATTATGCATGTCATTATATGACTTCCATATGTCAATCTCAAGGTGGGTGTATCTGGTACAACTTGAACTCTAATAAGTACATATGTATCTAAGTTGACATCCAATATGATGACTAAGAGACATAGTCACCATTTAGCAAAAATGCTAGTCTTGGATTGTTGTCTTGTACTATCCATAATAATAATTGACTAGGGACATAACCAAAATGAGTACTCTTATTCAACATATGATCTCATGTTCATGTTATCAACCCAAGCAAGATATTACTCGCATCACATGCAATAATAGAATGATAAAATCAAAATCTGATCATATCGACCATCCCATAATATAGAAAATTGATGTTGGCTTTGATACCATTTTTGGAAAATATGACTACAAAGCGGGAAGCAGAAACAAAAAAATGTATCTATCATATTCCTTAAAAGCAATAGATCATGTCAATAACTATAATATATAAATAATGGTTTCGATGATATACCTGGTCCTAGAGCAAGTCCAATGACAATCCACATCGTTGTAGTTGCACAAATCTAACTCCTAGTTGCATTGGGACTCATCTGACTACTCCTCCTGGGATAGCAGACTTGAACATCATCTTCTGTTGCAGCTCCTCTCGTCACGGACTGTTGGTTGACGATGACCTCCTAGCGGCAGACAACAACCTCCCTCCTCTAGAGAAGTCCATACAAACTTCCTAAAACTCATGTCGTCCTACCAGAATGGACAGGAATGAGTTGTTCCTCCCATTGGCGTACTAGTCACCAACTTGCTCTCCCACAACAATGATCTTAGTTGTTCTCTCCCTTGTTATCCCTCCCTAGTCGCGTAGGACTTGTATGTGCTCTCTTGGTTACCACAACCAGAGGGATAATGTTTGTTAGAGAAACTAATTCTCAATTGTCTATGTTGTGCTCTGGGAAGCCCCAAGTGCTCCGCTATTTATAGGTCATGTTAGACCAATTGCACTCAGATTCATGAGTGATCGATTATGGTGAAAGTGTGAGAATGTTGTTTATATGCCCTGAGAGACAGTATGTGATGATTGTGAAGGGAAATTTTGTACTTGGTTTGATTATTCATAAAAGAAAATTCCATCTATTATGTTTATTTAAATAATAATATAATGAATCAACCTAATAATGTCTTAAGAATGTTTTAACTCAATGATATATGATTTGGGTTCAGGAATGATACATGAGAATATATGTATATTAAGAGTACTAAGCATTGTTATGTGTCGTGTTGGTTATCATTTTGGATAGTATAGGCCAACAATAGTACACAAGACTAATATGTATTCTGAGTGATGACTATGTTTCTTTAGTCATAATATTGGACATCAAGTTAGATACATGGGTACTTGTTAGAGAACAAGTTATACTGGATAGATCCACCTTGAGATTGGCACATGATAGTCATATCATGACATGTCAGAGTCATATCTCAAAGTGATAGTGGTGACTGTCATCCTTAGACCTAAAGTCACTATGGTAGTCACATGTTGTTTAGTGTACTTTGACACTAGCCCAATGTGACTCTAAATATGAGTTTCTAGAAAGGTGGTGGTTGAGTAAACTACAACACATGGATAATAAGGTGAGTGATGTAGATGAATTTTTTTGTTCCTATAGGAGTGATACCCATGCCACTTGAAAATTGAGACAATGAAATTCATGGCCATGTTCATTTGAGTCAATATATGATATTGAGCTCACAATATCTTGAATAGTATGCTCTAATTCAAGGAACATAGATTGAATGATAAGTGGATGACTTTACATGCCTCAGTTTCAATCTAAATATATGTGAGAAAGGGATTACGCAATCACTATAACACTATTCATAATACTAGGTTGAGGTTGTTCTCCCAATTCTCCAGTTACTTGGATGACAATGAAGTCTTTTTAGATACCAATCATTGTCAGTGAAATTGTAACAAGGTTATCAATATCACCAACAACATAATTGGATCCGATAGGGTCACCCACAAAAGGATGCATAAGGAAGAGGAGTACAATCATGGGAATATGATTAATTGATTGCTAAAAAGTTTAGGCAATTATTTAAGTTATTGATGGGGCATTTGGACCATTCTAATCAGTTGAGAAGATTGGGTCTAATTGCCTAACTAGATCAAGGCAGATCAGCCAACCAAACTGATTCTAGTTGACCGACCAAACTGGTTCCAACTAATTGGGTGGACAGCCTGATCAACTTACTAGACTGAATTAGGTCAACTGATCAGACTGAGTCTAATCACCTGTTCAGACTGTCTAAAGGCATATATTGAAAAAATGTCTATCATGTCTTTTTGTATCCTAGGGTTGATTATTTACTTCTTTATCTTTCCTATATATATGGGTATGACAGTCAGGATTCACACACCGTTTGTGACACCTTTTTTGACAAATCTTGAGAGTCAACTCTTATGAGAAAAAGGAGACACATTTGAGAGGCCTTTTGACTAGCTGCCATTACCATCAGGGAAAGAAGGGGAGTAGAGAGGTTGCACAATGCTATCACATTACCAACAGAAAGGCAACTCCTTCCACACTACCTCGTAGAGAACAAGGTGGAGTTCTCAGTCATCCACATGGATGACATAGAGACATGGATGCTTTAGTGTCCACATTAGGAGATGGACTGTACCATCACCTTCATTTTCTTTACTTATGAGATCCTTTGCCGCATCTACTTCACAACAAAGGTATTAACTCATAAACTTTCCTTTCTGTTATATCGTTGTTGACAAAATCTATGGATGGAAATGTGTAGAGACAATTTTTTTTATTTCATCCACTATGCTTTTCACTATGATATCTCCATAGGCTCCAACCATGGTATTAAATCTACATCAATCTATGATATATTGGGGTTGAAAATTGTCTTGATAGATTTTCCTTTTATGATGCTTGTGTCATTACATATGACGTAAATAATTAATAGTTAACATACACGTCCATATAACTCCACACATATTTCATGGGAATTGTCATGTATGAAAAGTTATAATCTATATATATAAAAGAGATATGATATATCTATAAATCACACATGTCACCGTTGAAGATTTTTTTTTGTTTGGTGGATGTGTGCATGGTTATGGCGAAATATCATTTTGTGTGATTGATTTTACATGGTACCTTTTCTGGTTCATAAGTATTCAGCTTGCATGCCAAGCCTCCTTGCTTTTATTCCACATGTAATGGTTTTTGTTTCTTCTTAATACTCTCAGATGTAACTCAAAGTTTCTACATATTATGTAACAGAATTAGGAACTGAAAGGGCCTTGGAGGACTTGGTGACCATGAATATTGAAGGAGCTTCCATGGAACCATTGTTCTACACGAATGTAGGTTGTATATGTATGTGGTGCAATAGACAGTAGGTGGATGGTAATCTTTTTTGGATCCAAAAATTACATTAATATGACCATAGACAATGTTGTATGTTCCATGATTATGATTGTGAATTGTTACTATGATGTGTATATGATAAATATTATAAGTATGTGGTGGATTTGTATATGAAAATACTGAAAACCCCTTAAATAATTATAAGTATTATATGATTTCCTATAAGAGATACACATAAGATGCTTTATCAAAATAATGTAGGCGTGCCTAAGCGTGGTGCACAATGTATCTCATGGAAGTGTGAAATAAGATATGTGGGGTCTAGTAAAGTAGAGTACATACTATATTGTATTGTCTTTTGGGTCCTGACTTAACTAGATAACCTTAATAAGATTAACCACCTTGAGGCATACACATGGTTATGACATAGAGTTGTCCAACCATTTATTCAAGAATTTCATATGATAAAATTAGTAATTGTCACCTACCTTAATAATTAAGTTGTGAGCATCAATGTTGATTGAGTCATGATTTAATGTATTTTTGATCTTGGCTCACTAGAAATTTACTTCTTGTAATTTTCTAAACTAATAAAGAGGGCTATTAATTTGAAATAAAATAGTGGGAGCATAATTAGTTAAGATCTAAATTAATTCTGTAAAATTAGATTTTTTTGAAATCAAAATTAAGTTTCAAATTAATTTATTAACTCGTGCAAATATTTTTCTATGTTGACCAATGAAAAACACAAATAACCCTATCTCACCGTGGTTCGTCCTTGAAAAGGAAAATTAAATGGAAAAAATTTTAATGTCTAGTTTAGGAAACTGAGATTTTTTCTCACACATGAGTACAAGATCTATGTTTTGGACAAACCATTACCTAATGAACCAACTACAAATGTGCCTAGGGTGTAAAGGGAAGCTCACAAGAAACATTCCGATGACATAGTGGACTTCGAATGCCTTATTCTTTGCTCCATGAATCGAGCATCATAAGCAATGTGAGAATAAGGATCTCATTGATATGATAAAACATCTCAAGAACATGTACCAAGAACAAGCAAGGCAATGGATGAATGATGTCTCCAAGGAACTTATTAAGTGCAAAATGATGGAAGGTGATCTAGTTGGATCCCATGTACTCATGATGATTGGGTATGCGGCTTGTCTTGTAAGACTGAGATTTCCTTGGGGTTAAGAGTTGGACAAACATGTTATTCTGCAATCATTGCTAGATTCATACAAATAATTTGTCATGAACTACAACATGAATACATTTGTTAAGCCATTAATAAAGCTACTTGGTATGTTGAGAACAACTGAGGAGAAAATTCAAGACAAGTCTAATTCCATGTCGATGGTCAACAATGGAAAAATAAATTCCAAGGATAAAGACATAGCCAGGAAAGGTTCTAAGTCATACCAAAAGTCTACATCTCTTACATCAAAAGTCGGTGTGGCGAAAGGAGGAATTTTTCACCGTTGTCACCAACCTAGACATTGGAATAGAATTGTCCTGTCTACCTTGAGAAATTGAAGAATCAAAAGTAGGGAATAGAGATCTTCATTTTAGGTCTATATGTCATCGAAATAAACTTATGTATTTCTTCAACATAGGTATTAGATAATGGATGTAGATCTTACATGTGCTCAAATATGAAGGACCAAAAAAGAAGTAGACCCATGAATAAAGGGGAGGTGGAGCTACATGTAGAACATGGAGTAAGGTTTGTTGCCACTACTCTAAACACCTACTATTTATCTATGCCTAGTGGGTTTGTAATAGAGATAGATAATGCCTATTATGTACCTTCCATAAATAGGAACGCCATTTATGTTTCATGTTTGGACAAAAATGGCTTTGATTTTCATATAAAAATGGTAGGTGTTCTATTTTTAAAGATGAGATCTTTTATGGCATTGCCCCTTTATCTAGTGGTCTTTATTTGTTAGATCTTGAGACACATATTTATAAAATAAATACTGAAAGGACAAAATTTGATGACTCGGAGAGATATTATATGTGGCATTGTCATCTAATCTACATAAATGAGAGGTGCATTTCTAGACTCCATAAAATATATACCTAGACTCATTTGATTTTGGATCAACCGAGACATGCAAATCTTGTTTGTTAGGTAAGATAACAAAAGTGCCTTTTATTAGGAATAGTGATATAAGTGACTTATTAGGACTCATACGTACTGATGTATGTGGACCTTTTAGCACGAATTCCATAGGTGGGTACCATTACTTCATTACATTTATTGATGATCTCAACAGATTTGGATATGTGTATCTAATGCAACACAAGAATCCATTGAAAGTTCAAGGAACTAAATAATGAAGTACAAAGTCAACTTGGCAAAAGAATCCAAGCACTTTGACCATATCAAATTGGTGAATACTTAAGTCAATAATTTGAGGCCCTGATGAGGGATTGTGGTATTGTATCACAATGGACTCCACCTGGAACACCTCCACATAATGGTGTATCTGAAGAAGAGAATTGTACCCTGTTGGAGATGGTATGATCCATGATGAGTTTTTTGTTCTTACAACTTCCTTTTGAGGATACAATTTAGAACCACATTGTTGACACTTGACCACGTACCTTTTGAATCAGTTAAAAACACACAATGTGAGATATGGACTGGGAGCATCCCAATTTGTCTTTTGTAAGGATTTGGGGATGGGAAGCTTATGTTAGGAAATAGTTTTCTGAAAAGTTTGCATCCAAATATGAAAAATGTCACTTTGTTGGGTATCCTAAAGAAACCAAAGGATATTACTTCTATATTCTATCTGACAATAAAGTGCTTGTTGCTAGAACTAATGGTAGCACCATAGTATATGCTTGGAGCATTGATGTGATCTGGGTTCCTTAGCTTGTGTAATGGCTCCATTTTTTTCACAATGGATCTCTATTCCACCTTCAATGGATGGAACTACACCTATTTCACTAATGAACTTCTTGATCCATACATCTTCCATTGCTGCATTGGAGGCAACAATGTACTCAACCTCTATTGTAGAATCAACATTTATCTCTCGCTTGGAACTTTTCTAGCTCATAGCTCCACCCATTTAGGTACAACACAAAATCTAATTGCAATCGATAGTCATCCTTGTTGGTTTGAAAGCTTGCATTGGTTTAAACTCTTATAATCAACTCTTCTTCACTACCATAAATGATGAATATCCTTAGTTTTTCTCAAGTACTTACAGATATTCTTCACAGTAATTCAAGGACCTTCATCGGGATCTGAGTGGTAACTATTTGTCTTGATTAAATTATATGACATGTTAAGACATATACACAACATTGCATACATGACATATCAAATAGAAGTTGCATATAGAATCTTATGCATGAGTGCCCTCTCTTCAAAAAAGTTTGTACATCAAGCCCTAGTGATACATACTCCATGTGACATGGGTAAGTTTCCTCTCTTAGACTCTTATATGTTGAACCTTTTCAGCACATTGTTAACGTATGTACTTTGACTTAGACCAAGAATCCTTTTATATCTATCTATATAGATCTTCATCTCTAGTATATAGGAGGCTTCACGTAAGTTCTTCATAGAAAAGGTATTTCCCCACCATGTTTTAACTATATGTAGTGTAGGGATGTCATTCCCATCAATAATATGTCATCTACATACAATATGAGGAATACAACTATGCTCCCACTAACATTATTGCAACATAAGGTTCATCTTTATTTTGGATAAAGCCAAACTATTTGAAGGTTTCATCAAAATAGGGTTTCAATTCTGAGATGCTAGCTTCAATCCATAGATTGACCGTTGTAGCTTACAGACATGATTCGCTTCATTTGGAGAGATAATACCTTCAAGTTGTATCATGTAAACATCCTCAAAAAATTCTCATTAAGGAATGCAATTTTAATATCCATTTTCTAGATATCATAGTCACAATAAGTAGCAATGGGAAGCATGGTCTTGATGAATTTAAACATGGTGATTGGTGAAAAGTTTCAATGTAGTCAACAACTTGAACATGTTGGAAACCTTTTTCTACCAATCTACCTTTATAGTCTTGTACATTATCATCCGTGTCAATCTTTATAACGACCCTGCTTCCCGGTGACCCCCAATTAAGGGAGACCAAGAAGACGGAGGCGTTATCCCAAAACAGGATCAGTGGTTTTGCAAATAATCAAAAATAATTAATATTCTACTAAAGAGTAAACTGAAAACTGGAATAAAATTTTCTTTTCACATACCTTCAAAATTAGGTAATTGGGACTCTACCCGAAGTAGAGTTCTATCTACCTAAATACTCATGTATTATTTTAACTTTTATCTTCACAGGTGCCACTTTACTGTTTGTCCAATTTTAGATAAAATATAAAGCGTCGGCAAACAAAACGGCGGTCATTATAATGAAATTTACAGATATGTGGGGGAACCAATAATCTTGCATTTAATTGTAGGAACATATTGCATGCAATTATGATTTAAAAAAACAAACTTTACATTTTAAACATGACTAATAAATCCTTACATAACCTAGCCTCTGTGTTGTCCCTGCAGTGGACATGGATACTACCTCCCATATGGTACATCTCAGCTAACCCCCATGATCCTACCTTACAAGTAGATCAATACATAGGGTTGTGGAGTCATATGGTCCTACCCAATGGTAGACCAACACATTGACTCATGATAACCTAATGATCCTACCTCACGGATAGACCATATACTAGGTCATCCATCTCATTATCATCAAAGCTACATAGGAGGACCAGGATCTGAACTAGTCATGCATGTATAATTATGGTGATAGTCATGGTCACTTTATAGTTGCATGAAATAAAATTCAATCAAGTTATTTTCAATTAACTGATAAAACCTCAGGAATCGTCATGAAACTAAAGTGATTTAACCATAAGTGTAACCACATACTCATTTTGGAGATCTCAAAGAAGCAATATATCCAAATCCAACTAGATGTCCAATCAAGCAAGCAAATCAATCAATCAAGCAAACATTGATCCTAAAAACATGTATAACACCTAGTTGTTACCATCTCATCCCAAACAACTCTTTATTGACTTGGGATGCCTTTCTAGGGTTTCTAAGTCTTATTAGGATGCACTAGGGTTCATTAGATCAATTTCTCAAACTTTATCCTTTTTAGGTCAACAAACCCTAAAATAGCTTTTCTACTCATAAAAACCCTAATTGCTGTAAGTATCCACATTAAGGATCTTTTATACTCAAATTGACTTAGGATCATTATATCTCTGTTTATTCATGGATTTGAACAATTAAAACCATTAAAAGTCATCATCTCCTAAATTAGGGTTTCTAAGCCCATTAAAGCATATTCATGTACATGGAACCCTAAATTAAGCCAATTATGCATAAAGATAATATTTTTAGATATAAATCTTCCTTTTATTAATAATAGGTTAATATCAGCTTAGATTATACAAATAACATCATCAAATCCACTAATCATCAAAACTTAGGGTTTTCCATTAATAACACCATTAAAGGGGATATCTTTAAGCACTTTTTGAATTGCAAATAGAATTAGGCTTCAATAATATTTTTAATGAATTCCTTGGATTTTTATGATCAAAATCAATATCTTATTTATTGTCATGTGAGTCACCAAAAATTCGTTAGGCTTTTCTCAAGAAAATTACCTTTGGTCCAATAGCAAAGCGCCACGTCATCCTTTTGATCTTTTATTCCCCACTTTTCCATGCGGATCCGCTATGACCCAATGGGGTCCACCACCTAGCGCCACGATGGGTGCGGCCTTCTTACTCCCAGACGCGGCAGAAAGTCTCTTCTGCCCCTTCCCTCTCAAAAGCCAGGTTGGGGTAGGTAGGTAATTTTGGTCCTCCTTTCTTCTACCTCGTGAGCCGCCTACTGCACGAAGCAACTCCCTTAAATGGTCAACTCTTCAGTTGACTATGTCCTTCTCTCACCCTTCTCACCATGTGAAAGCTTGGTATCCTCCTCCATGCTCCTCCGAAGCCGCCCATGGCTCCAATTGCGCCGATCACAATCAGAGGCAGAAGAACCCACCTCCGACCCTCTGGTGAGATCCCTGCATCGTTAGGAGCAGCAGACATGGTCCTCACTAAAATTTCTAATGCTATCTTGCCCACAGTGCTTGTCCGAAGGCAAGGAACTTGTTTGCCGCTCCGCTGGGGGTCCAAGGCCTCGTATATATAGGCCTCTCTATGGCTGCCAAGAAGCTTCTGAGTTCAAGATTGGGTAAAAGTCCTAGACGCGATGAAACTCTAAGAAAGTAGGGGTAGATCAACTTGGATTGATCCCCTGAATTCATTGGAAAGATTTTCTGATCCAGATGTTCCTTGGATCGCAAGAGTTTTGATCGGGTAGACCTCTACCCACTGTTCTTTGCTTCCTAATCTTAAATGAAGAGCAACCACCATTGGATCTAGGATCCAATAGCTGTCATGCCATGCGCCAAGAACAAATAACTTCTGATTAAGTTGAAAAATTGTGACAATTATTGATATCCACTCACTTTAGGAAACTTTTAAAAATCCATATCTCCCAAACCACATATCTAATTAATACCAAATTTTAAAGGAAAGTCTTGGATGACTTTAACGACTCGTGTGAAAAGTTTGGGACTCAAATTCAAAAGTATGAGAGACTTTTTTCATAAGCAAGTTATCACTTATTAAGGCATATTTTATGCATATTCTCTCTCCTATTCTTTTATATTCTTAATTTGGATTCCTTTTACCATTAGAAATCTTGTGGATTCTAAGTCTCTTCCATGATTAGTCAATCATACATCTTTTCACATATTTCTCATATTTTCATCATTATCTCAAATTTCCATCTTAATAATGCATTATTTGATTTCTCCTTTTTCTTTTAATCATATTGGACTCATTAACATATTATGATCCATGAAATCACATGCACAAAGGACTTATTGCAATGAGAATCCATTCAATACATATAATTCATAAAATTCCCATATACATTTATTGGGGAAATTGTATTTCCAACCATATGTACCCAAATTATGGTTGTAACATCCTTCCCCTCTTATAGGAATTTTTCCCTCAAAATTCCACCAATCATACAAACAATTAGGATAAGACTTTTCCATGTCTATCATCAGCTCCCATGTGGCTTCATCCTCTCTGTGGTGCTTCAAAAGAACCTTTATCATCTTATATTCTTTACTCTTGAGCTCTCTCTCACCTCGGTATCTCATACCCTCATAGGTGACTCAGGGTAAGTTAGCCTCCCTTGGAGTTCAATAGGTTCAATGCTCAATACATGGCTCGAGTACCCCACATAGTGCTCTAGATCAGACTAATGGAACACATCATACATCATATTATCCTGAGAGGTAAGGCTAAACATGAGCAACTCCACCTATCCATCTCAAATGGACCCATGTATTGGGGACTCGGCTTTCTCAACTTTAGCTCAGAGGGGTTGGGTTTTCATAACACATATTCACCCATAGTGAACGGCATGTCAATCTGCTTCACATCAGCTCACGACTCGCATTGATCCTGGGCTTTCTCTGCCATAACGTGATCAAAGTGTCTTCATCTGCATACAATGTGGTTTCACTGACATTCACAAGGTCCTCTCACCGACATCATCCAAGTGAAGTGATGACCAACACAGCCTCCCTTACAGAACTTCATGCATCCCGATACTGGCTATGGTGGCTATCATGACAAGCAAACTCTACTAGGGGCAGGTACTTCTCCCACAAATCACCCTAAATAAACACACATACTCTCATCAGACCCTCTAAAGATTGCATCATACTCTCTTGACTGTACATCAGTCAGGGGTGATATGTTGTACTCAAAATTCAATCTAGCATCGAGTTATTCATGTACCTACTTCCACCACATGGAAGTGAACTTAAGGTCATACTCAAGATATTAAACTTGGATCACTGTGTAGTTGAACTTCTCTCTCTCTCTCTCATATATATATATATATATAGTTCAACCAAAATTGTCATATTGACAGTGCTCTCTCTTAGGAAAGGGATTAGGTCAACTTGGTAAGGCAATCTACCATAGCCCATATTGCATCATGACCACTCTTGGTCCATGGGAAATCCACCATAATGTCCATGGTACTCTACTCCCATTACCTCTTTGGAACTCCTCATTATCGGTAGCAATTCACTGGGTTACTGGTGTTCAGCCTTCACCCTCTGGCATGTATGGCACCTGGTCACATACACCTCTATATCCTTCTTCTAGGTACCACCACAAACCTTAACCATCTTGGTAGTACCATGGTGTACGGTGTACTTAAAATCATGAACTTTTGCATGTCATGATTCCTTGAGGTTGACTCCTCAGAAACCCTAAAACACTCTAGTAGTGGGTTTCACCGCCCTCCTTTCCTGAGAGGTGTATCTGAGGTTCTTATAACAATCCTTTTATCTCATCAAGCTCTGTGCTAAATAACTGGGCAACCACCAACTTGAGCAACGGGTCTGGTTGTATGTGAATGTTAGTCACATAGGTCTAGTCTTCTAACAATCATAGGGTTCACCTAGCAACCTCTTCCAATCTCTTTACTGGCTAAACAAGACCACTATACACCTGAGCTGTATTCTGTTGAGATCATCTCATTACCACATAAACTTCCTTATATGCCAGGGGATGGTGAAGACATAAACCTTCATATACTCCACTCGTCATCCTTATCTTGGGTATAGGTCTATCTGAGTCAAGAAAACTTCAAGCTCATCATCTCAGTTATCAAACCCAAACTTATAACTCATGGAGGTACATCCTCATATTACTTTCCTCTTCTCATGCTTTCATACCATCTATACAAGATACTTCCAAAAGGGTGTGGTACTTCCTCTATCCTCAATCATCATGAAAAGGTTTCAACTCGTATCACCTCTATCCTTAGGTATGCATTTTGTCTTGTCTCTCACACCCATAACAAAATGAAATAAGCATTTGGATGTAGTCCAAATACAGCGTTCATCCCGTTTCAAGAGTAGAGATGGTGCATCACACATTGCCATCACTCTTTCCAATCTAAGTTGAAACATACTTCACCTGACTCCTCACCAGTGTTCACAAAAGTGCTATTCGGTGTACGGGCGGACGGGGCACTGAATAGAGTATATGCGGTATGCGAGAGTATATGCGGGAGTATATGTGGTTTTGGATTTTTTAATAAATTAAAATACCTATGTATATTTATATATCAGTCATATAGAATTATATGTCACATTGAACAATTACATAAAAAACATAGAATGATTAATTAGAAGAATGGGAGCATCAATATCATATAAATATTTAATTAGAAACAACAAAAATATCATATAAATTTCATTTCTTCAAGTCCATGTATGTGTGTTTGGAAAAGCGGTGATTAAACGGCCGCATAAGGGGGTAATCGGCCGCATAATCGGGCCTGGACCGATTATTGGTCTGCTTTGTCATATGTGGCGCGGTCCCCTGGCCGGACCGCTTAAGCGGCCGCATATGCGGCCGCACGGACCGATTTCCTGAACACTGCTCCTCACCATGAGCATCCCCATTATGGGTCTACACCCATGGGAAGAATTTTCCCATTACCTCTGGATCTTAACATCTCTCTTATGTACAATCCTTAGTCATTACCTCAAGATCTCTAGGGTGTCAGTACTTTTGGGGTGATCTGACCCTTATGCATCTAGGGAGTGCCTCTCACATTTACCCCTTAGGCCCCATGAACTCATGATGGTGGCCAACCTCATAACCTATGGGCCTTGGGCAAAGGTAGTTATTACCTCCCGACCTAATGGTCTTGTGCATTTAGGGAACAGACAACTCCTACTCCCATCAGTCCTATCTCTACTTAACCTTAGTGTTGACTTAGGATTCTACTATAGCTCGTGGTTCTTGTGTTGATACTCAAGCACATCTCATCCTTGAATCCTCACCCCAATCTCCATCCTCTCTCTAGGCATTCATGGTTAACTTACATCCCTTTATGGGAACTGTGGTGAACTACCTATCTCGGTTTGGCCCCATACATGTTACCTCCTTGGCAACATATCCTCATGCCCCTCTGAGATGGTCACTCATGGGTCCAAGATTCATTCTCACATGATGTGATCTTACCCTTAGCTCATCAAGCTCTTATAAGTGACATCTTTAGGTTATCACGAACCTAAACCAAAAGCTGGTACTCACCCTATGAAAGGGTCCCTTCCCAGGATGTGAGAAAACTATCACTAGTTACAAAGGTCACAAAATGTTCTTACCTCCAAGTTTTACATCATCATGTATATGCTTAGCTCCTAAAATTTTACTTATGCATGTATCTCCCAAGAATACAACCTACAAAACCATGCTAAGTTCCTTGGTATGTCATACATATTCATCATTCCTCAAGGTTGAACCAATATCATACAAGCATATGTCACCAACCTATGATAGTGGTTCATCAAACATATAACTTTGTTCATGTGGGGTTTCCTTTTGCACTAAAACATGAGGGGGTGCCATACTCAAATACCATGAATTCAAATAGCCTCATGGGCATCGTGTGCACCAGATACTACTACTTCCCCTCTTTGGTCTAGGAACCCCAGTTTCACCTCTTATGCATTAGCTAGCTAACGGCATGCTCAGTTGTTCAACCATGAACCGAACCTATACCAGATAGGGAATATACTTCCTAACACTCTTCCCTGTGAACAACCCTTACGGCATGTTTGGTTCGCAGTATTAAAGATGGGATAGGACTTAAAATCTATAAATAGTCCCAATCCTATGTTTGTTTGCGTAAAAGTTACACAAGGATATTAATACCTGGACAACGACAGTCCCAACCAAATAGGACTTTTTAGTTCGGCACCCCCCCTAGCTATTAGGTGGTATAACTATTAGCACGCCCCGATCCCAACCTTTGAAACGTTTCTTGCGACCGAATCCTGACATTTTTCTTACGACCGCGTCTCTTCTCCGGTGTACACAACATCGTGACGACGCCTCTTCTCCGGTGTACACAACATCGTGCAAGTAAACATTCTCACAGAACTATTGGCATCTAATTGAGTCTCTCCTAGAGGCTGGAGCATCGTAGTCGCTGCATGCGACGGCCATTGAGGGAGTCTTAGGTGAATGTGTTATAGAAGCGACAAGGAAATCGTCAATTTTTTATCAATTGACTCTTTGTGATCAGTACATTCAGTAATAATGTGTGATCCTAGTCGGTGCTTCTCATATGAACCTGCAGCTAATCTCTTGTGATCTGAGCCATCATGGTCATTCATGTATAATCTCTTTGAATCACGTCTGCTGCTAGTCAGAACTTGCTGCTGAACGAAAAAGATTTACTTTTGTATTGTTGATTCAAACATGTTTTACATTTTTAGAAATAACTGAATAGGTACCTTCTTTTCCCTATTCTCATTAGTTACTTCATTATCACATGATAATCTAACATGTGCTTTATAATTTCTATATATGATATACTATTTTTGATTGAACAAGTAGCAGACTTTGAAACATAATCAATCGGATAGTGTTCTTTGAGCAGGCATTCTCATATGCTTAGGCTCGTAAAAGTTTGATCTTTACAATGTTAACTTTCATTAACATCTGTGGATCTCAGATGATCATCTGGACATAAAACAAGATGAATAGTCAGCATTCCTATCCTACATCACATCCAAACATGAGATGGGATCGATCATTGTCCCATCCTCCATATATACTTGTCAATCCTATCCACCTGCATATCGCATTGAAATCCTTTCCTGCAAACCAAACATGTCATTAGATCCCTACTCAAGGACAATCAATTGGGTGTGAAACCTCATAACTTGTTATCATATCCCTTCAGGGTCTATGGAACTCTCCTTCCTACACCTATAAGGTAGGCACTTTCACAAAGCCTCTTTCTCTCTTCTAGGGTTTGGTTCCTCTAAGGCATCCAAGGTACAACAAGCCTCCAAGGATCATGCATGAGGCAACCACATACATCTACTCAAGGTCATCCATTCCAGGTCATATAATACCCAACTTCTCATGATTCCTCATGCCTTGGAGTCAAGGTCACCAACCTTATTTATCGGGTTTTGCTCTTTCTCTCTAGAGCTAACCCTACAAATGGTCCTACCACTGGAGGTTCTTTCACCAAATATGGGTCAAGCTCATAAGGGTACATGACTATCCCTACTTGGGTGAAGCGTACTATCAAACTTATATCCGATCAAGATCATCCAAAGCTCTTCGCATGCCCATCTCAAAAACTATCACACATGACTCTTATGGCTTAGGTTTAAAACTTGCTGCCAACCTTGTTGTCGTTCTCTTCTACATAGGTGCATGCCTCTTCTATGCTCATATATGCCCATGAGGGTTCCTATATGGTCACCATCAACCTTCTTAATGAGGGAGTGATCCCTCAACCTCAACAAGCATGACCACCCAAGGTCGGGTCACCAAAAGGCACCAGGGTCAAACAACCACACATAGTTCATGCTTCTCATGTGTACTTAAAACCTTTATGTAAAGCATGTATGTCTAACCCACATTCATGCATGCATGGAGAGCTATGATATCAAACTCATCATGCCTTATCTTTCTCTAACTACCGCTTAAGGTTTTGGGTTGAGCATCGTCCTCAGAGGATGCATCAGGTCTCTTCCTCTTCTTGGAGGCTTGTTCCTCCAAGGCAAACTCTCTCCCCAACTTCCTACAAGATGTTCCAACCTCATCGTTCTCCTAAAAGATCACCAAGGGCACAACAACACAGGCCATGCAACCGAAGCATGTAACTAAACTCAGTATGAGTTTCTAATTATCAAAACTTATGTCCATGACATCTTTCATACATGATTTTTATTAGTTGGTGGAGGATTCCTTAATCCTTATTATACTTAACCCCAAAACTCAGGAGGTGGTGGAGAGAGAGAAACCCTAATCTCTTAATGTTTCTCCAGAAATAAGAGGTAAAGAAGGGACGAAATTAGATGAGCAGACCTAGAGGAATCCTTTGATTTTGGCCAGGTAGTCACACAAAATCCGGGAGTCCTCATAGACCGACTAGCGGGGTAGAGGAAAATCTTGCCAGCCCCCGGATTGTGGTCCTTTTGTAGACACCTCTATCATTGGAAAATCCTCTAATAACTCCCTTGGATTCTAAAGAGTTTGTAAAAATTAATAATTATTAGAGATTACATGGAAAACCATCACTCTGATACCAAATGTAATGACCCCACTTCCCGATAACCCCCAATTAAGGGAGACCAAGAAGACAGAGGCGTTATCCCAAAACAAGATCAACGGTTTTGCAAATAATCAAAAATAATTAATAAATTCTACTAAAGAATAAATTGAAAACTGGAATAAAAGTTTCTTTTCATAGACCTTCAAAATTAGGTAACTGGGACTTCTACCTGAAGTAGAGTTCTATCTACCTAAATCCTCCAGTACTATTTTAACTTTAATCTTCACAGGTGCCACTTTACTATTTGTCCAATTTGAGATAATACCTAAAGCGCCGACAAACAAAACGGCAGTCAGTATAATGAATTATACTGGTGTGTGGGGGAACCAATAATCTTGAATTTAATTGTAAGAACATATTACAAGCAATTATGATTTAATAAAGCAAACTTTACATTTTAAACATGAATACTCAGTCCTTACATACCCTATCATCTGTGTTGTCCCTACAGTGGACATGGATACTACCTCCCATATGGTAGATCTCATCTAACCCCCATGATCCTACCTTACAGGTAGATCAAAACATAGGGTCGTGGAGTCGTATTGTCCTACCCGATGGTAGACCAACACGTCGATTCATGATAACCTGATGATCCTACCTCACGGGTAGACCATGTACTAGGTCATCCATCTCATTATCATCAAAGTGACAGAGGAGGACCAGGATCTGAACTAGTCATGCACGTATAATTATGATGATAGTCATAGTCACTTTATAGTTGCATGAAATAAAAGTCAATCAAGCAATTATTTCCAAGCAACCGATAAAACCTCAGGAATTGCCATGAAACTAAATCCATTTAGCCATAAGTGTAACAACATACCTATTGTGGAGATCTTAAAGAAGCAATATATCCAAATCCAACTAGATGTCCAATCAAGCAAGCCAATCAATCAATCAAGCAAACATTGATCATGAAAACATGTATAACACCTAGTTGTTACAATCTCATCCCAAACAACTCTTTATTGACTTTGGATACCTTTCTAGGGTTTCTAAGTCTCATTAGGATACATTAGGGTTCCTTAGATCAATTTCTCAAATGTTATCCTTTTTAGGTCAACAAACCCTAAAATAGCTTTTCTACTCATAAAAACCCTAACTGCTCAAACTATCCACATTAAGGATCTTTTATACTCAAATTGACTTAGGATCATTATATATCTGTTTATTCATGTATTTGAACACTTAAACCATTAAAAGTGATCATCGCCTAAATTACGATTTCTAAGCCCATTAAAGCATATTCATGTACATGGAACCCTAAATTAATCCAATTATGCATAAAGATTGTCTTTTTAGATCTAAATCTTCCTTTTATTAATAACATGTTAATATCGGCTTCAATTATCCAAAGAACATCATCAAATCCACTAATCAACAAAACTTAGGGTTTTCCATTAATAACACCATTTAAGGTGATATCTTTAAGTACTTTTTGAATTGCAAATAGAATTAGGCTTCAATAATATTTTAATAAAATAACTCGAATTTATCTGATCAAAATCAATATATTATATATTTTCATGTGAGTTACCAATAATTAGTCAGGCTTTTCTCAAGAAAATTACCTTTGGGCCAATAGCAAACCGCCACATCATCCTATTGATGTTTTATTCCCCCCTTTTCCATGTGGGTCCACTACGACCCAAGGATGTCCTCCACCAAGCACCACGCTGGGTGCAGCCTTCTTACTCGTTGATGTAGTACAAAGTCTCTTCTTCCCCTTCCCTCTCAAAAGTCAGGTCGGGTAGGTAGGTAATTTCAGTCCTCCTTCTTCAACCTCGTGAGTCGCCTACTGTGCGAAGCAACTCCCATAGACGGCCAACTCTTCAGTTGACTCTGTCCTTCTCTCACCCTTCTCACCAGGTGAAATCTTGGTATCCTCTTCCATGCTCCTCTGAAGTCACCCATGGCTTCAATTGCGCAAATCACAATCAAAGGCGGAAGAACCCACCTCCGACCCTCCGGCGAGATCCCTACATCATCAGGAGCAGTAGGCATGGTCCTCACTAAATTTTCTAGTGCTATCTTGCTCGCAGCACTCGGTCGAAGGCAAGGAACTTGTTTGTGGGGGTCCAAGGCCCCATATATATAGGCCTCCCTATGGATTCCGAGAAGTGTTTGAGTTCGAGATTGGGTAAAATTCCTAGAAGTGATGAAACTCTGAGAAAATAGGGGTAGATCAACTCCAATTGATCTCCCAAATTCATTGGAAAGATTTCCTGATCCAGATGTGCCTTGGATCGCAAGAGTTTTGACCGGGTACACCTGTACCCACTGTTCTCTATTTCGTAATCTTAAATGAAGAGTAGCCTCCATTGGATCTAGGATCCAACGGTTGTCATGCCATGCACCAAGAATAAATAAATTCTAATTAAGTTGAAAAATCATGACATCTATTGATATCCACTCACTTTAGGAAACTTTTAAAAATTCATATGTCCCAAACCACATATCGAATTAATACCAAATTTTAAAGGAAAGTCTTTGATGACTTTTACTACTTGTGTGCAAGGTTTGGGACTCGAATTTGAACGTATGAGAGACTTTTATTCATAAGCAAGTTATCACTTATTAAGGCATATTTTATGCATATTATCTCTCTCCTATTCTTTTATATTCTTAATTTGGATGCCTTCTACCATTAGAAACCTTGTGGATTCAAAATCTCATCCATGATGAGTCAATCATACATCTTTTCACATATTTCTCATATTGTCATCATTATCTCAAATTTCCATCTTATTAATGCATTATTTGATTTCTCCTTTTTCTTTTAATCATATTGGACTCATTAACATATTATGATCCATGAAATCACATGCACAAAGGAAATATTGCAAACAGAATCCATTCAATACGTATAATTCATACAATTCCCATACTCATACATTTATTGGGGAAATTGTATTTCCAACTATATGAACCCAAAATTGGGGTTGAAACAATCTTCTTCTTGAATACCCATTTGCACCATATGGGTTTTACCACTATAGGTGGATCCACCAAGGTCCATATATCATTGGTGTACATGGAGTCCATCTCATATCTCATGGCTTGTAGCATTTTATTAGTTGCTTATCCCTCAATAGCCTCATTATAGGTTGATGGTTCATTTGTCAGTATGTATGCCCAGAGAGCCAATCATATGATGATTGTGATGGTATATGACATAGAGTATTTGATTAATAACAATAAAGGTAAGCTTTCAATTCATTCTATTTCACTCAGTAATGAGATAATGAGGAAACATAATGAATGTCTAAAGAATGACAATTACTCAATGATGTATGTCTTCATGTACATGACTTGAACAATGAGATCTTATGGATGTTAAGAGTATGTACATTCTTATTATGTCCCTGATCAGATGTTATTATGGAAGGAATATAGACAATAGTAACACTAAAGAGTGGAGTGTGTGTTGGTTGGTGATAGAATCTCATCAGTCATGATGTGTGATATCAAACTAAACACATAGATACTTTTTAGGAAACGGTGTATCAGATAGACCCGCCCTGAGAATGAAACATTGAAACCATCATTGGTGGCCATATTCATCTGTCATACTGAAGAAAGTGATTGTGGTTCTTAGACCTAAAGTTACTATACTCATCACATGTCGTTCAGTGTACTTTGAAATCATCCACTGTGATCATGAATAAGGGTTACCATAAAGGTGATGATTGGATGCACTACGACACATGGGGGCTGACTGTACGTGATGTAGATGGGATTTATTCCACCTACTAGAGTATGATATCCTGGCCAATGGAAAATCAAGACTGAAATAAGCATGTGCATGGACATGTGAATCAATAAATGGTATTGAGGTCACATATATCTCATACAGTCTACTCTTGGTTCAAGGAACATAGATTGAACATTGAAAGGGTGAAAGTTCCATGTATTGAGTTCAATCTAGATATTAGAGACAAAGGAATCAGACAATTACTATGACACCTAACATAGATTGTAGGTTGAAGGTGTTCTCCAACTTTCAATTCACTTGGGTGGCACTGATGTGACACTAGTCACCGCTCTTTGTTGGTGATGTCCTAAACTATCTATGGACATTCACTGCCAACATGATATGGAACCTATAGGGTCACACAACACACGTAGGAATACACTTGGAATAGGAGTTTATCTGTGAATGATGTTTATGTATTTAATTAAACAACCAATTAATTAACTCGACTCAGAACCATCAAGTTCAACTATTGAACTAATTGGTTAGGGTTTTAGGATTATTGGAAATTGAATTGGCTAAAATCCGCATGACTCAGGACACCAATAGATTGGCTCATTGGGTGAACTGGTTGGCTCAGGGTTGGTGAGACGATTGGCTCACCTAGTGAACCAATTGGCTCAGTCAAGCCAGTCGAAGCTTCTGGTGATTTTCCCAATTCATGAGAATAGTTGATCATTTCACTTGTTCAATTCGATTGGGACAAGGAATTAATGATGGACATTAATTGGAGATGAATTGCAAATTCAATTATGATTGGGAAACATTGTGAAAGGATCGACTCATTGAGTGAACTGATCGACTCACTGTACCAGCCGACCGGTTCACCTATCGTAGGTTGCAAAATTTATGGAAATTATGGACCCCTATACTCTCACACATATTGGGAACCCAGACCCTAACCCCTCTTATAAATAGAAGAGTATCTTAGCCTTCCCAACACACATAATTGAGAATTAGTTGCTCTGACAATTATTGTCCTCTCTAGTTGTGGTAACCAATAGAGAGCCTGGTCTAGTCCTACTTATTAAAGGGAGGTACATCGAGGGAGAGAACAATTGAGAACAAATGTGGGAGAGCATGTTGGTTACTAGTACACCAACAGAAGGGGACAACTCGTTCCTATTTGTTCTAGTAGAATGATAGGAGTTTTAGGTGGTCTGTGTGGATTTCTCTAGAGGCATCGATACCTTTCCTGCTAGGAGGACAAAGTCAGCATGTAGTCTGTAGAGAAGTTATTGTTGTCACTGTCTGAGTATGTTGTCTACGGTGGAGACTAGGTCATGTTGCATATGAGTCCCAATGCAACTAGGAGTGCACGAATACTACAACGAGTTATAGTCACTGGACTTGCTCTAGGACCAGGTATGAACTCGTTAAACCATACTTTCTATTGCATAGCTATTGACGCGATCTTACTGTTTTGGGGAATATGGATAGATAATTTTTTTCTACTGCCTAATATGTGCCCATATTTCTCTACAGTGGTATCAGAGCCACGTCAATTTATTATCTTTTGGGATCATTGATATGATAGGTTTTTTTTGTTTTCATTATTTATTTATTTCATACAATGTGAATATGTGAAAATCCAATAAAAAACCACATATAATCCCAAACTTATATATATATATATATATATATGTGTGTGTGTGTGTGTGTGTGTGTGTGTGTGTGTGTGTGTGTGCGTGTGTGTGTGTGTATTTATATATATATATATATATATATATATATATATATATATATGTATATGTATGTATATATATGATACGATATATATGCAAATTACACATGTCACCCTAAAAGTGAGTTTTGATGGTAGATGTGTAGAGTGGTTATGGACAATAACCCTAATTATCTATGCATGGTGGTTGTGTGTTTATTTCCTATTTTCTCTCGGGTTGCATTATGAGCCTCTATCTTCTTCTTCCCAATGTAAAAGTATTATTCTTTCCTACCTTTGCTCCCCTCGAATGTAACTTGAGGTTTCTCGTTACCATGTAATAAGTTTAAGAGCAATAGAGTAGTTTCCTTTCTTGCTACGATGAAGATGACAATCAGCTTCAGGCAAGCCAGTCGTTTCATGTAACAAGCTGATGCTAGGGTTCTAAAGAATTTGTAAAAATTAATAATTATTAGATATTAAATGGAAAACCATCGCTCTGATACCAAATGTAATGAACCCACTTCTGGGTAACCCCAATTAAGGGAGACCAATAAGACGGAGGCGTTATCCCAAAATAGGATCAGTGGTTCTGCAAATAATCAAAAATAATTTATAAATTCTACTAAAGACTAAACTAAAAACTGGAATAAAAATTTCTTTTCAGAGGCCTTCAAAATTAGGTAACTGGGACTTCTACCCGAAGTAGAGTTCTATCTACCTAAATGCTCATGTATTATTTTAACTTTAATCTTCACAGGTGCCACTTTACTATTTGTCCAATTTGAGATAATACCTAAAGCGCCGACAAACAAAACGACGGTCAGTATAATGAGTTATATTGGTATGTGGGGGAACCAATAATATTGCATTTAATTGTAAGAACATATTGCAAGCAATTATGATTTAACAAAATAAACTTTATGTATTAAACATGACTACTCAATACTTACATACCCTAGCATCTGTAAAATTAATAATTATTAGAGATTAAATGGAAGGCCATCGCTCTAATACCAAATGTAATGACCCCGCTTCCCGATAACCCCCAATTAAGGGAGATGAAGAAGACGGAGGCGTTATCCCAAAACAGGATCAGTGGTTTTGCAAATAATAAATAATAATTAATAAATTCTACTAAAGACTAAACTGAAAACTTGAATAAATTTTTCCTTTCACAGACCTTCAAAATTAGGTAACTGGGACTTCTACCCGAAGTAGAATTCTATCTACCTAAATCCTCCTATATTGTTTTAACTTTGATCTTCACATGTGCCACTTTACTATTTGTCCAATTTGAGATAATACCTAAAGCGCCGACCAACAAAATGGCAGTCAGTATAATGAATTATACTGGTATGTGGCGGAACCAATAATCTTGCATTTAATTGTAAGAATATATTGCAAGAAATTATGATTTAACAAAACAAACTTTACATTTTAAACATGACTACTCAATCCTTACATACCCTAGCATATGTGTTGTCCCTGTAGTGGACATGGATACTACCTCCCATATGGTAGATCTCAGCTAACCCCATGATCCTACCTTACAGGTAGATCAATACATAGGGTCGTGGAGTCGTATGGTCCTACCCAATGGTAAACCAACACATCGACTCATGATAACCTGATGATCCTACCTCATGGGTAGACCATGTACTAGGTCATCCATCTCATTATCATCAAATCTACATAGGAGGACCAGGATGTGAACTAGTCATGCATGTATAATTATAGTGATAGTCATAGTCACTTTATAGTTGCATGAAATAAAAGTCAATCAAGCAATTATTTCCAAGAAACCGATAAAACCTCAGGAATTGCCATGAAACTAAAGCGATTTAACCATAAGTGTAACCACATACCTATTTTGGAGATCTCAAAGAAGCAATATATCCAAATCCAACTAGATGTCCAATCAAGCAAGCCAATCAAGCAAGCAAGCAAACATTGATCCTAAAAACATGTATAACACCTAGTTGTTACCATCTCATCCCAAACAACTCTTTATTGACTTGGGCTACCTTTATAGGGTTTCTAAGTCTCATTAGGATGCATTAGGGTTCCTTAGATCAATTTCTCAAATGTTACCCTTTTTTTGTCAACAAACCCTAAAATAGCTTTTATAATCATAAAACCCCTAATAGCTCAAACTATCCACATTAAGGATCTTTTATACTCAAATTGACTTTAGATCATTATATCTCTGTTTATTCATGGATTTGAACAATTAAAACCATTAAAAGTAATCATCACCTAAATTAGGGTTTCTAAGCCCATTAAAGCATATTCAAGTATATGGAACCCTAAATTAAACCAATTATGCATAAAGACCATCTCTTTAGATCTAAATCTTCTTTTTATTAATAATAGGTTAATATTGGCTTAGATTATCCAAAGAACATCATCAAAACCACTAATCAACAAACTTAGTGTTTTCCATTAATAACACCATTAAAGGTGATATCTCTAAGTATTTTTTTAATTGCAAATAGAATTAGGCTTCAATAATATTTTTAATAAATTCCTTGAATTTTTTTGATAAAAATCCATATCTTATTTATTGTCTTGTGAGTTACCAATAATTAGTTCGGATTTTCTCAAGAATATTACCTTTGGGCCAACAGCAAAGCGCCATGTCATCCTTTTGATCTTTTATTCCCCCTTTTCCACATGGGTCCGCTGCGACCCATGGGATGTCCGCCACCTAGCACCATGTTGGGCGCGGCCTTCTTACTCATGGATGTGGCAGAAAGTCTCTTCTGCCCCTTCTGTAAGGACCCTGACCTTCGTTTAGGGTTTACCCTGTTTGCTTTGCTTAATCCTGATGCTTAGTTGCTTGCTAATCACCTTTAGTGGTGATTAGGGTTTGTTGGTGCTTTGTTTAGAGTTGGAGGTGCTACTTGAAATTAACCCAAGTCTAGGGTTTGTGGGCAAGTTTGCCACCTTGAGATGTGTTCCTCTCTCTCTCCTTGCTTCCTCTAGTGTTGATAGGAAGGGTTGGGCTCGTTGCTTGAGTTCTTTTGGGCTTGGTTGAGCTTGTTGGGCCTTATGGTGCCTTGCCTTTGCTCCTTTGGACCTTGTGTCGGGCAAGAGGATGCTGGTGTTTCCCAGGGTTGTTTCGGCCATGGAGGTGGTGTGTCGTCCAGGTGTGTCACCCATGGATCTTTGACCTTCTTTGACCTCGTTTGTGTCACCACTAGTGGACACTTGGTGCTTGGTGCTTGCATGTGGCAATGGCCTTAGACATGTGTTTAAGACATGTTAGAGTGATGGCCATGATCATGGACAAGTGTCCCTAGGTGGGCGACACCTTGCTTTTCTCTACCTTGGTTTCTCCTCCATCCCCTTCTATATATGTGTTTCCTTTCCCTTTCTAAGAATCCCTTTATTTCCTTAGTCTCCCTCTCCCTTGGTGCACGACACACTCCCTTCTCTTGCAAGCTTGGTGGCCGATCCTTCTTGGAGTCTCCTTCTTCCTCTAGTGGTGGCTGAACCCTAGAGTGATTTGCTCTCCTTCTTCCTTGGTGGTGCTTGGAGCTTGGATCTAGGAGCTTGGAGCTTGCTTAAGGCAGGTTACATAACTCCTAACCCTAACTACATTACCATCTTCTATGTTCTTGTTTATATGTTGCTTATGGTCGGCTATACATGTTGTTAGTTTAGTTCCTTACTTAAGTTGTTTTTGTTGGCCGAACCTGTGTTCTAGGGTTTCTTGGTGAGCAATACTCCTTTCTCTCCTTGGTCTAGAGGAGTGAGCTTGAGTTCTAGTAGCATGGGCAATACCCCTCTCTCGTTTAAGTTGAGAGGTGAGCTTGTGTTCTAGTTGCTTGAGCAACACCCTCCTCTCACCATGGACTTGAAAGGTGAGCTTTGTGGTGGTTGTTCCTTGTGTTGCTTGATTGGTGATAAGGGATGTGCAAGACCCCTCTCTCTTAGTTTGGTTAGAGGTGAGACATCTTCTTGATCCATTAGGGTTGGTAACCTTGTGCTTGGGGTTGACGTCGACCTTGTGGAGGGGCATCTTGACCGTTATGATCTTGGGGGAGGTGCTGCCTGATACCCCTCTTGTCCTAGAGTTGTGGACGATATGTTGTGGTGGTTGTGATCGGCGATATACCCTGGTCCCTGACCTTGTGACGGGCGTCACCAGGGGTCCCTGTCTTGTGTGTGTATCAGGCATCACCCCTTGATGGGTAACATGCCCGATACCTTAGTCTCTGTGATGGTTTGACTTCATTGTACGTTGAGGTTTTTAGCTTGTTAGCTAGTTGGTGGTGTAGTGTCGGGCATCCCATAATAGGTCCTTGCTGCCCGATACACCTTGCCTAAGGAGGTAGCCTTGTGGCCGTTGCCATGGAGCATGACACCCCGTTGCACGATACGTTTCTTTGGTTAGTTGCACGCTCAGTTTCCATTACCCTTGATGTCGATGGAGTGTTGCACAATACCACAGTGCACAACACTGGTGAGTGCATGATATGCCTGACGCAGCATTGCCCGTCTTGAGAGGCACGGTAGGTGTGGCTGCAAAACATGTTTGGTTCCCTGATGCATAACGCCCGTGCACGACACAGCGTTGCGCGTCACCCTTGTGCTGGCTAATAGGCACTGGTGTGCCTGGCCGATATGTGCTGACCATTATGGGTTGGACGATAGATGAGGGTGCTCTGCCCGATATCACCTGTGGTGAGGGTAGTGGGTGCTTTTAGTGAGGGTCATGTTCCTTATGGATAACGATATGTTATACGTTGTTCCTGCAAATCACATTTAGTTATGATGGTGGCCCTTGATATGTTTGATGGTAATTGTTATGGTGGAACTCATCTATGTAACTTAACATGACTTTACATATGTATGTGATCATCTTGACATTATGTACATTGCTAAGGAAATGATAAGCATGTAATACGCTTCGCTTAATGATATAACCTATGCTTATGATCACAGGTTAAGACATGAATGATAAAGCATATATGATCTTTCTGTTAGTCTATGATGATTGCCCATACGAACCATGCAGGTGTTCCATGCAGTTGCATAGCCAGGTCAAGGGCTATGAGGTATATGTAATTGAATAACACTGCTTGAATAATTACTCTTGATGATGAGGTATCATATATGATGTGTTTGGTCTGAGGACCTAAGTTTGACTAAAGTACCTAAGATGATGAGAATGCCTTGAGAGGCAATTACACTATGTGATAAGGGATTGAGATCCCATGGAAATGTGATGATCCTTGAGATGGATCTAGATGATTGGCAAGAGGCCAAGTGATAACATGTAATGTTGGATCATTGTGATGGATCAAATGATGTTGATTACACTAAAAGAATGAAATTGAGTTTTATGTTGTTTATTCTTGGTATAGTTTGCATGTTATACAACTTGGTTGAATCTTGCAATCCACATAAAAGATACTAATTAATCATAGTGGAATATATCATGTAGTTGCCCTGGCCATAGATCCATCATCGTCAGGAGCTGGTGATGGTGAAACGGGTTCTCCTACGGGTTAACTCAGAGCGCATATTGTTGAGTATGCGATGTTTCTCCTAGCCTAAAGTGAGGAAGTAAGAGTGCAACTTCGGTTGTAGACTCCAGGGTGCGGATTCAGGCTCGTAGCCTAAGTGTGTGAAGAGCATGGTGAACAGGACCATGGCTCATGATATGTGATATGGGAGCATGAATGTGTTCATGGCTCAGAGCACGGTGAACAGGCCCATGGCTCAGTTTCACTAGCGCTGATACCTGTACTGAGGTGGGCTAGGCAGAGGGTAGCCTGACGCTATGGCTGAGGCCACTTAACGACGAGACTGCGGTCCTGCTTTGGTTCTCGTGCACTGACCACGAGGTGGGAGGTCGTGGAGTCCGGCTCTTCCATTGACCTTGTATGGCACCAGCTCCGGGTTTCGCATTCGTTGGTTGGGTTTGAGCGGTACGGCTCACTTCCTCAGGGCATAATAATACGTAATCCAGCCGTATAGTATTTACTGCTTAAGGCAAAACACGGAACATTGGTTGAGGCCTTGCTTATGTAGTTAATCTTGTTATACTTTGCAGTTACTTATACGTTTTGTGATATGTGGTAAGACCTTATAATTCTTAGTTAATCATGTTCCATAAAGAAATACTTGGATATATGCCTTCCATACATCCTGGTAAGCTTGACGGTATGAATAGCTTTACTTTATAAACTGCTCTTGTTATACCTCTTATCAGTTATCTATTGTTGTTGTTTTATCCTTCTGGGGTTTTGTAGTTTTGACTGGGAGTTATGTTTCTCGCTGGGACTGTGTGTCTCACCACGCTGGTTTACACCCCTTTTAGGTGTTCGAGCTAGACGTGGTGGTGGTCGCGGAGTTGCAACCGAGTAGCAAGACGAGTAGTAGAAGGCAAGAGATGGATATGTTGCTATTTTGGATGTTTTGTAGTAGAGTCTTAGAGTCATCCCTGTACTCTCAGGTCCTTGGAGGTGTTTTGACGTCGTTTTACAATGTATAGCTGTTGATGTTTCGTATATCCTGATGCTGGCCAGATGTGGGCCTTTATGCATGTATAAATAGGTGATGAACTCATGTGATGAGGGAACAACTGATCCTTTAATCTGTGGACACGTATCTGATCTTGTATATGTTTCTGTAACATGTTTCCTTGCAGGATGAGGACTTAAATGTAATAGTTTCTCGGTTTATCAACTTTCCGCAATCGGTTTTAATTAACCCGTGTTTTGATAATCTGTGGTTATGGTGATTTCCGCATGTTTTCGTGTAACACCTTGCTGTCTGTGTGATAGCGGGATGTGTTGCCACACCTCCCCTCTCAAAAGCTAGGTCAGGTAGGTATTTCGGTCCTCCTTTCTTCTACCTCGCTAGTCGCCAACTACGCGAAGCAACTCCCATGGACTGTCAACTCTTCAGTTGACTATGTCCTTCTCTCACCCTTCTCACCAGGTGAAAGCTTGGTATCCTCTGCCATGCTCCTCTGAAGCCGCCCATGGCTCCAATTACACAGATCACAATCAGAGGTAGAAGAACCCACCTCCGACCCTCCGGCGAGATCCATGCATTGTCAAGAGTGGTAGGCATGGTCCTCACTAAAATTTCTAGTGCTATCTTTCCCGTAGCACTCAGCCGAAGGCAAGGAACTTGTTTGTCGCTCCGCTGGGGGTCCATGGCCCCATATATATAGGCCTCCCTATGGCTGTCGAGAAGCTTCTGAGCTTGAGATTGGGTAAAAGTCCTAGAAGCGATGAAACTCTGAGAAAGTACGGGTAGATCAACTCAGATTGATACCCCGAATTCATTGGAAAGATTTCCTGATCCATATGTGCCTTGGATTGCAAGAGTTTCGACCGGTTAGACCTCTACCCACTATTCTCTATTTCCTAATCTTAAACGAAGAGCAGCCACCATTGGATCTAGGATCCAACGGCTGTCATGACATGCGCCAAGAACAAATAAATTTCGATTAAGTTGAAAAATCTAGACATTTATTGATATCCACTCACTTTAGGAAACTTTTAAAAATTCATATCTCCCAAACCACATATCCAATTAATACCAAATTTTAAAGGAAAGTATTTTATGACTTCAACTACTTGTGTGCAAATTTTGGGACTCAAATTTAAAGGTATGGGAGACTTTTATTCATAAGCAAGTTATCACTTATTAAGGCATATTTTATGCATATTCTGTCTCTCCTATTCTTTTATATTCTTAATTTGGATGCCTTTTACCATTAGAAACCTTGTGGATTTGAAATCTCATCCATGTTGAGTCAATCATACATCTTTTCACATATTTCTCATATTTTCATCATTATCTCAAATTTCCATCTTAATAATACATTATTGATTTCTCCTTTTTCTTTTAATCATATTGGACTCATTAACATATTATGATCCATGAAATCACATGCACAAAGGAAATATTGCAAAGGGAATCCATTCAATACATATAATTCATACAATTCCCATACTCATACATTTATTGGGGAAATTGTATTTCCAACCATATGAATCCAAAATTGAGGTTGTTATAATCTTCTTATTGAATACCCGTTTGTACCCTATGGGTTTTACCACTGTAGGTGGATCTAACAAGGTCCATATATCATTGGTGTACATGGAGTCCATCTCATATCTCATGGCTTGTAGCATTTTATTAGTTTCTTATCTCTCAATAGCCTCATTGTAGGTTGATGGTTCATTTGTCTATATGTATGCCCAGAGATCCAATCATATGATGATTGTGATGGTATATGACATAAAGTATTTGATTAATAACAATAAAGGCAAGGTTTCAATTCATTCTATTTCACTCAGTAATGAGATAATGAGGAAACATAATGAATGTCTAAAGAATGGCAATTACTCAATGATGTAGGTCTTCAAGTACGTGACTTGAACAATGAGATCTTACGGATGTTAAGAGTATGTACATTCTTGTTATGTCTATGATCAGATGTTACTATGGAAGGAATATAGACAACAGTAACACTAAAGACTGGAGTGTGTGTTGGTTGGTGATAGAATCTCATCAGTGATGATGTGTGATATCAAACCAAGCACATAGATACTTGTTAGGGAACATTGTATCGGATAGACCCATCTTGAGAATGAAACATTGAAACCATCATTGGTGGTCATAGTCATCTGTCATACTAAAGGTGGTGATTGTGGTTCCTAGACTTGAAGTTAGTATACTCATCACATGTCGTTCAGTGTACTTTGACATCATCCATTGTGATCTCGAATAAGGGTTACCATAAAGGTGATGATTGGATGCACTACGACACATGGGGGCTGACAGTAAGTGATGTAGATGGGATTTATTCCTCCTACTAGAGTTTGATATCCTAGCCAATGGAAAAGCAAGATTGAGAAAAGCATGTGCATGTACATGTGAATCAATAAATGATATTGAGGTCACGTATATCTCATATAGTTTACTCTTTGTTCAAGGACCATAGATTGAACATTGAAAGGGTGATGGTTCCATGTATTGAGTTCAAACTGGATATTAGAGACAAAGGAATTAGACAATCACTATGACACCTAACATATATTGTAGGTTGAAGTTGTTCTCCAACTTTCAATTCACTTGGGTGGCACTGATGTGACACTAGTCATCGCTCGTTGTTGGTGATGTCCTAAACTATCTATGGACATTCACTACCAGCATGATATGGAACCTATAGGGTCACAAAACACACATAGGAATCCACTTGGAATAGGAGTTTATCTGTGAATGATGTTTATGTATTTAATTAAACAACCAATTAATTAACTCGACTCAGAACCATAAAGTTCAACTATTGAACTAATTGGTTAGGATTTTAGGATGATTGGAAATTGAATTGGTTGAATTATGCATGACTCAGGACACCAACCGATTGGCTCACTTGGTGAACTAGTTGGCTCAGGGTTGGTAAGACGACTAGCTCACCTAGTGAACCAATTGGCTCAGTCAAGCCAGCCAAAGCTTCTGGTGATTTTCCCGATTCATGAGAATAGTTGCTCATTTCACTTGTTCAATTTGATTGGTACAAGGAATTAATGATGGACATTAATTGGAGATGAATTGAAAATTCAATTCTAATTGGGAAACATTGTGAAACGATCGGCTCATTGAGTGAACCGGTTCACCTATCGTAGGTTGCGAAATTTATGGAAATTCTGGACCCCTCTACTCTCACACATATTGGGAACCCAAACCCTAATCTCTCCTATAAATAGATGAGTATTGGGGCCTTCCCAACACACACAATTGAGAATCAGTTCCTCTGACAATTATTGTCCTCTCTAGTTGTAGTAACCAATAGAGAGCCTGATCGAGTCCTACCTATTAAAGGGAGGTACATCAAGGGAGAGAACAACTGAGAACAATTATGGGAGAGAAAGTTGGTTACTAGTATACCAACAGAAGGGGGACAACTCCTTCCTATTTGTTCTAGTAGAATGATAGGAGTTCTAGGTGGTCTGTGTGGATTTCTCTAGAGGTGTGGATACCTTTCCCGCTAGGAGGACAACTTCATCTTGTAGTCTATGGATAAGTCGTTGTTCTCACCGTATGAGTTTGTTGTCTACGGTGGAGACCAAGTCCTGTTGCATATGAGTCCCAATGCAACTAGGAGTGCACGGCTACCGCAACAAGTTATAGTCACTAGACTTGCTCCAAGACCAGGTACGAACTCGTTAAACCATCCTTTCTATTGCATAGCTATTGATGCGATCTTACTATTCTGGGGAATATGGATAGATAAATTTTTGTTTCTGCTGCCTACTATGTGCCCATATTTCCCTACAGTGGTATCAGAGCCACGTCAATTTACTATCTTTTGGGATCATCGATATGTAGGATTTTTGGTTTTCATTGTTTATTTATTGCATACAATGTGAATACATGCAAATCCAATAAAAAACCACATATATTCCCAAACTTATATATATACCTATATATATATATATATATATATATATATATATATATGTATGTATGTATATTTTTATATATATGTATATATATGATACGATATATATGCAAATTACACGTGTCACCCTAAAAGCGAGTTTTGATGGTAGATGTGTAGCGTGGTTATGGACAATAACCCTAATTATCTATGCATGGTGGTTGTTTGTTTATTTCCTATTTTCTCTCGGGTTGCATTATGAGCCTCTACCTTCTTCTTCCCAATGTAAAAGCATTATTCTTTCCTACCTTTACTCCCCTCGAATGTAACTCGAGGTTTCTCATTACCATGTAATAAGTTTAAGAGTAATAAAATAGTTTCCTTTCTTGCTACGACAAAGATGACAATTAGCTTCAGGCAAGCTAGCCATTTCATGTAACAAGCCGATCGGTTAGAGGATTGAGGACGGTAGATCATGGGAGGAGTGAAACAACCGACTGATGGGTCCAACCAACCATTTGGAAGGATTCCTGACACTGACTGGATAGGAGGCCAACCGATCATTTCAAGAGATCAACCGACTGGCCAATAGGTAAGACGAACAGTTCAAGGGTTGAATCGATCTGTCTGTATTGGCAAGCATAGATCTACACTAACAATAGGTTTTTGCATGTGATGTAGACCCTAAGTTGTGGTAATTCATTGTGGCTCCAAAGATTTATAGTAGTATGGCTATAACCATCGCTTTTTGTTTTGTATTACATGTCTATGTTGTAGGATATATCATGTATATGATGTGTACTATGTATAAGTAGTGATTGGATAAAATATATGTATTATTATATATATACAAACTCCCTCAAATAAAATATTAAGTCTTAGATGTTTTCTATGAGCATAACACATGAAAATCGTGATCGACTAAGCATGGGCATCCCAAGGGTGATGTGCGTCTATCTTGTGGAAGTGTGATGGAATAATGTGGGCCTTCCAAGCAAGGTGCATTATTATCATGTTGTATGTTAGGTTAGGCTTAATTGTGTGACCTTAATGATTGACTATGGCTGCTGGTATTGGTCGGGTAATAGTTGGATTATTTTAGATCTTGGCTCACTAGAAAATTATATGTTGTAGTATTTTGAATTAATATATGAGGGATATCAATTTGAATAAAATAGTGAGAGAGATAATTAATTAAAGACCTAATTAATACAGTCAATGTTAATCAAATCAAATCAAATCAAAAATGATTTTTGACAAAATTGCAAATTCTTTTGTAGAGTCAACTGGAAACACACAACAATAATGTTTCTACACGATCGGTCCTTGAGAAGGACAAGTTAAATGGGAATAACTTCCATGAGTGGTTCAAGATGCTGAGAATTGTTCTCACATAGGAGCACAAGCTCTATGTCCTGGAGACACCTGAGCCAGATGAACCCCTTCCGACTACACCTAAGGCTGACAGGGATGCTTACAAGAAGAAACTGAAGATGTCATTGATGTCAAGTGCCCGATGCTATGCTCCATGAACTATGATTTGCATAGGCAGCATGAGAACATGGATGTTATTGAGATGGTCACACATCTTAAGAACATGTTCCAAGATCAGGCAAGACAGGAGGGATTTGTTGTCTTTAAGGCACTATTCAATTGTAACATGGTAGAAGGAAATCTAGTTGGTCCTCATGTGCTCAAGCTCATAGGGTATGTGGAAAACCTTGCTAGACTGGGATTCCCCTTAGGTCAAGAATTGGCCACTGATGTAATTCTACAGTCCCTACCAAAATCATGTGATTGGTTTGTCATGAACTACAACATGAATGACCTTGACAAATCATTGACAGAGTTATTAGCCATGTTGAGAATAGTTGAGACACAAATGAAGAAAGACAACCCCAAGTATGTGATGATGATTAGCAAGACAAAGGGAAGGTCTAAAGGCAAAGGCAAAGGTAATAAGAGTTCTAAAGCTATCCAGAAGACCAAGTCTTCAGATCTCAAGGCAAAGGGAGGATAAAGAAGAGAGGCGATTGTCACCATTGTCACCAGCTTGGACACTGGAAAGGGAATTGCCTTCTCTTCCTAGAGGAACTAAAGAAAAAGAAGGAAGGGGTAGAGGCATCTACTGTAGGTATAAATGTTATAAGATAATTTTAAATTACTTCTTCATAATGCTATGTGATACTAGATGTACATCTGACATACGTTGATGTGTAGGATCTGAAAAGAAGTAGAGCCTTTATGAAAGGGCAAGGGTGGAATATGTAGAGCAAGAGTTTCTGCAACTTTGTTCTACAATTAGAATTTATCTTATCCCATTGGGCATGTAATAGAGTTAGTTGAACTACTATTTCATTATCTCATAATAGAAACATTTTACTTTATGCATATTGTATGACAAGGATGATAAATCAATAAAAAGTTAATAATGCTACTATTTCAAAGATATCAATTCCCCAAAAATCTATTGATCTTTATATAAAAGGATCTAAAGATGAATGTTAAAAATGTAAATACCAAAAGAATTATAATTGATAACTCAAACAATCTTTAGCATTGTCATCTTGGGCACATGTATAAGAAATACATATCTAGAATCCATATTGATGTTTATCTAGACTCTTTTAGTTATTGACAACAAGAGACATGCAAGTCTTATTTATGAGCAACATGACAAACTACCTCTCACAAGGTGTAGTGGAGAGGGCAATCACTCTATTAGACCATGTACATATTGATGTATGAAGATCTTATAGAATACATGCTACAGATCATTGTTTGTACTTCGTTATATTCATTGATGATATCAGTTGATACATAGTTTGTATTTGGTGAAATACAAACATGAATCGATTGAAGTGTTCAAAGAGATTATAAATGAAGTATAACTTTGATAAAAGTATTAAGAAACTTTGATATGATTAAATGTTGAAATACTTCACAATCAAGAATTTGAGTACCTTCTGGAGAAACTATGATAATGTATCATGAGTTAAATCCACCTAAGACATAATGATGTGTCAGAAAGAAGGAATCACATCATGATCAGTCATGACATGATTATCATTTAATCTATTATTATAATCTCCATATGGATAGATACTTAACACTAAAACAATGAACTGTCATTAATGGTTTGAAAGACATCATATGAGATATGATATGGGAATGCCCCGATATGTCTTAAGGATAGAAACTATTATAAAGAAAGTAGTTTCTTAAGAGGTTTATCCATAGAGCATAATTGTTGAATGCTACCTTTAATCCAAATCCAATAATAAAAGGCTTTTTTTGTTAGTATAATTAAGTTCCAAAAGAATCAGTGGGAGTAAAAGTAGAACTCAAAAGCTTCAAGGTCAACAAGAAGGTACAACAAGAACAAGTGAGATTCACAAATTATTGTGGAATCTCAAGTTCCTCATGTAAACAGAATCTCATAGTTCTAGTAGAACACATCTGAGATTGAAAGATTGTGAATCCAACAACTCAGATAGGTTGATCATGAGATGATGAGCCAACAAATCAACTAGAAGTTGTTGAGAACCAGAATATGAGAAGTGTCTTAAGGAAATTATGGAGTCCATGTACACTAACAAGGTATGACATTGGTAGTACCACCTGAAGGGGTGAAACCCAAAGGGTGCAGTTGGGTTTCATTTGCAGAGACTGACATGGATAACCTAAATGGAAAAATTGGTTGCAAAGATTTTCTAATCAATTTAAATTGTTGAACATGAAGAAATTCCTTCACCAATTGTCATGATTGTTATTGCAGCTTGTATAGACTATGAGATTTGTCATATGAAGATTAAAATTGCATTCCTCAAAAGGAATATATGATAGAATGTGTATGTGACATGACCTAAAGGTTTCATAACTTCATGCATGCAATTAAAGACTATAAGATACCAAGTTCAAACAACCATCTCAAAGATAGGATCTTTTAACCTGCAAGCTAGTCAAAGAGTTTGACTTGAGCCAAGATAAAAATGAAATATGTGATTACAAAAGATTTAGTGGGATCATATATGAATATTCCACATGATGATGAATAAAATATGATACGAATATTGAGCTATGGCATGGAAAAAACCTTCAAAAATGAGGGATTAGGTGAAAAATCCCATGTGATAGCGATTAAGATCTATAGAGATAGTTCTTGAAAGTTTCATAACCTAACTATGAGCACATATAATAGCAAGATGATGAAAGAGTTCAGTGTGAAAGATTCAATGAGAGAGAATCTGGGATTAGTTTCTCAAGCATCCAATGTTCCAATTCTTGTGAAGAATGGAAAGACCGAGTGAGATGCCATGTGCATTAGCAATTGGATCTATCATGTATGCTAAGTTACTCATCCCATTAGTGTTGTATGTATCAGACCAGCCAAGATGACATTAGTTTCCAATGAGAGTCATTGGAATGTCATTAACAAATATCCATTAGTACTTGAGAAGAGCTAAAGTATTAGTTGCTAAGATCATGGCATGGAAGAGTTGGGTGTAAAGTTACACCGATGCAAGCTTCTGAAATGACTGTGTGACCACAATAAAAAATATGTTTGATTTAATAAAAGAGGTTGTAAGCTGGAAGAGTTCTGAACTAAAATCCATTAATTCAATTCTACAATAGAAGTTGAGTATCCTAGTGTTATGAACACAAGAGTGGATACTATATGGATCTATAAGTTCATATGATGAACTTAAAGATGTTGTAACCATTCATGACACAGTAGAGATACTATGACAAACAATGGAGCTAATGGTTAGGCAAGGAATATTAGATACCATATTACAACAGTTCTGTGTGAGAAATCATATAGTGAAGAGATAAGGAACATGCAATATACATATCGAAAGAAAAGTGTTGCTAACCTGCTGATTAGCACTTACACAACAGAAACATGATGGACATGTTGAAATCAATAAGAATGAGATTCCTGGGTGATTGGCTCTAAGTGCAAGTGGGAGTTTGTTGGTATGTATGCCCAGAGAGTCAATCATATGATGATTGTGATGGCATATGACATAATGGATTTTATTGATAACAACAAAGGAAAGATTCCAATTCATTCTGTTCCACTCAGTAATGAGATAATGAGGAAACATAATGAATGTATAAAGAATGACAACTACTCAATGACGTATGTCTTCAAGTATGTCACTTGAACAATGAGATCATGTCAATGTTAAGAGTATCATTCTTGTTATGTCCCTGGTCGGATGTTACCGTGGAAAGCAGATAGACAACATCAACACTAAAGATTGGATTGTGTGTTGGTTTATGACATAATATCATCAATCATGATATGTGATATCAAACCAAGCACATAGATACTTGTTAGGGAAAAGTGTATCGGACAGACCCACCTTGACAGTGACACATGGAAACCATCATTGGTGGTCATAGTCATATTTCATAGTAAAGGTGGTGATTGTGGTTCTTAGGCTTGAAGTCACTACACTCATCACATGTCGTTAGGTGTACTTTGACATCATCCATCGTGATCCTATATCAGGGTTACCATAAAGGTGATGAATGGATGAACTATGAAACATGGGGCTGACTGTGAGTGATGTAGATGGGATTTGTCCTCCTACTGGAGTTAGATATCTTAGGAACTTGATAAATGAGACTAAGAAAAGCATGTGCATGCACATGTGAATCAATATATGATATTGAGGTTACATATATCCCAAACAGTCTGCTCTTGGTTCAAGGAATATAAATTGAACATTGAAAGGGTGATGATTCCATGCCTCGAGTTCAATCTAGATATTGAAGACAAAGGAATTAGATAATCACTATAACACCATACATAGATTGTTGGTTTAAGTTTTTCTCCAACTTTCAATTCACTTGGGTAGCACTGATGTGTGACTAGGAACTGCTCTTTGCTTCTGATGTCATAAACTAGCTATGGACATTCATTGCTAACGTGATATGGGACCTATAGGGTTACACAACACACATAGGAATTCACTTAGAATAGGAGTTTATCCATGATTGATGTTTAAGTTGATTACTAAATATGTTTAGGAATTCAATTAAATAACAAATTAACTGACTCGACTCTGAATCATCAAGTTCAAGTGTTGAACTAATTGGTTAGGGTGTCAGGTTGATTGGAAATTGAATTGATTAAATTTTTCATGACTCAAGATAGGGTTGGTGAGGTGACTGGTTCACCTAGTGAACCAATCGGCTCAGTCAATCCAGCCAAAGCTTCTGGTGATTTCCCAATTCATAAGAACAGTTGACAGTATCACTTGTTCAATTCGATTGGTACAAGGAATTAATGTTGAACATTAATTGGAGACAAATTGCAAATTCAATTGCAATTGGAAAATACTATAAAATAATTGGCTTAGTGAGTGAACCGATCGGCTCACTGTGCCAACCGACCGGTTCACTAGTGAACTGACCAGTTCATCAGTTGTAGGTTGCGAAATTTATGGAAATTCCAGACCCTTCTACTCCCACATAGACTGGTAATCCAGACCCTAACCCCTCCTATAAATAGAGGGGTACTGGGGATTCCCAACACACACAATTAAGAATTAGTTGCTCTAACAACTGTTGTCCTCTCTATTTGTGGTAACCAATAGAGAGCATGAGCAAGCCCTATCTGTTAAAGGGAGGGAAAGCGAGGGAGAGAACAATTGAGAACGATTGTGGGAGAGAAAGTTTATGACTAGTACACCAACAGAAGGGAACAACTCCTTCCTTTCTATCCTAGTAGAATGACAAGAGTTCTAGGTGGTCCGTGTGGACTCCTCTAGAGGTGTGGATACTTTTCCCAATAGGAGGGCAACGTCAGCCTACAGTCTGTGGAGGAGTTGATGATGTCACCATTTGAGTTTGTTGTCTGTGGTGGAGACCAAGAGCTACTACAAATGATTATGAGTGAAACCATGAGTGCATGACTACTACAATGATATATAGGCATTGGACTTACTCTAAGACCATGTATGAACTTGTTAAACCATCCTTTCCATTGCATAGTTATTGATGCGATCTTATTGTTCTGGGAAATATGGATAGATGAATTTTTGCTTCTATTGCCTACTCTGTGCCCATATTTCCCTACCTCATTATCATCAATGACTAATACATTGTCTTCTTGAGGCATGAGAAATCCATATCTATTAGGTTCAAGACATGCCCTACTAGACCTTCAAGGTTCTTGTGTCACATGAACTTGAGATTCCGCAATAGTTTGTGGTTCCTCTTGTTTCTTATCAACCTCCATAGGTTCAATGTTATCTTGTTGGATTTTAACTTCATCTAGTTCTATTTTCCTCCCACTAGTTCCTCTAGAAATGTTCCCTTCTGAGGAATACAACATGTACTTGCAAGAAATGCTTTGTTATCATATGGAATATAAGTCATATCCCTTAGTTTCTTTAGGATACCCAAAAAAATGACATTTGTCATATTTGGGTCCAATATTATCAGAAAACCTTTTTCCTGACATAATCTTCACATCCTAAAATCCTCAGAAAAGAAAAATTGGGACGTCTCCCAGTCTATATCTCATATGGTGTCTTTTTAGCTGATTTAGAAGGTATGTGATTAAGTGTAAATGATGAAGTTTCTAGAGCATATCCCCAAAAGGAAGTTTGATGAACAACAAAACTCATCATGGATTGTATCATGTACATTAGGGTATGATTCATTCATTCTAATCTACCATTGTGTTGATGTGTTGTAGGTGGAGTTCATTGTGAGACAATACCACAATCCCTCATATGGGCCTCAAACTTTTGTCTTAAGTATTCACCACTTTTATCTGATCAAAGTGTTTGAATTCTTTTCAAGTTTATTTTGTACTTCATTTTAACCCCTTAAACTTTTCAATGGGTTCTGACTTAAGTTTCATTAGATAATAATAGCCAACTTAATTGATTCATCAATAAATGTAATGATTTACCAGTATCCACCTCTGGAATTTGTGCCAAAAGGACCACACACATCGATATGTATGAGTCCTAACACACCACTTGTCCTTTCTGTGTTTCTAGTAAAAGGCACTTTTTTCATCTTACCTAACAAATAAGATTCACGTCTCAATTTATTCAAAATCCAATGAGTCTAGGTATCTATCTTTAAGGAGTTTAGAAATGTGCCTCTTATTTATGTGGCCTATACAACAATGTAATAGATATTTTTTTTGGTAATCCTATTTTTTAGATCTTGAGACACATATCTATAACATAAATACTAAAAGGCCAATCCTCCTTTCACCAATTGCCTCTATTAGGCACACCCCCTTTTTCTTCAAGTGAAGTAGATTTTGGCATGCCTTAAAACCTCTCTTTGGAATTTAATTTACCATGGTTGACCATCAACAAAGAATTGGGCTTGTCTTTCATTTGTCTATCACCTATTCTCAACATGTAAATTAGATTTATTAATGGCGTAACAATGTTTTTGATGTTGTTGTTCATGAAAAATTGTTTGTATGAATATGGAAACTATTACAAACTCATATCTATAACCAACTCTTGGCCCAAAGAAAATCTCATTCTTGAAAGACTTTTCACACACATAATTATCTTGAGTACATGACGTCCAACTGAATCACCTTTTGCGGTTTTGCACTTAAATAGTGTCTTGGAGACATCATATGTCTCTTTCCTTGCTTATTCTAGATACATGTTCTTAATATGTCTTATCTTTCAATAACATCCATGTTCTCATGTTTCTTCTAAAGCTCATGATTCATGGAGAAAAGCATAAGGCATTTGATGTCCATTGTGTCAATAAAAAGGTCATTCTGAGCTTCCCTTTCCGCTCTAAGCACATCTAGAGTTGGTTCATTAGGTAATAGTGTGTCCAGGACATAGGCTTGCACTCATGTGTGAGAACAATTCTTAGTGTCCTAAACTATTCATTGAAGTTATTCCCATTTAGTTTTTTTTCCTTTTCAAGGATAGATTGCAGCAAGAAAGGACTATTTATATTTTCCATTGATTTACATAGAAAATTATTTGCATGGGTCAATTAATTAATTTGAAAATTATTTTTATTTCAAAATATATGATTTTATGGAATGAATTTGGAGTTTAATTAATTATTCTCCCACTTTTTATTTCAAATTAATATTTCTCTCTACTAATCTATAATAATATAGCAAGAAATCTTCTAGTGATTCAAGATCCAAAATACATTAAATCATAACTCAATTAAAGTTGACGCACACAACTTAATTATTATGGTGGGTAACAATTACCTATTGCGTTTGTATAGGTTTTTGCACAACTCTATGTTGTAACCATATTTATGCCTCTTGTGTTTAGTCCCAATAAGGTCACCTAGTTAAGTCAGACCCAAAAGCCAATGCAATAGAACATGTACTATAATTGGTAGACCCACATATATATTCTAACACTTCCATGAGATACATAGTGAACCACGTGTTGGTGTGCCCACACTTTTTCAATCAAGCTTTTCATGTGTATCTATTATTGGAAATTATCTAAGTATTTATATTTATATTTGGATAATAAATATTTACATATATATATCCACGAACAACATACTTATAAAATGTATCCTATAAACATTATTCTAACAATCCATGATCAAAATCATGTAACATATAACATTCATTATGTCCATACTAACATAATCCATTGGAACCACAAAGGATTACCATCCACCTATGTCCTATTGCACCACATGAATTTTAAACTTGCATTTGTGTAGAATAAAGGTTTCATGGATGGTCCTTGAATCTTCATGGTTGCCTTGTCACACCAAGTCTTGTAGGGCCTATTCCATCCCTTCTCTATTACATGATATGTAGAAACTCGAGTTACATTCAAGAGGAGTAAGGAGTTATATAAACTATTACATGTAAACTAAAAACAAGGAGGCTTGACATGCAAGTTGGATACTAATCAATTATAAAAGGTTCTATCCATATCTAGCACATAAAAGGGTATTGACCATAACCATGCACACATCGACCAAACAAAACAAAATATTTTTTCAATATAAGCATCAATGATTTATGAATATACCATATCTTATGCGCTCCAAGAGCGGGTGGGGAAGGAGTTGTCTTTCTATTAGCAACATGCTAGTGTTGCACAACCTGTCCCCTCCCCTTCATTCCTTGATGGTAAATAGGGCTAGTCAAAAGGCCTCCCAAAGGTTCCTCTTTTTTCTTAGGAGAGTTGCCTCTCAAGAGTTTTTGAAAATGGTATTAGACACATGTGGATAAAACCCTCACTGTATAGCCCTATATATAGGAAAGGTAGGGAAGCATAGTTTCTAATAAACCCTAATAAATGAAAAGACACATAGATCATTTTTTCAACAGCCTCCTCTGGATAGTCTGGTCGAGAAATTAGGCTCAATCTGATTAGTCGACTAGACTCAGTTTAGTTGGTCAATCAAGCTATCCACCCAATCAGTTGGTACCGTCCTGGTCATTCGAACAAACTCAATCTAGTTGGCTAATTGACCCTGGACTAATTGGTTGGACCCAGTATGGTCGGTCAATCAAACCTCGTCTGATCGATTGATCAAACTCTGTCTGGTTGGCTAATAAGGCTGGTCTAGTTGGCCCATCAATGACTTAACTAATTGCCTAAGCCTTTTAGCAATCAATTAATAATATGCTTATGATTCTACTCCCCTCTTTATGCATCCTTTTATGTGTAACCCTATGGGCTCTAGATAACTCTTGTAGTGATATTAATAACCATATCATGATTTCATAAACAATGATTGGTATATATGAAGACTTCATTGTCACTCAAGTAACTAAAGAAGTTGGAGAACAACTTCAACCCAGTATCCTGAAAAGTGTTACAGTGACTGTATAATCCCTCTATCAAACATATCTGTATTGAAACTGAGGCATAGAGAGTCATCCTCTTATCATTCAATCTATGTTGAACAGAAAGCTATTTATTCAATTTTGTTCTTATCGTTCAATCTATATTGCTTCAACATCATATATTGACTCACACTAGCATGGTCATGTATTTCATAGTCCCACATATCAAGAGGATGGGATATCACTCCTAAAGGTGGGACAAATTCCATTTACATCACTCACATTATTCTCCATCTGTCACAATGTACCCAATCACCACCATTCTGGAAACTTGTATTTCAAAGTCACATTGGACTAATATCAAAGTACATATAACAATATGTGAATACTATAGTGACTTTAGGTCCGAGGATCACAATCACCATTATCACTCCGAGATATGACTTTGACATGTCATTATATGACTTCCACATATCAATCTCAAGGAGGATCTTGTTGTTTATATACCTTGAGACCCATCATGTGATGATTGTAAAAGCAATATTCGTACTTGATTTGATTATTAACAAAAGGAAATTTCACTTATTATGTTCATTTAGTATTGAGATAATGCACAAACTTAATATTGTTTTAATAATGTTTAACTCAATTATACATGTTTTAGGTTAAGGATCAAAACCTAAGATCATGTGTATCATAAGTGTGTTCATTCTTGTTATGTCCCTGGTCGGTTACAATTGTTTACAGTAGTGGACAACAATAGTACACAAGAAGCATTTATGGTGAGTGATGACTATGTCTTTTTAGTCATGATATTGGATATCAACTCATATGAAAGGGGGGATTTTTTAGAGAGACAATCGTACTGGATAGACCCATCTTGAGATTGACACATAAAAATCATGTAATGACATGTCAGAGTCATATCTCAATGTGAAATTGGTGATTGTGATCCTTAGACCTAAAGTCACTACCATAACATATGTCATTTTGTGAGTTGACACTAGACCAACATGCTCTGTAATACAAGTTTCTAAAAACGTGGTGATTGGGTACACTATGACACACTAGGCATATTGTGAGAGACCTAGATGGAATTTCCCCTCCTTTGAAGTGATATACCCGACCACTTGATAAGAGAGACTATGAAATGCATGACCATGCTCATGTGAGTCAATATATGATATTGAGCTCAAATTATGTCAAATAGTTTGCTCTAGTTCAAGGAGCATACATGGCATTATTAATAGGATGACATTCCCCACCTTGGGTTTAGTTTAGATATCTGAGACAAAGGGATTATACAGTCATGGTAACATTATTCACTTTATAGGTTGTAGTTTTGCTCCAACTAATTCCTATAATTTTTTTAGCAATGATGTGCGGCCAGACACCAATCTTTTCTTGTGTTCTTTTGAATATAACTATCAACATAATCAGGAACCTACAGGGTCACACACATAAGGATGCATGAGGGAATTGAAGTTTGCAATCAAACATTTGATTAGAATTGTTCTAAATCATAAACTTGTTGAGTTACCCTATGATTGGGTGACCATAATGTTTGATTGTCCTATCATATTGATTGGGTCAATACGTCAATTGATTTTCAATGGATCAGTTGAAATTTCCCCTAGACACATGCGATTGACCGATCAAGTCCCCTAATCGGGTGATCACAATGTTACATGGAAAATAAAAATTGGAAAACAAGTCAAATCTAGATCTAGATTGTCATGATCGATCGACTAGATCATGTGATTAAGTGATTCGGGAATGTAATCAGGCAATCATAAGATGTGATCGGTCGGTCACAAATCTTGTCTGATTTTTCTCCATTAAATTACATTTTGGATTGGAAATAGTCAAGGGATTGGAATTAGGTTTTTCCAAGCCCATGACTCTCCTATATAAAGGGGCATGTCCCAAATGGTGAGACACAACTTTTATGACAACTTGTGAGACAAGTTGTCTGTCAAACTTCTCTCTCTTGAAGAGGAAATCTCCTAAGGACTTCTTCCCAAAATAGGAGAAGAAAGGGAGTTCCAAGATGCCTAGCACATTGATAACTCATGTTCCTATTCGACTTGGTGACCAAGGTGGTGCACCATCATGTTCTCCCTCATCTACATGGAAGAAGTAGAGACATATGTGTAGAGGCTTGAAGAACATGTTCTACAACATGTCAATAAGTTGTTGCTTGGTGGACAATCTGGATCTTCTTCTTCTTATCTATCTGAACTTCTTGGTGTCCATTTTTGGATATAGATCAAGAGGATTGAGTTTTTTGGTGAATGTGTCTACTTTTTGGATAGTAGTGTACACAAAGGTATCACCTTTATCCCTTCTTATGCCTTTTATTCATTGATGTTTTATAAACAAGATGGATCCAGTGGCTTAAGTGAAAAGAGATTTTCTTTTGTTACTAGTTGTACCCCTTCTACTAAAATGCAATAGCAGTACATAGCTTATTTCATAAGATGTCTATGTTGTTTAACTTTTAAACCACAAATGATTTTTTGGATGAACAAATGTGCAAATTGTATCCATGATAATCACCTAATATGATATATGATATGTATATATAGCACATATATCCATGTGACACCTTGAAAATTCGGTTTTGTTTGGTGGATGTTGATATGGAAACTAGATTATCATGTTGTGATCTGAAACATTTAGTATCTATGTTTTTATTTTATTGAACATCATGTAACATGTATATGTCTTGCATGCCATTCCTCTCTCTATCATTCTCCATGTAAATTTTGATTATGTAGTTAGAATAGGATGATATGAAACATATCACTGGTGGACCACTATGGAGTGGACATGATCAGAAAACCATACCAAAGAGGATGGTTCTTGGAAGGTTCATGAAGAAGATGAGGTGATAGATCAACAACAAAACCAGATCCAACCAAATCAGGGACTTCTGATCTATCGATTAGCTTGCCTGATTAGGCAATCAGGAACCCTAAAAAAGGCAGCATTAGGATTCCATATAGATGTAAATCTCCTAGTTGTTTTTTCTACAACACTTGTTAGCTCAAATTGTTGTACTAGTTGCCATATCCAATTTTATCACATGTGGTTATTTCTGTATGATATGATACATATAATGATGTATATGTAATGGTGATTGGATACATATGGATATATATATATATATATATCCCTCAATTTAATATCAATGATGAAGATGTCTTCCAAGTGTCATACACATGAAAACCGTGTTCGACTAAGTGTGGGCATGCCAAGCATAGTACCTTAGGGAAATGGGTTAATAAGTATGTGGGCCTACTAAGAATGGTTCATACTTATTATATTGACCTTGGATAGGACTTGACTAGGTGACCTTAATGGGATTAAGCACCTAAAGGGATAAAGAAGGCATGCAATTCATATGATGAATTATTGACATGGAGTTGTGCAACCATCTATCCAAGAACTGCATATGATGCAATTGGTAATTGTTACCTACCTTAGTAATTATGTTATGGGTGTCGACATTGGTTGAGAAATAACTTGATTATTTTTTATCTTGGCTCACTAGAAGATTACTTGTTGTAATCTTCCAAATTAGAAGTGAGGGCTATTAATTAGAACAAAATAGTGGGAGTATAATTAATTAAATTCCTAATTAATTCTATTTATCAAATTAATTTTCAAATGAATTGACTCGTGCAAAATATCATCTATGTAGACGATGTAGAACATTAGCAACAATTCATTTTCACTACGATCAATCCTTAAGAAAGAGAAACTAAATGGAAATAACTTTAAAAATATGTTTAAGACATTGAGAATTGTTCTCACACATGAGTGTAAGATATGTGTCCTAGACACACCAGTACCAAACAAACCAACTTTGAATGTACTTGGAGAGGAAAAGGACGCTTACAAGAAGCATGCAAATGATGCTATGGACATGAAATGCCTGACGCTTTGCTTTATGAATCATAAGCTTCAGAATCTACATGAGAACATGGATGTTATTATGATGATAACACATCTTAGAAACATGTACCAAGAACAAGCAAGGCAAGAGAGTATGATGTTTCTAAGGCCTTGTTTAATTACAAAATGGCAGAAGGTGATCCAGTTGGATCCCATATACTCAAGTTAAGTGGGTATGTGGAAAGTCTTGCTAGCCTAGGATTTCTTTTAGGCCAAGAGTTGGCCGCATATGCAATCCTGCAATAGATGCCAGATTCATACAAGTAATTTGTCATGAATTACAACATGAAAATTTTTGATAAGCCATGGACGGAGTTACTTGGAATGTGGATAACTACTGAGGGGAAAATGAATGACAAACCCAATTTTGTGTTGGTGGTCAAAAAAGGGAAATGAAAGGGAAAAGGCAAAGCTTAGAAAGGTTCTAAAGATAGGCAAAAGTCTTCTTCACCTAAAGAAAAAGGAGTGACTAGGGAAGGTTATAGTCACCATTGTCACTACGTTGGACATTGGAAGAGAAAGTTCCCTCTCTACGCTGAGGAACTAAATAATAAGAAGTAGGGGATAGAGACCTCCATCGCGTGTATATATGTTGCTGAAATAAACTTATCTACTTCTTCATCACGGGTATTGGATATTATATGTGGATCTCACATATGCTCAAATATGTAGGATGAAAAAAAGTAGACCTCTAAACAAAGGGGAGGTGGAACTATGTGTTGCAAATGAAGCAAGAGTTGTTGGCACTACAATAGACACCTATTGTTTATCTCTACTAGTGGGCATGTAATAGAGTTACAGAACTGCTATTATGTTCTTGTGATAAATAAAAACATAATTTCTATATCTTATTTGGACAAGAATGGTTCTGATTTTCTAATAAAAAATGGTTGTATTTCCATTTCCAAAAATGAGATCTTTTATAGAAGTGCCCTATATCTCATGGTCTATATTTATTATATCTTGAGGCAAATATATTTAACATAAATACTAAGAAGTTAAAACTCAATGACTTAAACAAAACTATAGAACTTTCATTTAGGGCACATAAATGAGAAGTGCATTTCTAGACTCCTTAAATATGGTTATCTAGACTCTTCTCATTTTGAATCAATAGATACATATGAATCTTGGTTAGTGGACACGATGACAAAAGCATATTTCACTAGTAATAATGAGAGAGATGGTGATTTATTTGGACTCATACATATTGATGTGTGTGTACCTTTGAGCACTAGTGCTAGAAATAAGTACTTCATCACTTTTAGTGACGACTTCACTGGATTTAGATATGTGTATCTTGTGAAACACAAAACAAAATGCTTTGAAAAGTTCAAAGAATTCATGAATGAAGTGAAAAACCAACTTGGCAAAAAATAAAGCACTTCAATCAGATTGAGGTGGTGAATATCTTAGACAAGAGTTTGAGGTCCCTCTAAGGGTTTGTATAATTGTATCACAATGGACTCCACCTGGAACACCAGAGCATAATGGTGTATCAGAAACTAGGAATCATGCCTTGTTGGACATGGTATAATCAATGATGGGTTTAGTTAATCTTCTACTTTCCTTTCAAGGACTTAAAACCACCAATTTAACTCAGTACATCCCAAATCTATTGAAAAGATGTCATATTGGATATGGAATGGGAAATGTCCCGATATGTCTTTCATGAAAGTTTGGGCTTGTGAGGCTTATATCATGAAGAAATGATGTGAAAATCTTGGACCCAAAACTGATAAGTCTATCTTTGTTGGATACCCTAAGGAAACTAAGAGTTACTATCTCCATATGACAACGAAGTGTTTGCTTCTAGAGATGTTGTAGGAATTGATTTCTTAAGCAATTAGTGGGAGGAAAATAGAACTTGAAGATGTTCAGGACCAACAAGATAATATTGATCCTATGGAGGTAGATAAGGAACAAGAGGAACCACAAACTATTGTGGAACCTCAAGTCCCTATTGAATCACATGAACCTCAAAGGTCTAGTAGGAAACGTCTTGATCCATGGAGATATGAATTTCTTGTGACTCAAGAAGATGATGTGTTGATCATCAAAGACGATGTGTTGATCATCAAAGATGATGAACCAACTACCTACAATGAGACTATTAAGGGATCAAATTGTGAGAAAAGGCTTGAATCCATGAGATATGAGATGAACTTCATGTATACCAACAAAGCATGGTCTATGGTGGATCCATCTGAAGGGGTAATACCAATATGGTACAAGTGGGTCTTCAAGAACAAGACCAACATGGATGGTAATGCACAAACCTACTAAGTTATATTAGTTGCAAAAGGTTTCAAACAAGTTTAAGGTTTTGACTAGAACGAAATCTTATCTCTATTTTCCATGGTTAAATCCATCAATATCATGCTTTCCATTGCATCTTATCATGACTACAAGATTTGGTAAATGTATGTGAAAACTACTTTCCTTAACATGAATCTTCTGAAGGATGTGTACATAATGACACAACCCAAATGTGTTATCACTTCAAATGAAGAAAATGAAGTTTGTAAGATACAAAGGCAAATCTATGGATTGAAGAAAGCATCTCAAAGTTGGAATCTTTGTTTTTTTTAGATAGTCAAACAATCTACCTTTATCCAAAATGAATATGAAACTTGTGTTTACATGAAGATTAGCATGAGCATGATTGTATTTCACATATTATATTTGGATGACATACTATTAATGAGAAATGATATACCTACTCTACAATTAGTTAAGAAATTGATGGGTAATACCTTCTCAATGAAGGAGTTAGGTGAAGCATCCTATATTCTGGGAATTAAGATCTACAGAGACAGATCTAGAAATTTTCTTGGTCTAAGATAGTACATACATTGACAAAGGTCTAAAGAGGTTTAGTAAGCACAATTATAAGAGAGAAAACTTACCCTAGTGTCATGTAATAAATCTCCCTATAATTCAATGTCCCAGCTCTTTGGAAGAGTTGGCACACATTAGTAAGATTCCATATTCCTCCACAATTGAATATAACATGTATGCAATGATATGTATGTGCCCAAATGTTTCATATGTTTTAAGAATGATGAGAATATACTAGTTGGATATCGGTGATGGACGTTGGATAGCTAGAATATCCTTAAGTACTTAATAAGAACTCAAGATCAATTTATGGTGGTGAGGAAGTGTTAATTATAAAATGTTACACTAATGCAAGCTTCCAAATCAACACATGATTATTGATTGCAATCTGGATTCATGTTTTACTTAAATGGTGGAGTTGTAAGCTGAAGAAGTTCCAAGTAGGAGATCATGGTTGATTCTACCATAGAGGTCAAGTATATTGTTTCCTTTAGTGCAAAAAAGGAAACAATATGGATCAATAAGTTCATTAGTGAACTAGGGGTGGTTCTAACCATTGAAGATGCAATAGAGCTTTATTGTGAAAATAATGAAACTACTGTGCAAGCTAAGTAACCTAGACTGCATCAATGTTCTAAGCACATACTCAGGCGTTACCATCTCATATGTGAGATTGTATAATTAGGAGATATAAAGTTTTGCAAAGTATCGATTGAAAGCAATGTTGTTCATCCTTCAACTAAAGCACTTTCACAATAGAAAATTGATGGTCATGTTAGATCATTTGGACTTAGGTTCATGAGTGATTGCCTCTAGTGCAAGTGGGAGACTATTGGTTATATGCCCTGAGAGACATCATTTGATGATTGTAAAAGGGATACTTTTACTTGATTTTATTATCAATAAAAGGAAATTCCACTTATGATGTTTGTTTAGCACTGAAAAATGACTAAGAATTTTTAACTCAATGACACATGATTTAGGTTAAGGACATAAACCTAAGATCATGTGTATAACAATAGTGTTAGTTCTTATTATGTCCCTTTTCAATTACTATTATGGATAGTATAGGACAACAATAGTACACAAGACTAGCATGTATGTTAAGTGATGACTATGTCTCTTTCGTCATGATATTCAATATCAACTCAGATGCATGGGTTCTTGTTAGAGAACCAGTTTGACTGGATATACCCACCTTGAGATTGACACATCATAGTCATGTAATGACATGTCAGAGTCATATCTCAATGTGACAGTGGTGACTATGATCCTTAGACCTGAAGTCACTACAGTAACATATTTCATTCTGTGTACTTTGACATATGCCCAACGTTCTCTAAAATACAAGTTGCTAAAAAGGTGGTATTGGGTGCATTGTGACACATGGGGCATATTGTGAGTGATCTAGATGAAATTTGTCCCTTCTTTAAAATGATATACCCGACCACTTGATAAGAGAGACTATGAAATGCATGGTGATGCTCATGTGAGTCAATATATGATATTGAGCTCACATTATCTTGGATAGTCTTCTCTAGTTCAAGAAATATAGATTGAATGATTAAGAGTATGACATTCCATTCCCAAAGTTCAATGCAGGATATCTGAGACAAAGGGATTATATTATCATGGTAACATTTTCACTTTACATGTTCTCACCTTATCTCGAATATTCTACTCTAGTTCAAGGAACATAGATTGAATGATTAAGAGGATGACATTCCATACCTTGAGTTCATTCTGGATATCTGAGACAAAGGGATTGTATGGTCATGGTAACATTGGTCACTTTATAAGTTATACTTGTTCTCCAACTCATTCCTATTACTTGGGCGAAAATAATGTGTGGCTAGACACCAATATTTGCTTGTGTTATTCTCAACATCACTATCAACATAATTAGGAACCTACCGGGTCACACGCATAAGGATGCATAAGGGAATTGAAGTTCTCAACCAAACATATGATTAGAATCATTCTGAATCATAAAAAGTTGTACCATATGGTCGTCCTACTAGAATGTTTGATGGTCTTATCATATTGATTGGGTAATTAGGCCAATGATTGATTGAGATATCCAATATACACATGTGATCGGTCAATTTGGTCACCTGATCATGCAGTTACAATGTCATAGGGAAAGTACGAAATGGGGAAAACAAGTCAGTTCTAGATCTAAAATATCGTGATCAGTTGATCATATTATGTGATCAAATGATCAAGGGTTGTGATCACGCAATCACTAGATGCGATCAGTAGATCACAAATCATGTCTAATTTTTCATCATTAAACTATGTTTTCTATTGTGAATAGGAAAGAGATTAGAATTAGGTTTTTCTAAGCCCATGGCCCTTGTATATGAAGGGGGCACGTGCCAAAGGGTGAGACACAACTCCTATGACAACTTGTGAGACAAGTTGGCCATCAAACTTCTCTTTATTAGAGAGAAAGTCACCATGATGATGGTCCCCCACCCAGTATAGTCAAGAAAGAAACCCCATGCATGATATAGACAATAAAAGATAGGGCTTATCGTCAGTTGGCCACTTGGCACCTAAGTTGCTCAGTAGGAACATAGATTCAGACTTCCACCCAAGATAGGATAAGAAAGGGAGTTCTAGAATGCCTAGCATGTTGAATACTCATGTTCCTCTTCGAATTGGTGACCAAGGTGGTGCACTACATTCTCCCTTGTTCATGTGGATGAAGTATAGGTTGAGTCATACATGTGGAGGCATGGATAACATGTTCTCTAAGAAGATGACAAGTTGTTTCTTGGTGAACAATATGGATATTCTTCTTCTTATATATCCAGACTTCTTGGTGATCATTCCGGATCGAGATCTAGAGGATCAAGTTTTTCACTGATATAAGACACGTCTACTTGTTGCAAAAGTAGTGTGTGCACATATATCAACTTTATCCCTTCTTATGTCTCTTATTCACTGATATTTTACTAATTCGAAGGATCCAATGTCTTGGATATAAAGGGAGCAAGTTTTCTTACTCCGTTGCACCCCTTTCCCTAAAACCCAATAGGCATATCCAGTACAACTTGTTCACAAACAATAACCAATGTATCTCACTTGATATCCAATATTATGACTAAAGAGACATAGTCATCACTCACCTATGCTAGTCTTGTATATTATTATCGTCCTATACTATCCACAATAGTAAATGACTAGGGAAATAACAAGCATGAGTCCTCTTGTTATACATGTGATCTCATGTTTAGGTCCTCAACACAGACCAAATGTCATTGAGTTAAAACGTTCTTAGAACATTGTTAGGTTCATTCATTATCTCAACATAGAAATAAACATAATAGTTGGCATTTAAATAACCAAATCAAATACAAAATTCCCTTTTATAATCATCGCATGATGGCTCTCACGACATATAATCAACAAAATAGAAGATTTTCTTAGTAAATGGAAACAACTGGGTTAAGCTTCAGAGTCTCCTAGCCCTTGCTTGTCCTTCTATTCCTCACATTCTCCAGAATCTAGAGACATTGCATCCCCAGTCATGCAATGGAAAACATCCAATCAATAAGCGTATTGGGCACATTATAAAACAACATAATTAGAATTGACATTACAAAAACTTTGACTTCATCATTAACTTAAGCATTCTTGAAACATTTTCTTAAAATAGAGAACCGAATAAGAATTATATGCATCTCTGTACATTCTCCCACTTAAGAGGACATAGTTCTAGGAAATACCATGATAACTAGGAAGCCTAAAAGACATGTTGATGTCCATAGTTGTGAGAGAGTGTAAACTTAATCATTTCCATGAGCATGATCGTAATATTTACATTAAGATGATCTTAAAGATATATATTAATCATGATAGGATTTCTCTCTATTAGAATATAATGAGAGTTCTCCCTCTTAAGCATGAACGCATTAAGTTATTTCTCTTGCATGACTATATATATAACTTTAGTGAACTTGGTAATCTTAATTCTAAAGTATAGCAACCATCAAGACATGAGTCATATAGGACATCAATTGAAATGAATAAAATCTTCATGAGCATATAATAATGTGCTTATTTTATAGTAAACAAGCACTCAACCAAGATAAATGTGCATAATAGCATGGCATGTTTACCTTAAGCAAGTAAGTCAATTCTGCTTGACTTACTTGGGCTCTAAATGCCTGAAACTTGATGAATATATATAAGTCTATAGTCATAAACCTAATTCTTGATCATTGAATATTTGAGGAGTTGAGATGTATACAATAGGGTTTCAAAAGAGGATACATCTATATAGTGTATATATGTCTTTCAAATGCATGTTTTCCATATTTTTTGAGTTCATATGAAATCTATCTAAATTTTTCAATATGGAACAATAAAAAAGGAAAGTATAGCATGGAATTTATTCAATCTAAAAATAAAATTTATGTAAATATAGGACAAAAAGATTGAAAAAATTAGATGCATTACGCATTTTAATCAATAAAGTGGGGGGTAACCTACCATTAACTCATATGAATGATTCGCGGTCGAGAAAAGATAATGTACATATTTAAATCCCAAAATGCCCTTGTAGGATTAATACCCTAATTGGGCAACCACGGGCAATGTGGGAAAAAACACATGTTTGAATATTGTTATTCGCTCCACAATGATGAAATTCACATAGAATTCCAATCTCTAATCAAAACTCATGAGCTCCACACATCTTAGAAGCAAATATATATCGAGCAGCTCCACCAGGTTGCATTGAACTTAATAAGACATAGGTGAATCTTGCTAGAGTCTTGGAGTTGAGTCTCTCATTACCTTCATGGCTAGACTGTACAGGGAGAATTGAGATGATGAAAAGCACAAAAAATTGAGGGAACTTATCACACAGACATGTCGATGCACTTCTAAATGTCAAGACAAAGATGAAGGTACCATTGCGTGAAACAAAAGGCCAAAGAATCATTGTTATATATAAAAAAAATAGGGGAAGTCACTTGAATCTAAGAAATGAAGGTGTGAGGTAAAGTAGAGGAAACTTCACTGAGGCCTTGACCTTGCTCGTAGAAACTCTAAGGTCATAGGATCCCTAAAGTGCCATGATGACAAGTGCCAGCAAAGACCTCAAATGAGGCAAAAGGGTACGGTGTTTAGGGAAACATTGAGGAAAAGTATCAAGGTGAAAATGAAGAGGGGTCATTGGTGATGTTTATAGTGTGATAAATTATATGGAAGGTGGAGGAGAAAACTGAGGCACAATGATTATCCACTGGAGAAGAATGTTGAGTAGGACAAGGAACTCAGGAGAACTGGAGGTTCAATTGGTGGTGGTGGAGAAGTGTGTGCGTCTCGAAGATGGCTTAGGGTCCTTTATATAGGTAGGGGTAATACAAAGATGGCGCCATTGGTCCATGGTGGCAATAGAGGAAGAAACCCTAGTTGGGCATTTTGTCCATAGATCAAGATGAGATACGAGAAATATCTTGTTGGAAATGGGGAAGAGAGGTGAAATCAATGGAGAATAAATCTCACAAGAGGTGGTGAGGCGAGGAGAACAAAATCAAAAAGGAACATGCTAAAACGTGATTCAGACTTGTGAAAGAGTTAGAGTCCATGGATGATGTAGAGGCCTTTGATTTGGTTTTGATTAGTGAAAAAAAGGGAAAGAAGTAGAAAGGAGAACATGACATATAGATAAGAAAGGCGCTTAAGGAATATGGTCATATTGGTTAAGTGTTGATTAAATCTAATTAAAAATATTAGGGAAACTTTCCTAATTAGTTTAAAAGGGGTCAAAATATGTCAAAATGACAGCAATATTGAGCCACAAGTTAATTAGGTAGTCTGGATCGTTCTTAGCCAATAGAATTTGAGTTTTAAATATCCTTTGTCCATAAGTTCCATGTAGGTCTATATCTTGATCTTAGTGTACTTAACAGGTCAAATAATGTGAAATAACTTTCCTTATTTATTTAGTTGAGTTCAATTCTAGAATCAAGAGTGATTATACACTCAAGATCTATCTTGTATATCTTTTAATACCTTTTCTAGAAATTATATCAGAGGTGATAGAGAGAGAATAATTCTATTTATCTTTTATGTAAAGCTATCTAAAAAAGAAAAATTCTTTCTCAAGTCATATATCTCATGTTATCGAGTTCGAATTCTTTTACCTTTCTCTTTTTCTCTTTTAAACATCCTAAAGAGTACGAGAGAGATAACAATAAGGAACAATGACTAATCTTTATCATATTTTGAGATAGTTTAAATACATCTATCTATATATGAAAAAAAGGTATTATGGTTTCCTTTACTTTCCCGACTTCATTATTCCAAAAGGAATACTATTTAATGACCTTTTTACATCAAATCCCTTAGTTCTTTTTTATTAATAAAACCACATTTAAAGGTTCAAATTAGTTGTAAAGATTAGTGATGTTGTATGGTCCTTCCCATTTAGGGTTCAACTTGTCCCTAGAGTCAACATGTTGGATGATGTGTAGTATCAATTCGCAAAAATGCTAGGTCAGACTTTCTTGTTGAATGAGTGTGTTATCCTTGCTTGATAGAATGGGGAATGATGCAAAACTCTTGTGATGTATTCTTCAACTGAGTTGTGAAAGTCACTGCTATCTTGCATCCACTCTGCTTGAGGAATATCTTTGTTCTAGTAGTATGTGGAGATTGGGGATCTAGGCTTTAAGTGGCAAAAGTGCTTTCATCTCATATACTAGAGAATACAATTTCGTTCTCGTGGAAATTCTAATAGAAGTGCAATAAGCCCAAAGATCCATTAGGAGGTGTTCATGATAGTTAAATTGGGAGTTGAAGGTCTTCTTCAGAATCATTATCAAGTTCTTTTTGGTAGCTTCTGCATCTCCGTTCATATGGGTCAATGTTGCACGGAAAAAATAAAATGCACGCCAAACCCTAAGTCCGGGGTGGCGTGCCCTTCTTCCATACCCCACAAAGGGACATACCATCAAAAGATGCCAAAAAAGGCACACAAAAAAATTGTGGTCAATGTAATCACAAGTCCATGAAAAAAAAAATTATATCCCAAGTTGAATAGAGGAGGGATTTTTTCCATCACACCTCAAATTCTTTATTCCCGTGCAACAATCAACCAAAAAAAAAACTTTTGAGTGTCGAAGCGCAAGTTAGATCAAGACTGTCTTTACAAAGTATAAGTTCAAAAAATAAAGTTATGAAAAATGTTTTCTTGAGAAACATAGTGCTTGCAATTTGTGGTTCTAGAAGATGGGTCGCTTGGCCATGAAAAGGATAGAAAAATTGCTAATCTAGGGAGGATGAACTTGTTATTCCAAAATTCTTGGAATCTTTTTCATTTTTCAATTACTTAAGGACAATCAAAACTTTAAGTCTGCGGTATTTTGATGCGTGCTATTTTAGTCCATCTTTTCTGGGAATTATTAAGCTTGTCACATAGAAATTCTCCATTCATCTCTTGAAAATTGCACAAATTGATATTTTCTCATTTTATCACAAATCTGACAATCATTTGCATTTTATTATAGTTTCAGGACCTGAGCCGATCGACTGGTATTGTTAACCGATCGTCTCACCTCATCAAACTGATCGTCTGACAATATGAAATGCTCGGTTTGCCTTCAAGCGTCGATCATTGCTCTCACCAAACGATGGTTGAGATCACCCGATTCCTAAACCAAACGCTCGGCTGATGCCCATTACACGAAGTGATTTTGACTGTGCCGCCACTGTAATTAGGGTTGGCAGTCGGTCGATTGGCCGCCGCATTCCAGAACCTTCCAACCGATCGGTTGGTTCCTGAACCGGTCGGTTGGCGGTGCGCAGATAGCAAAAATCCCAGCCGCCAGCCTCAAAAACCCCTAAACCTAATGTATTCACCCCTCCTCTTATAAAAGGATGGGCACTGCTGGATCATAGATGGGTGATTAGATGCTCTATAGGGGGGGTGAATAGAGCTTAAAGTACTTAAACAAAATTCATTAAACCTTCAAAATATATGACAAGATAAGGTTGTTAAATAGGTAATTTGAGTGCAACTAAATCATACATAGCAAGGATAAGAGAGATTGAACATGCACCAATTAGACAAGCTATTTAGAGTGGTTCCACACTTCAAACTAGAAGTGTGTCAGTCCACTTGCCTAGAGAGGTCAACCTCTAGGACTTCAAACAATTGCACTCTTATATTCATTCATAAGACATACAATGCATGACCAACAAAGGACTACCTATCCAATACAAAGAGTCTTCAACCTTACCAAGGACTTACCCACTTTGCAAGAGTCTTCGGCCTTCTCTAAGGACTTACCCACTCTTACACAAGTCTTCGACCTTGTAGGAATTACCCACTCTTCTTGGATCTTTCTCCTTTGACTTCACCTTCACTCGGAGAAGCTTTCCACCAAGGACTTACCCACTTGAGCTTGAGTCTTCTGCCTTCTCCAAGGGCTTACCCACTCTAGCTCCAAGTCTTCGGCCTTGATCTTCACCAAGGGACTCCTTCCCTTGTTCTTCTTCACCTCTCTTAGACAAGAGAGAGAACCTTCATCTTCATGATAGCAAATGAGAGATGGGGAGGTGGTGGAAGTGAGAGCCTCACAAGATATACATATAGGACTAGCTCTCTTATAGATTTCCTACTCACTCTAAAGGATATAGCAAGTGATTAAGCTTAGAGAGAGAGAGGAGGTTGTAGGATCACTCAACTATAAAATAGGAACATTCATAGTGAATGCTCAACCTTGGAATGAAGCCCAAGGGGTCCTATTTATAGCTGGGGATGCCTCTTAGCCTTTGGGAACACTTAAGAATGAAAACTAGCTGTTTTGTGGCTTGCAACGGATCTATTTTCACTTATTGCAACTCCACAACGGCTAGAAACACTTTTCTGCACTTTTCCGTACAGTGCATTCGGTCGAGTTTCTATATGTGTAACTCGACCAATCAAGTAGCAGGCAAACCGATGTTCAAAGGATCGGTCGGGTTTGTCCTGAGGAAACTCGACCGACCATTTCAACAGGAAATGGCCCACTACCCAATCGGTTGAGTTCTGTGAGTGCACAACTCGACCGATGCAATCTTCAGAAAATCAACCAAGGTGGATCGGTCGAGTTTCAGGGTGGAAAACTGGACCGACCAAGTGCCTGTAATTGATTTTCAAAGTTGAATTAAATGTGCTCTAAATTCGATCTAAGTGTTCCTGATATTTTTCTAAGCTTAATTACAAGTCATACAATCATTACAAGTGATTTACAACATGATTCTAATGGATATACATCATATTACAAAAATGTGCACTTGTATGACTTTGACTTGTCTTTTCTCCAATTTGATATGTGCAAGTTAGGGAAATTGGAGTGTGTCTATACCTAATCTGAAAACACTCAAGTAGAGACATTAGACACCAATATGTGGAATGGTTAGTCATCATCAAAACATGGGTTTAGTCAATTTAGACGTGAGTCAACATTGACCTAATTGACCTTGAGTCAACAGGCACTTCCTCCTCTTGGGGCATCTTGGATTTCTTTGTATTGGGATTCTGAAGTAGTTAGTCTTGTAATCATCTTCCTATTATGCAATAAAGTAGATTTTAGTTCAAGCATAGTTCTTTCATACTTGTTCTTGTCTCTTCATTTCGCCTTAGTCTTAATCTTCTTTTCTCCGTCCTTTAATTCTGGAGCAAGGAACAAAGAACTAAGCCATTTCATTGTCTCTAGCATAAGGATTAATCTCTTGATTTTTGGGCTAGACTATGGCTTCAGTACTTTCTTCCTTCGTCTCCCCTTTCTCCATGAGTTAGTAGACTTCTATCGAGGCAAGGGGAATAACCTCTTAGCCATGGTTTTAAGGACTTATTCTTAAACGACTAGATGGTAATCGATTTTAATTAACGGTTGATCTTCAGATCGTAGGTTAATCCGGATGGAAATGACCATGGAAATCTGAATTTAGAACAATAAAATCGATTACATAGACATTTTGATATGACCGCGGATTTTCGTCTTTTAGGATGATAAACTAGGAAGCATGAGCACCAAGACCAATGGGCTCATGTGGAGTTTATCTCTTGTGAGTTTTTAAATTCACAAACCTTCATCAAATCGTCGTTTAAGAATTAGTTGTTATCTCCTAGGCTAAGGTGGTGAAAACCCCTACGAGCCTCGATTCCCATCTCTTGGTTTAATCACTGCATCCTTTGTTTTCTTTAATTCTTAGTCTTTCATTCATATAGTTTTGCTTGTGTTAACAATCATTTTAATTTTTCCTTGTGCATGTTTATTCTTGTTAAGTGCATTTCTTCTTGCATTAGTGTAATCAATCAAACCCCCAACTGGACTTTTACTTTCTGCTTTGATCTAAAGAAAAATACCACAAACAATTAATAAACTTTGGATTCTAAGAACAATCTCTAAATAGTTGTCATGTGGGATCGACCCTTCTATACTACCCTTAAAACATGAAGTAAAAAAGGTTTAAAATCTAGGATTAACCATCTTAGTGATTGATATTGCAAAACGACAAGCATCAATTTGGCGCCATCGGCTGGTCTGCCTCGGGTGCCAACACAAAACTGAAAGGACAGAGGCCGCATTCAAGGTTTGTGGAACGGTCAGCGGACGATTCGAGTGTCTGGAAATCCGACCGGTCGTTTTGCTTTCAGTCTCGAACCGAGCGTCTGGATATGCGAACCGATCGGCTCGACAGAAGGAACAAGGAAAAATAGAATGGAAAACAAAAACAAAACGTGAAGGGAAGATAGTGTTTGGTTGCCTCCAAACTAGCGCCTTATTTTACGTCATGGCTCGACCAAGATCAGATTAATTGGAATCCGGGGGAGGTGAAGGGTCGGTGAGGTTCAGATCCTGCAAGGGTGGAAATTTGGTTGAGTCTGAAGCGACAACATCTTCAGTGGTGATATATCTTTTAAGACGGTGCCCTTTGACCTTAAACTCGCCCAGAACTTTATCCCATAGGAGAAAGGCACCATGTGGGTAAGCATATTTTACAATGTAGGGGCCATACCACCTTGACTTGAGTTTTCTAGGAAAAAGTCATAATCTTGAATTAAAAACTAAAATTTGATCCCCTTCTCTAATGTCATTGCGCTCGATGTGACCATCATGCCACATTTTGGTTCGTTCCTTGTAGATTCTTGCATTTTTGTAGGCACTCATCCTAAGTTCATCAAGCTCATTCATTTGGAGAAAAAGTTTGTCTCCAGCCATGGAAAGGTCAAAATTCAAACTTTTGATGGCCCAGCTTGCTTTGTGCTCTAGTTCTATTGGTAAGTGACATGACTTACCATAGATCAGTCTAAAAGGGGTGGTGCCAATGGTTGTTATGTAGGCAGTACGATATGCCCACAGGGCGTCATTTATTTTTAACGCCCAATCTTTCCTAGTTCGTCCAACATTTTTTTCTAAAATGGATTTGATTTGTCTGTTGGATACTTCTACCTGCCCACTGGTCTGAGGATGGTAAGGAGTGGTGACTTTCTGATAAACCCCATATTTTTCAAAAGAGCCTCAAAACTTTTTTCCAAAAAATGGGATCCCCCGTCAGAAATGACCGTGCGAGGGACTCCAAATCTAGGAAAAATGACATCTTTAAAGAGTTTCTTAACAGGTTTAGAGTCACATGTTTCAGTAGGTATGGCTTCAACCCACTTTGACACGTAATCGACTGCGACTAAAATGTAAGTGAACCCATAAGAAGAAGGAAATGGGCCCATATAGTCGATTCCCCAGACATCAAAAATTTCTAATTCCTGCCAAGAGGTGAGAGGCATTTGGTCACGCTTTGAAATATCACCCATCCTTTGACATTGGTCACATGAAAGCACATAATCATATGAGTCTTTGAAGATGGTGGTCCAAAAGAATCTGCATTGTAGGACTTTTCTAGCCGTTTTTTGGGAACTCATGTGACCACCATAGGGGCCAGAGTGACATTGTTCCAAAATGGTGATGCTTTCTTCGTGGGACACACAACGATGATATAAACCATCGGCACAAAGTCGAAACAAATAAGGTTCAACCCAATAATAATTTTTGACGTCATGTAAAAATTTAGCTTTAGAGTGTCCCGTATACTCGGGGTGCAATACACTTGCAGCTAAATAGTTTACAAAATCAGAAAACCAAGGAAATTGGGAGTCTACCTTGAGCAATTGGTCATCGGGTAAGGATTCATTTGTGGGATGTTCATCAATGGGGCTATAGCTAAGTCTACTGAGGTGGTCAGCCACAACATTTTCAGATCCCTTTTTTTCTAGGATTTCTAGATCAAATTCCTGCAATAACAAAATCCATATTATGAGTCTAGGCTTGGCATCTTTTTTGGTCATGAGGTAGCGAATAGCTGCATGATCAATGTAAACAATAACCTTTGAACCAACAAGATATGAGCGAAATTTATCGAATGCATAGACAATGGCTAGCATTTCTTTTTCGGTGACTGTGTAATTTTGCTGAGCTTCATCTAAGGTCTTGGATGCATAATAAATGACATGGTGTTTTTTGTCAATTCTTTGTCCTAAAATGGAACCTACAGCCAAATCACTAGCATCGCACATGATTTCAAAGGGTAAGGCCCAGTCAGGAGCACGGATGATAGGAGTGGTGGTGAGAGCCTTTTTCAAACATAGAAAACTATCCATGCATGCCGTATCGAAATGGAAAGGCACCTCCTTTTGAAGAAGATTGGTGAGAGGTTTTGTGATTTTGGAAAAATCACAGATGAATCGCCGATAGAAACTGGCATGTCCTAGGAAGGCTCAGATGTCTTTGACTGAGGTAGGAGGGGGGAGCTTGGTGATAACCTCAATCTTAGCTTGGTCAACTTCAATACCCTGGTTGCTCACCTTATGGCCTAGAAAAATACCCTCCTTGACCATGAAGTGACACTTTTCCCAATTAAGGACTAAATGTGACTCGATGCATCTATCAAGAACAAGGGAGAGGTTCCCAAGGCAAGAACTAACTATCTCCATAGACAGAGAAATCGTCCATGAAAACTTCCATGACAGTCTCAGTTAACCCTGAAAAAATGGCAGACATACATCTTTGAAAAGTGGTTGGTGTGTTGCACAGGCCAAAGGGCATTCATATAAAAGTGTATGTACCAAAAGGGCATATGAAGGTGGTCTTCTCTTGGTCTTCAGGATGAATGGGAATCTGATAAAAACCCGAGTAGCCATCTAAATAGCAAAAGTATTGTTGATGAGATAAACGTTCAAGAACTTGATTGAGGAAGGGAAGAGGGAAGTGGTCTTTCCTAGTTTCTTTGTTGAGTTTCCTGTAGGCAATGCACATCCTCCACCCTGTGACGGTACGGGTGGGGATGAGCTCATTCTTCTCATTCCTAACGACTGTGGTCCCACCCTTTTTGGGGATGACCTAGACAGGGCTGACCCAAGGAGAGTCAGAGATGGGGTAGATGATTTCTGCAGTCAAAAGTTTAATTACTTCAAGACGGACAACTTCCTTCATGTTTGGGTTGAGTTTCCTTTGCGGGTCTCGGGAAGGTTTACTATTTTCAATCATTGGGATTTTGTGGATGCAAATGGATTGATCTATCCCAAATAAATCCGTCATTTTGTGCCCTAAAGTTGTTTTCCTTTTCCTAAGTTCTCCCATAAGCATGTTTTCCTATTCAATGGTAAGGTCAAAATTGATAATGACAAGGCATAATTGTTGTTCATCCAAAAAGACGTATTTCAGGCCTATGGGGAGAGCCTTCATTTCCGGGGCCTTTAGTGATTCAGGTTGTTCTTCAATGGTGGAGATCATTTTAAGGCAATGGCGCCAAATTGATACTCGTCGTTTTGCAATATCAATCACTAAGATGGTTAATCCTAGAGTTTAAACCTTTTTTACTTCCGGTTTTAAGGGTAGTATAGAAGGGTCGATCCCACAGGACAAATTTTTAGAGATTGTTCTTAGAACCCAAAGTTTGAAGAGCTTTATTAATTGTTTTTGGTATTTTTCTTTAGATTAAAGCAGAAAGTAAAAGTCCAGTTGGGGTTTGATTGATTACACTAATGCAAGAAGAAATGCACTTAATAAGAATAAACATGCACAAGGAAAAATTAAGATGATTGTTAACACAAGCAAAACTTTATGAATGAAAGACTAAGAATTAAAGAAAATAAAGGATGCGGTGATTAAACCAAGAGATGGGAATCGAGGCTCGTAGGGGTTTTCACCACCTTAGCCTAGGCGATAACAACTAATTCTTAAACGACGATTCGATGAAGGTTTGCAAATTTAAAAACTCACAAGAGATAAACTCCACATGAGCCCATTGGTCTTGGTGCTCATGCTTCCTAGTTTATCATCCTAAAAGACGAAAATCTACGGTCATATCAAAACGTCTATGTAATCGATTTTATTATTCTAAATCCGGATTTCCATGGTCATTTCCATCTGGATTAACCTGCGATCCGAAGATCAACTGTTAATTAAAATTGATTACCATCTAGTCGTTTAATAAGAAGTTGTTAAAACCATGGCTAAGGGGTTATTCCCCTTGCCTCGATAGAAGTCTACTCACTCATGGAGAAAGGGGATACGGAGGAAGAAAGTACTGAAGCCATAGTCTAGCCCAAAAATCAGGAGATTAATCCTTATGCTTGAGACAATGAAATGGCTTAGTTCTTTGTTCCTTACTCCAGAATTAAAGGATGGAGAAAAGAAGATTAAGACTAAGGTGAAATGAAGAGACAAGAACAAGTATGAAAGAACTATGCTTGAACTAAAATCTACTTTATTGCATAATAGGAAGATGATTACAAGAGTAATTGCTTCAGAATCCCAATACAAAGAAATCCAAGATGCCCCAAGAGGAGGAAGTGCCCCTCCTTTTATAGGAGAAGGAGGGGGGGATGCATTAGGTTTAGGGTTTTTTGAGGCTGGCGGATGGGATTTTTGATGTCTGTGCGCCGCCAACCGACCGGTTCAGGAACCAACCGATCGGTTGGAAGGTTCTGGAATGCGGCAGCCAATCGATCGGCTGCCAACCCTAATTAGGGTGGCGGCGCAGTTGAAATCGCTTCGTGTAATGGGCATCAGCCGAGCTTTTGGTTTAGGAATCGGGCGATCTCAGTCGTCGTATGGTGAGAGCAATGATCGACGCTTGAAGGCGAACTGAGCATTTCATATTGTCATACTATCAGTTTGATGAGGTGAGATGATCGCTTGACAGTACCAGTCGATCGGCTCAGGTCCTGAAACTGCAATAAAATGCAAATGATTGTCAGATTTGTGATAAAACGAGAAAATATCAATTTGTGCAATTTTCAAGAGATGAATGGAGAATTTCTATGTGACAAGCTTAACAATTCGTAGAATTTCAAAAGGGTGTAGTTTGATGATGTTCAATCCCCAAAGAGCTCAGACACTCTTTGACGGTTCTAGATATGAAGTTTGTACCATTTTCATAGACGGTCTCATGTGGTATCATGTACCAACTTATGATGTTGTTGAGGAACTTGATTACTTATTGAGACAACGCATTAGTGATGGACACAACTTCCACCCACTTTGTGAAGTATTCTATTGTGACCTAAATGAAGAAATTCTTATTCGATGCCTTAGGATTGATTTATTGATCAAAATGATTACCCAAGTAGAGAACGACCAAGGCATGCCCACTTTGTATAGCTGATTAGTAGGTGCATGGATGTAGTCACCATGGAACATACAGACTCAACATTTGCGGACATACTAGTGATAGTCTCCTTCCATGGTGTTCCAATTGTACCCTAAAAGTTATATTCTTATCTACATTGCCCCAATCATATGTGTAATGTATAAACCTTCATGGGCTTGTTTCATGAGATTTTCTACTTCTATCTTCTTGACACATATGGAGGAGAGTCTGGTTGTAGGATATGCAATATAAATGTCATATCCCTAGGATATACCGCATAGCTTGTCTTTTGGGTGTATATTGGTCTCTCAGGGAGAGGCCTTTCAGAATGGCTTGATTTTCCTAATATAGCTTGATGTCATGAAACCAAAACTTTTCTTTTCTATTAGAGGCCTTGTTGTTGATCGTGCAATAGGCAGGTTGAGTGAGTGTTTGTGCTTCAAAGGAGAAGGTTTGATCCCCTTGGATATCAATCTAGGAAGTGAGGGTATCTAGAGCATCGACAAATTCATTATGTTATTTTTTGATGAGGTGAAATGGTATGTGCTCAAGGTCTCAATTTAGAGAGAACATGTGTTCCTAATATAGCCAAGTTCTAATGTTGCAGACAACTTAAGATATTCCGAGAAGGGAATCCCCATATGCATGCAGGTATCTCCGTTGATTGTATGGTGAGCTGGAGTCCTAGGATGTAAGCCTCATACTCAACAACACTATTAGTGGCATTGAACTCTAATCATCTTTCTATTGGGAGCTACTCTCCTTGGGGGTTCTAGAGGGTCACTCCTATGTTGACTCATTTATGATTGATGACACTATCGAATAAGATTGTCCACATGTAAAAAATTGGAATGATAACCACGTCATAGATACTAATCATCCATGTGTATTTGTCTGGGAATTTGTACTCCTATATGTTGGTATGTATGCCCCAAGAACCAATCATATGATGATTGCACTGGGGCATCATGTACTTGACTTGATAAGAATAAAGGTAATTTTGTCTATTATGTTTGTCTTAGTCATTAAATGATGGCACAAACATGATAGATGTCTAAAGAATGATGTTACTTGATGACATATGTCCTCAGGTTGAGGACTTGAACAATGATATCATATGTATGATAAGAGTATATACATTCTTTTTATGTCCCTAATCGGATATTATTGCGGAAGCAAAATATACAAAAATAATACATAAGACTAGAATGTGTCTTGACTGATGACAAAGTCTCATTAGTCATGATATTGGATATCAAGTCAAACACATAGGAACTTATTAGAGAACAGTGTGCCAAACAAACCCACCTTGAGAGTGATACATGGAAATCATTGAAGGGTATTAGAAATAACTCTCAAAGTGATAGTGGTGATTGCAGTTCTTATACCTAAAGTCACTACACTCATCACATGCCGATAGATGAACTTTGACACCATCTAACAAGACCTTGAATAAGAGTTTCCATAAAGGTGGTGTTCAGGTAAGTTGTGACACATGGGAATCAATTGTGAGTAATGTAGATCAGATTTGTCCCTCCTATAGGAGTTGATATATTGGCCACTTGATAAGCAAGACTAAAAAACATATGTCCATACTCATGTGAGTCAATATGTGATTTGTGAACTCACACACATCTCATACAGTATGCTCTAGTTCAAGGAACATGAATCAAATGTTAAGAGGATGACGATTCCATGCCTTGTTTCACCTACAAATCAGTAACAAAGGACCTATACGATCATGGTAACACTTATCATGGATGTAGGTTGAAGTTTTTCTCCAACTTTCCAATTACTTGGTTAGCAATGGAGTGTTTCTATATACCATTCATTGCTTGTGATGTCATATCTAGATATGGACATTCACTACCAATGTAATTTAGAACGTATAGGGTCACACACATAGGATGCACCTGGAATAGGATTTACTCATGGATAAGATGTAACTTGGTTACTAAAGTGTTTAGGTTATCAACTTAAACAACTCTGGCTGTCAGTTGGCTAACTGGAGTGTCCAATCGACCGTTGGAGTGTCCAATCAACCGACTAGACTAAACTATCACTCATCAATTGACTAGCTAGTCGACTAGTTGGATCGTCCAATTGACTAAGTGAAAGGAGCTGCCAACAGATTGTCAAAATATAATATCCATATGATTGATTGGAAGGTCTAATCGACTAACTAGATGACTAGTAGGATGGGCTCAAGTAATTGATGTTGATGTAATGATGTGCATTAATCATCACATTGAAAGCCATTATGATTGTGAATAGGAAAGCAAGCCAATAAACCGACTAGATGTTTGACTCGGCCAATTGGGTGGTCTACTCAATTGGCTGGTGATTCGTAGAATCCATCAAACCATGAGACCTCACCCTTCATATCTGTAAAGAAGTGAAAACACCTCCTTACCAAAAATTTGAACAATAAAACCTTCAGTCCAAACATGATCAAAAGGTATGATGGAGTGGGTGTAAAATTTTCAAATCTTTATATAATGGTAACAAAAGATCAAAGTATAGCAGCGGAATAAAAACATGACTATATTCAATTATATACAGGGGAACATCTTAAACTTACATCATAAGGATCCATGCAGAGGAAATCTAAACTACCTCAAGATTATTTCCAAGCTTTAACTTCACTATCTAAGTCCAGGTCACCAAGCCTTTTCATCCAAGTTCCTCCACCTAGGGTTGGAAGCATACCCCAGCAAAAGAGAAGAAAAGGAAACATCAACAAAAGCTGGTATGTGCATACTAAAAAGAAAACTGTGAGCAATATAAGGAAATAAAGGACATCAAATGTAAAAGGCTTCCCATTTAAGAGATAAGTACCACCCAAATGGGTATCAAGAGAAAAGAATCATAACAAAAAGGTATACTTGCCATAAAATAACATATAAAAGGATTGTGCCATAAATAAATCCACTACCATGGTGGGAAACAAAGCACAAGTAAGGCACACACCCCACAATCAATATCATGCATGCATGTGAGATAAACATAGCCCTAGAACAATATAAACACAATTGGCAGACAACCCCAATAAAGTTGAAGCCTGATAGAGAAAGGAATATTGTCAATCTCCCAAATATCTATAAAATGGGTCAAGACACACATTTTGTCCTGGGTACGAGGTTCCTTGCCATCCCAAAAAGAGCAGGAAATATCACATCTTCTATAAACAAAACCAATTCAATTATACTACTCTAGTTCTACTGAATCACATAGCATTTTTAATGTAGATGCAAGTAGAAAGTATAGTCAGAATTGTACAATGATGCCATATCACACAATAGACAACACAAACATATAAACATCCACTTCAATGTGGCTCATATCAACATGCACCAAGGCACAAGATAAGATATCAAGAAAATATCCAAGTTCATAACAAGCAAGATAGTTCACACAAACCATGATATCAAGAGAATAGACATATGTGTAGGCTAAAGTCAAAAGAAATATAAGATAGGTGAATTGCTCAACAAAGATGAATAGGGGATACAACATACCTCAAATTTAGGGTCGAACGATCCATAGTCCAACTAGGTCCAAGCCTAGGCCTCCAAAGAACCTATTAAGCATATATGTGGAATTAGGGTTAGGTTTCTATTACTTATTCAAAACCCTAAAAATCGCCTTTTTATTGATGTGTGAATTAGGTTATAAAAACTATGCCATATTTTAGGTTATATTTTCCTGAGTTCAAAACATATTTTATTATATTTTTCTGACTTTTATATATTTAGTTATGAATTATACAGGTTTTTAACTTATTAATTAGATCCATTGAAAACACCTATTATTAAACATTCGAATTAGCCAACAATACTACTACCATTAGAAAGCCCTTCGTTTTCTGAAACCAACGAGCATTTATTCATATTTTTGAATGAGTAGATAATTAGTTATGGATTTTAGAATTTTAACCAATCGAAAAAACTCAAAAAGCCACGTCAGAATGAGATTGTGGAGAGAGGGGGGCCAACGCGGACTGGGCCAGCCAATCAAAGTCACCCATGTCAGCATGCACTCAACCTGCACACACAAACACTACGTGCAAGAAGATAAGAGGCAATCAAGTAAAAGGACCAATATGCCCCTATGCGAGAAACACAATGAAGGCAAGAAACAGAGAGGGTAAGATCGGGAAAACATCACAACCCATCATCTTCTTCGCTTCCATGGAGCATAGAGCTTCTAGAGCTCCAAAACAAAAAGTGAAAGGCTAGAAAAACCAAGACCGACCTGTGTCCTATCTACTGCAACCGACAACGAACACCTCGACAAAGGTGACCGGAGGCAAACCAGGTTGAAGGGAGGTTGATACATGACGAATCACCTCAAAGAGCACACCCGGTGGAGAAGAAGGCAAAAAGAGGGAAATGTGCTACAACCCAACAGAGGTAAAATTGATAACTAGAAAAGCTTTGAGAAGGTTGCAGGGGAAGATTCACACCTCAAAAGTGTGACACCACCACCAGAACAGAGTCGACAGATCACCATGAGCATGCCCAGGCCACCAGAGTTCGGGTGTGCTTCTCCTGGTCAACCCAGTCCCAAAGGACGAGAGGAAATGGGCATTGGATGTCTGGCAATGGTGAGGGACCTCGTATAAATAGGTTAGTAGTCCCAAACAAAATAGGAAACAGGTGGAAACCAGAAATAGAGGAAAGCGGAAAACTCCTTGGTCGACTAGGAGATCCGATGAAGGAAACCTAGGAAAACTAGGGCCCAAAAGGACCAGAAAGAAACGGTGATGGAGAAAAGCAAGTCGATCAAAAATAAAAAGGAAAGAGAGTAGAGAAAATTGTGATCAAAGATTCTATTTACAGACAACTAGAAATCGTCTCCTACCCAAGGTAGGAGACAACTTGCTGATCGTTGGATTAAAACTAACGGCCAAGATCAGGGTGCATAGTGGAGTCAGCTCGCGTGACAGAAAACGAAATCGGATACTGTAGCAAAATCAAATTAGATTAAAGTGAATTTTGACATATTATTTCCTTTTTCTCTTTCTTCTCTTGAGGGTGCAAATGAATCCCAAAATAGATGAAATTTTGCAAAAAAGTTAATTAAAGCATGTAGATTCCGAATCTCCAACTGGATTTTACTTTTGACAACATTAGATAGGTTATTTAATGTATTCTTTGTTTCTCTTTCTTAATACATTAATGACACAGATTATCCAAATTAGGTGAAACTTCATCCATGAGTTAACTTAAGTGTGTTGAATATGAATTTGCCTTTATTTCCAACTTTTGGTTCCATGAATTATATTTATTTATTAATTACACCTTTTAGGCAGTTTCTCTCTCATGTTATTTCAAGGTTGTCCAAATTAGATGAAAATTGACATGTAGGCTTAATTTTATGTGTAGATTACGAATTTGAAGTCTATTATTTATTTTGTGGCTTTCTTACATGGGTTATGTCATCTGGCCCATTAGAGGCCCATTAGATCATTAATTCATCAAATTAAGTTATTTATCATCTTATTATCTCCAAATGAGTTATATGACATATTAGATTACATTATTCATGTATTAGATTATTAGGGTCACTCTAACCTCAACATTGCTTGGTCAAACCAAAAGGTCAAGGTTTTAGGATAGGGTCCAAGATCCGGTATGTTACAACACTCCACCCCTTAAAAGGATTTCGTCCTCGAAATCTACAGATCCAAACATCAACATCCAACTACTCTCCACCCCTTAAAAGGATCAACCTAACAAGTCAAACTAAAAATATTTTTAGAATTACCCTCATCTCTTAGTTATGAAAGTTTTTAGAGATTAATATTTCTCATGTATCCAACTAAAGTCACCATCTAGGGCTGAGTTTTTAGGTCCTCGTGTCTCTAACCTATCAACCCTACATGAACATCCAAAATTCATAGGGTAGGTCAACTACACCATTATATCATTCCTAGTCATAAAACTAGGGTTAGATTCTATTTAAGCTAGAGTTTCTCTTCATTGTGACTTAGTTCAAGAAAACATCGACAAACCAGAGAAAATTTTTGTACATATAGTAGTATAATGAATATAATTTTTGTTGATGATATACTTTGTAATGTAAAACCAACATGCACGCTAAAAATCAATACGAGAACCAAGTCACAATATTTTCATATGAATATTTCCTCATAACCTAATCTTGACCTCAAACCAAACCTTATTGCATAAAAGATCATCATTGATAAAATCTAGGGTCAACATCTCACTTAGAGCTATCTAGAAAAGTCAAGGGTTCTATAGGGAGACAAAATTGAAATAGTCGATTCCGACTACCATGGGCTCTGATACTATGCTGTAAAGAAGTGAAAACACCTCCTTACCAAAAATTTGAACAATAAAACCTCCAGTCCAAACATGCTCAGAAGGTATGATGGAGTGGGTGTAAAATTTTCAAATCTTTATATAATGGTAAAAAAATTACCAAAGTATAGCAGTGGAATAAAAACATGACTATATTCAATTATATACAGGGGAACATCTTAAACTTACATCATAAGGATCCATGTAGAGGAAATCTAAACTACCTCAAGATTGTCTCCAAGCTTTAACTTCACTATCTAAGTCCAGGTCATCAAGCCTTGTCATCCAAGTCCTCCACCTAGGGTTGGAAGCATACCCCAGCAAAAGAGATGAAAAGGAAACATCAGCAAAAGCTGGTATGTGCATATATACTAAAAAGCAAACTGTGAGCAATATAAGGAAATAAAGGACATAAAATGTAAAAGGCTTCCCATTCAAGAGATAAGTACCATCCAAATGGGTATCAAGAGAAAAGAATCATAACAAAAAGGGATACTTGCCATAAAATAACATATAAAAGGATTGTGCCATAAATAAATCCACTACCATGGTGGGAAACAAAGCACAAGTAAGGAACACACCCCACAATCAATATCATGCATGCATGTGAGATAAACATCGCCCTAGAACAATATAAACACAATTGGCGGCCAACCCCCATAAAGATGAAGCCTGATAGAGAAAGGAATACTGTCAATCTCCCAAATATATATATAATGGGTCAAGACACACATCTTGCCCTGGGTACGAGGTTCCTTGCCATTCCAAAAAGAGCAGGAAATATCACATCTGCTATAAACAAAACCAATGCAATTATACTACTCTAGTGCTACTCAATCACATAGCATGTTTAATGTAGAGGCAAGTAGAAAGTATAGTCAGAATTGTACAATGTTGCCATGTCACACAATAGACAACACAAACATATAAACATCCACTTCAATGTGGCTCATATCAACATGCACCAAGGCACAAAATAAGATATCAAGAAAATATCCAATTTCATAACAAGCAAGATAGTTCACACGAACCATGATATCAAGAGAATAGACATATGTGTAGGCTAAAGTCAAAAGAAAGATAAGATAGGTGAATTGCTCAACAAAGATGAATAGGGGATACAACATACCTCAACTTCAGAGTCAAATGATCTACAATTCAACTAGGTCCAAGCCTAGGCCTCCAAAGAACCTATTAAGCATATATGTGGAATTAGGGTTAGGTTTCCATTACTTATTCAAAACCCTAAAAATCGCCTTTTTATTGATGTGTGAATTAGGTTATAAAAACTATGCCATATTTTAGGCTATATTTTCCTGAGTTCAAAACATATTTTATTATATTTTTTTGACTTTTATATATTTAGTTATGAATTATACAAGTTTTTAACCTATTAATTAGATCCATTGAAAACACCTATTGTTAAACAGTAGAATTAGCCAACAATACTTATACCATTAGAAAGCCCTTCTTTTTCTGAATCCAACGAGCATTTATTCATATTTTTCAAATGAGTAGATAATTAGTTATGGATTTTAGAATTTTAACCAATCGGAAAAACTCAAAAAGCCACGTCAGAATGAGATTGCGAGAGACAGGGGGGCCATGTGGACTGGGCCAACCAACCAAAGCCACCCATGTCAGCACGCATTCAACATGCATAGACAAAAACTGCGTAAGCAGATAAGAGGCAATAAAGTGAAAGGACTGATATGCCCCTATGCGAGAAACACAATGAAGGCAGGAAACAGAGAGGGTAAGATCGGGAAAACATCACAACCCATCATCTTCTTCACTTCCGTGGAGCACAGAGCTTCTAGAGCTCCAAAACAAAAAGTGAAAGGCTAGCAAAACCAAGACCAACCTATGTCCTATCTACTGCAACCAACAACGAACACCTCGACGAAGGTGACCAGAGGCAAACCAGGGGGAAGGGAGGCTGATACACGACGAATCACCTCAAAGAGCACACCCGGCGGAGAAGAAGGCAAAATGAGGGAAACGTGCTACAACCTAGTAGAGGTAAAATTGATAGCTAGAAAAGCTTCAAGAAGGCTGCAGGGGAAGATTCATGCCTCAAAAGTGTGACACCACCGCCAGAACAGAGTCGACAGATCACCATGAGCATGCCCAGGCCACCGGAGTTCGGGTGTGCTTCTCCTAGCTAACCCAGTCCCAAAGGACGCGAGGAAATGGGCGTTGGATGTCTGGCGATGGTGAGGGACCCCATATAAATAGGTTAGTAGTCCCAAACAAAACAAGAAATAGGTGGAAATCGGAAACAGAGGAAAGTAGAAAACTCCTTGGTCGACTGGGAGATTTGATGAAGGAAACCTAGGAAAACTAGGGCCCAAAAGGACCGAAAAGAAACGGTGATGGCGAAAAGCAAGTCGATCAGAAACAAAAAGGAAAGAGAGCAGAGAAAATCATGATCAAAGATTCTATTTACAGACAACTAGAAATCGTTTCCTACCCAAGGTAGGAGACAACTCGTTGATCGTTGGATTAAAACTAATGGCCAGGATCGGGGTGCATAGTGGAGTCAGCTCACGTGACAGAAAAAGAAATCAGATACTATAGTAAAATCGAATTAGATTATAGTGAATTTTGACATATTATTTCCTTTTTCTCTTTCTTCTCTTGAGGGTGCAAATGAATCCCAAAATAGATGAAATTTTGCACAATTAAAGCATGTAGATTCCGAATCTCCAATTGGATTTTACTTTTGACAACATTAGATAGGTTATTTAATGTGTTCTTTGTTTCTCTTTCTTGATAAATTAATGACACATAGATTATCCAAATTAGGTGAAACTTCATCCATTAGTTAACTTAAGTGTGTTGAATATGAATTTGCCTTTATTTCCAATTTTTGGTGCCAGGAATTATATTTATTTATTAATTACACCTTTAAGGAAGTTTCTCTCTCCTGTTATTTCAAGGTTGTCCAAATTAGATGAAAATTGACATATAGGCTTAATTTTATGTGTAGATTACGAATTTGAAGTATATTATTTATTTTTAGGCTTTCTTACATGGGTTATGTCATCTATCCCATTAGAGGCCCATTAGATCATTAATTCATCCAATTAAGTTATTTATCATCTTATTATCACCAAATGAGTTATATGACATATTAGATTACATTATTCATGTATTATATTATTAGGGTCACTATAACTCAACATTGCTTGGTCAAACCCAAAAGGTCAAAGTTTTAGGGTAGGGTCCAAGATCCAGTATGTTACAGTATCCCCTAGGTTTGTGAAACCCTAGCCCATCCACTCCTATAAAAAGGGGTGGGGGTAGCCAAGTCTCTCAACACACTTGTATGGCAAGACTCCTCATCTCATAGATGTGGTAAAGTGGGAGCTATAAGCATCTTACCTATAGAAGGGAGAGATAGCCAAGTGGAGAAAAGTTGGCACTAGGATTTTGACAACACGAATGGACAACTTCTTCCTGTCGGCTCTAGAAGCACAATGAGGAGTTCCCGATGGTACATGTGTAATACATAGAGGCGTGGAGGCCATTGATGCTATACTAGGACACTTTCAACCACCATCTGTAGTGCTACACTAGGAGGCCTCCGCCGACTGATGTCTAGGTTCTACTTGATAAAGAATCACACTGTTGTAAGGATTGTCGCTAGACTTGATCCTGGACTAGGTATATGCCTTGCACCCTCCTTCCCATTTTATAGTTATTGACACGATCCAATGGTTATTGGGAATATGGAAAGATTTTTAATTTGTTTCCACTTCAAAGTCTAATGGCATATTTCCCTACTTTGTATTGCTTCCTTTGGGAGAGGTACATCTACTAGGTGATCAGTCAGGCCTTGTTCTTTGATTGCCTTAGTCATTAGATAGGTGATGTCAAATTCTGACAGCATTACTCGCTTGACAGGTCATCGAGTAAAGGTAAGGTGATCCTATAAGTAGAAGAGAGGTTCATGCTTGACGATCAATTACAGAGGATACATCATCAAATAATGTCACATCTAACTTGTTTCACATATTAAGGCCATGTAATTATTCTTGATATAGTTTAGTGGGCCTCAATATCATTGATCTTCTTAAGCATATAGTAGATATCATGCTATCCATTGATCATTTATTGACTCAAGACTCCTCTGGTTGATGTTTCATAGACTGATAATCAAATAATGAGAGGATATCCTAGTATGATGGATTTAGTACTAGTATATTGGTGAAGTAGTCCTTAATCTTATGGAGCACCCCTTCACACTGATTGTCCCAGACAGAGTCAGAATTTTCTTAACTATCTTCAAAATAGGATCACATATGGGTATAATCTTGGTGATGAAGCAACTAATATACTGAAGGTGGTCAAGTAGATCTTATATCTCCTTCTCTATTTTGGGGAGGGAATTTCTCATATAACCCAAGCTTTCCCTAAGTCATCTTCAGTTCCCCTCTGACTAATGATGCACCGAGAAGGTTACCAGATGTGACCCTAAAGGTGCACTTAGTTGGTTTAGCCATAGGGAGAATCATTGTAGTCGTTGGAACAATTTTTCAAGATTGGCAATGTGGTCTTCTGGACTTCTATATTTGTTTATCATGCCATTCACATAAACCTCCACCTCCTCAAACATTATTTCATGAAATAGATAGACCATCGTTGTTTAATATGTAGCTCTAATATTCTTGAGATCAAATCACATGACCCAATAGAAGAATACTCCCCGCTCTATGATGATAGGTATCTTCTCTTTATCTTCTTGGGCTATATTAATCTACTTGTATTTGGAAAATTCATCCAGAAAATTCATCCATGAAACTAAGGAGGGTGTGGCTGACTATATTTTCAATGAGTAGGTCAATGTGTGGAAGTAGAAATTCATTTTTAGGGGATGCCTTTTTGAGATCATGATAGTCCACACACATTCATACTTTTGAATCTTTCTTTAGTGAGGTAAAATGTTAGTGAGCCACATAGGATAGTTGACTGGATCTAGGAAATCAACATTGTGCTATTCTCAAGGATCCATCATGGCCGCCAAATGCCTAACATGTTTCTTTGTAAGGTGAACGTTAGGGATGATAGGAAGTCAGTGAACTATGATCACTTTGCCCAATCCCAGCATGTCAGAGTAGATCCATGAAAACACATCGATGTAGTGGCTTAGAATCTCTATCAACTGGTCTTTGATATTTTGAGGTAGACGCACCCCATTCTTGACTTTTCTTTACTTGAGGCCTAAACTAAGATTTAACGTCTCCATCTCATCTTCAATATGAAAAGGTCGATGCTCTTATGCCATATACTATGGGTTGGGGATTTATTCAAACTTGGCATCTTCTGCATTGTAAATTTGTGTTACTTCAGTGAAATAGCCTCCCAAACTCTTAGAAAGCCAAGTCATCTTCAACTATTTTTAGTTTTTCCAAAATTGTATTTTTTGGAATTTTGTGGATTTTTAGATTTTTAGGATTTGGTGGAGAACATGGATGTGGTAGAGCATGAATAATTCAAAACTCTAGGACCTCTACCACATTAGGGTGTCATTCCTCTAATCATTTTTTTTGTGAGTGGGGGGGATTGGTCCTTAGTATGTTGCAGTCATATACACACCATTTATGGACTTCATCATCATCATGCACAAGGCAAATGAGAGATTGTGAGTCTTCTGCAACTTCTGTACCAAATATGGAGTTGACCACCATCTTTCTATCATGTCATAGGCATTATTGTAGTCGTACCATGTAACACCTTAATCTTCCTCGATGTATTGGGTACTTGTAGTCTTAAAGTCATCTTGGTTTGGTCATCCAAGGAAGAATTAGAGAGGATCACAACCAGATGCATCAGATGGTCCCTTTGTTACTTTAGGTTGAGTTGGTGATTTTCACCATGTTTATCCTTGATCATCATGACAATTTTCATTGCTTTCTCCTATGTTAGGGTGCTCTGGACAGGGATGGTCAACTACGAGGGTGGGCATGAGCTTGTTTGCTTCCTTTTGTGGAGGGATTATCTTATCTTTGGACTATGGGTGGTTCTGCATGGTCCAGATTCCCTAGATGCCTTCAATGATGAGGATGATTTCCCCAATGCTGGTTGCAATATTGAGGTAGTTGTTCGGATTGTCTTCATCAACCTCTTGCATGAGGTAAGACATTGTTACATGGACAACAACCTTGGGATGCTAGAGTCTTCTTAGTTATAGGTATGATGAATAAGAAGTATGAATGGGACCCTTATGCTCAGTTCCAAGGTCCCATCAGTACAATACCCTGAGTATACATTGTTCGTCTAGCCAAATGAGTCTAGATTCTCTACTCAGATCCCGAGTCAGTGGTATACAATTGAGAAAGTCTATCAACTCCATTGTAGTGGGCCACAATGTTGTAGGTTCCCAATACGACTCCTGCTTGGTGATCTAAGTTCGTCCATAGGATGGGCCATAGAATCCTAGGCCCAACTCTTTTAGTCTTGGAGGAATCTAGATGATCTTCGTAAATCCCTAGTGTATGACTCACATACCTTGATTCAGACATATGTGCATCTCCTGCAATTTTTGAGCAAATAGTGTAGGTCGTACATGAGATGACATGATCGTATTATTCATGGTGGAACCCAACTAATGTTAGCAATATGCAACATCTCAAGGTGAAACTAGAGATCGTCTTCCTTGATGCCTGCTATCGTGTTGGGACTATCGGCCTAGACAATGATGATGTAACATCCTAGCTGATATTTCAACCTTTGATGTAGTGATGAGGAAACCACTATGTTGTGACGAATCCATGGCTTTCCCAAGAGGATGTTAAAGAGGGACTCAACTCCATGACCATGAACAAGACTACAAAAGTTTGTGGTCCAATTTGTAGCTTGAGGGTGATCTACCCTAATGCATCTGTAATTACTCTGTCAAAAGAGTTTGCTTTCTTCGTTGTCAGATGCATGTTGGAGGGATCCCTTCCTAAGATAATGAGCGTATTGAGGGGGAACACATTGAGGCATCATCTATTGTCGACAAAATAAGAAAGGATCTTGAGACACTTGTAGATTGTTGTGATTAGTAGGGGCTTGTTGTGATTCCCTTAGTGGGTATCTTGTCTTTTAAAACAAGATCATGTATGGAGTCATGATCAACCTAATGGTGGCAGTGAGAGATTGGATCTTACATCCTTAGGGATATAAACCCCTTTAGTTGTATTCATAGTCACATCTTTATATACATGGGAGATGTGCCTCACTTCATCCAATGATACTTCCCCTTCAGGTTCTTCTAGGAATTGGACATTTTCTGAGTCTTCAAGATTTATTTTCTTGCAGACTTCTTGAGTGGGAGGCACTTTATTACTGTTGATTGTAGGAATGAAAACCTTGCTTGCCTCTTCCCAGGGTGTGTTGGTAGGGTAGGGACACCTACATATGCGGTTACCTTTTCCTTACCCTTGTCATGGGACAAATGTACTTTTTTTTCTGGACGGGGTTTAGGGACATCCATGGCGTCTTTTTGGCTTGGGTGTTGTAGATTGTACTATTACCACGAGATGAGAGACTGTAGTATATTGAATTTTTCCTAGGACATGTACCTTAGGTACCCATATTGATCATTATTTTAGCATCAGGTGAGCTTCTAGTATGTTGATTGGCCTCTAGTGCTCACTGTGATTACTTGCTTCTTCTCTTAGATAGAGGCAACCACATGTGTACTTTGAGACCATTTCTTGATAGCTTGTTCCAAGGGAAGGATGAGCTCATGTACGGGATATTTTGGTGATTAGATGACAACTAATGTATTGGAGGATGAAGGCATCTCTTTTAGTGCGGCCATGTTGGCCTCACTAAATTTCAATAAATTCATGTAAGGCATGCTTAAGTGGGAGACATAAAATCTGTGTCACATCCTTTGGCTCAGTGAAAGTCAAAAAAGGCATGGCATTATAACTGTTTAGTATGGAATTGATGGTTCCCTTATTATGGTAAACTTCAATATATGCTTGAGGTCTGGAAAATTGGTGCTAAGGGAATCTCCCAATGACTTGAACTTCCTTTTTGTCTTGGAAGGCTCCTAAGATGTAGGATATGAGGCTGCTAGTTCTACTTGAGGTGGATGTTACTTATTGTGGGAGGGGTTCTTATCATTGCTTACTGCACAAGTGGTTGAAATGGTGGTAGTGTGTATCCTTAGAAGTTTTTTGGTCGTCATGAATATTAAGGAGGCATATATTGTGGTGGATATTTGGGTGTTTGTATGAGCTTGTTGTTGTTTGGGTGTCGTACCATTGGTTTCCTGAGTTGTTAATGCCTGAATCGACAAAATGTGTATATTTGTTGTTGTCACTTTCTTTTTTCGACTGGGATTATTACAACTCTGACCGTTGAATGTGCTACCTTAGTCTTGGTCCATTTGGACTTCTAATTAATCATTGCAGAGGTGAATCGAAGCTCAAAAGTGAGGCATGTATTCTAGTAGAATCCTCCTTTTCATGGAATTCTTGATCTGAACCCCTGCTTGTATTATTTGTGGAAAGGCATTATACCTTTCTAGAGATAAAATGGTCATGAGGGTCGATGTGATGCTCTAATCCCCATTTCCGGGGCCTCTTTATCTGTGGGCTTGAATTTTAGTTAGGCAGCCAACTCTGTCCATCATCCAATAAACTCATAGAATCTTTCTTCTACCTTTTTCTTTAGTGCCTTCAAGTTTTCCTTGGTGGGGACTTGGTCTAGATTCCAAATGAATTGTTCAACAAATTACAATTTTGATCATCTTGGCCCAAGTGGTGATAGTTGTCATGTCTTGCTTGTTGTATCATGTTAGGACGGGACCTATCAGTGGTCGTGCAAAGAAACTGATTAGTAACTTGTGTTCTTGTACTTCTACCATGTTTAAGTAGTATGACTCAATGTGGAGCATCAGAACCCCCTTTCTGGGATACTTGTGGACTTGGGCATGTTGAAGTTTCCTGGCAACTTTTGCATCTAAAAAATGCCATAAGTTTCTAAAAATCTTCCCACCGTCCTTCTCTCCTTGTAGTTGCTTGATCTTTTATATAATCTCAAGTAGGAGGAAGTTCGTGATGATAGGTTCCGGGACTACAACTTCCTAGTGGGAGGCCACTATTGATATCACTAGCGGTTTGATTATCACTAAAGGATTTGTGTATACTGGTGGTGGGAATCTATACATTCCTCCTGTGTATGGATTATATTAGGAGTGTGGTGGTAGGTACAAGGAATGTAAATTGGGGACACGAGTCCTCAACCATTCATGTATTGTGCTTGAATTTCCAATGTAGTGCTAACCTTCTCTACCTCACTAGGATCTTACTTTGTAGTTGCAACTTCGTCCTCCTTGTTTTTACCCTCGACCTCACCTTCATGATTGAAGATGGATTCATCACCTTAGGAGTTTCTGGGACTACCCTGGTGTTCATGAATGGTGGACCTAGGGATGGCCCTAGTTGAAATGGTTTTGGCTGAATTTGGTGGGGGCTCCACATGCCATATAGGAAGAATGGCGATGACAAGCTAGCATATGAAGCTCCCTTTCCAACAAACCCTAGGTAGTGCCACCCCAGTACTTGGTGGAGGCATAAAGGGAGCGCTAGCTATTTGTTTCTATGTGCATTGTTGTTGAGGGCCTTTTAGAGAGGTCAAAGCTTCAGGGATCATTGTAGTTTATTGTGATTCTATTCTATGACGGGTTTATCTTGCTTGTTTCTTCCAACAACCCCTTTGATGCCACAATTAGAATATTGGTCTACACTATTGTTCTAGCCATTTGGCTCAATCTTCTCTAGTACCAATTGAAGTACATGCTCCTTGATCTTCCTGTGATGTCCTAAGATTCAGATCAACAAGATTCAAAGGCAGGATGTAATTCTAGATGATAGAATATTTTGTGTCTGCTTCCAAGAAGTTAAGAGGACTTCCCCTTTTTGTTTGAGAAATTCAATAAAAGGATATTCTTTGGTCCTTCATGATCCTACCTTGACAAAAGATACATGTGATATACTCTTTTTATGATTGGTTTTAAGTGATGACACTTTCCCTTAGATTAGGTGAGATGGATGAGTTATTCAATTTAGGTGAGATGTGCTTGCCGATTCATGACTGGTTTTTTTCAAGATGGTGGACAATGGGATAATATGTTGTGTTGCTAGTGAGGTATGATGCTCCTTAGGTAGGTGTCCCAAGAGACTTATTCAAAAGAGGGAGAATGTGGGTGTTTGAGTGGTTGGTCAAGATTAAGGTAGCACGTCCTAGGTTAGTGACTCTGCTCAATCAATCAATCTCCTCCATAGGGTGTCTTCATGCAACATAATTCTCAAACTAAAACCCTTGGCAACATCCATGATGTCCTATTTTCCTCATAATTTGAGGAAACTCTGTTGGGGATTCTTGCCCCTTAGAAGTAGTAAGCGGTCAATAGGGATGAAGCCTTGACTTGGTATCTCCAAAATGACCATGAAATCGGGTATAGGTTGTGGCCTAGTTTTGGGTCATAGTTTGGGACCATGAATATAGACATGTAAGACACATAATGGTCTAGTTTAAGGTAATAGTACAAATCATAGATGTAAGCATGAAAGGATCTATATGGTCCAGTATTAGTTTGTAGTCCAGGACCCTGATGATGGGACAACACACCATTGATAAGTGACGTCTCAGTCAAATGTGAGGAACTGCATGGAAGCAAAGGGATTTAAATAGGATACTTGAAAAGAAAGTCATTTACTCTTTATAGTCTTTTTAAAAGTTTTTGATAAAGGATGGTTTACCTTGTTGAATAAGAGGTTTGCTCAGCTTTTGGAAATATCACGGAGATTTAAAAAGATCTCTTAAATTTCAAAAGATTGTTTGATTTTGGAATGGATTGTTAATCCTTGCAATATTGTTCAATTTTTAAAAGATGGTTAATGCTTATTAAGATTGTTTGATTTGAAAAGATTGTTAATCTTTAAGAAGATTGTTTGAGTTGAAAAGATTGTTAACTTTTAGAAATATTGTTTGGTTTTGAAAGAATTATTAAGCTTTAAAACATTGTTTGATTTGAAAATATTTTTAACCGTTGATATATTTTTTCCAGTTTGGAAAAGATTGTTAGTCTCTAATAAGATTGTTTGTTTTGAAAAGATTATTAGTCTTTATAAATATTGTTTTATATTTTTAAAGATTGTTAATATTTACTAATATTTTTTGATTTGAAAATATTATTAACCTTTTACATGATCATTTGATTTTTGAAAGGATTGTTAATATTAAAATAATATTGTTTAATTTTGAAAGGATTGTTAATCTTTAAAAGGAAATTTTGATTTGAAAAGATTGTTAACCAACACACAAATAGGTTAGCAATAATTTCAATTTTTCAATACCTAACACAAGATGCATACATATGAGGAAAATAACCACCCCCTTTTAGCCACATGAGTTAGATTCAATTTACATCCTCACTCAAGTGTGACATGCATAGGAGGGGTTGGTCCTTAACTTCTTTGTGGAAAGATGTCATTCGTCGAGGTGGTAACCTAGGTTCAACAAACATAGGTATAGTTCCCCACCTTATGACTACGGCGGAGGTAATTAGTTGTAAATGTTAGCAGAAGGGGTGTTCCAAGATCTTTAGGCGTCCAACTTAATGTTGTGTTGATACCTATATTGAAACCTCACGTCGTATCTAGGGATCAGCGTGAGGTTGACACCCCTTCTGTGACACATATGCTTGACCTTTTTTGAAGCAAATAGATAAAGTATGAAAAAAAATGCAGATAAATAAGAAAACACATTATTATTTATGAAAGAAAAATATCTTGCTTCCAATCCATATCTTCTATTCATCCTTTCCTAAATTTTATTTGTTATTTTTTAAGAAAAGGAAACAAAAATAAAAAAAATTGGAGCAAAGGAAGTGAATCCAAAATCCTAAAAAGGGAAGTGTACTTAAAACCCTAAGATAATCATGAAAGGACAACCTTGAAAATAATAGTAGAAAGAGGAACCTAATAGAAAACAACCTTGAAAATAACAGAGGAAAGAGGAATCTACTAGAACTATCCAAGGACAACATGATAGGGGAGGCCCATTGGATCACCTCGATCTGCATGCCAAGGGCCTACAGATCCCAATGATGTGCAACACATAACCTCAAACCAAATTAAAATAGGCAAGAAAATAACAAAAAAGAAAAATATGATATAACTAAAAAAACATTTCAAAAAACATTTAATATGTTGTAAAAAAGGGGATCCAATTTAGACTGTCTTGGCAATCCCGAATAGAGTCACCATCCTTTCACACCCTACCAAAATATATTCTTTCTATAAATTTCCTTTGTAGTGAAAGTTAGTTCAGAAGTCGTATGGAAAAGAAAAAAAAGAATGTTTGGATATTCCACCATGCTATATGTGGAAAACAAGAGAAAACTGAATAAACATTGTGAATCTAAGATGGGAAGTTGATCTAGAATCCCAGTTGGATAGGTAAGATAAAAAAAGTAAAGTAGAAGTTCATATGCGACAATCTTGTTATGAGTGGGAAAGGTTTAACACTCCCATCTTGCCTGGTAAATTGGTATCAAGCCATATTTTAAGAGATTTGGAGAAGAAGACAGTTTCAAGATTATTAAAATGAAAGGAACAAAAGGAAGGTGAAAAGGGAAATATTTCTATGTGTAGGTGGGCTTTTAGGGTTGGATAAGTCTGTGTCATTCCCATCATTTTCCTAAAAGTTCTATTGTTAGGTAGATTGGGGTCCTAATCACCTCAAATCTCCCACGATAGAGATCCATCACGAGCGATTAGGACCAATATGTAGGATGTTCTAGAGGATGATAATCAGATATATGTTGTAAATAAGATCTAAACTTTTTCCCAAGAGATCAGATAAGCAATAATATATAAATAGATAACATATGTGACTCTAAGTAGATATAAGTTGTTATACAGGGTTAAGAAGTTATATGCAGTTAGAATAGATATAACCATATTAGTAGTTGGGAGAATAGTGAGATTAGTGTTTTCACAACCTAATGGTGATGCAAAAGAGGGTGGCATCACAGAAAGGTTCCTATAATCATGACTAATTTGAAAAATAAGGGGGGGGTAGTTAGATCCTCTGGCTTCAAGAGTTTCAAAGGGGCCCGAAATAGGGTGGATATGAAGGGGAGTGTATTAACAGGGTGAAATTAGGGTATGAGGTTGTAGATAAAACCTTTCAGAAGTGGCAGGAGATTGCCATGTGGTGTGGCCTGAATATGCCACATGATACATGGATAATGACTCTGATCTGCCGGGTGGCCGAGATTGAATAAACCCAATTTCTAATTTTCTAGTAATTTTAGGAATGTTTAGGAGAAAATTATGGAAATGAAAATTTTAGAATAAAATAATGAAAGAGAGACAATTCAATGTTATCCATAGATTCATATAAAAATGTAATTGAATGTCCTTGGAGAAAAAGGTATATTTATTCAGGAACATTCTACTATGATTTTATCAAAAAGGCTTGTAAAAAGCAGAATTTATGAGAAAATTGTAGTTTCAGTCTAAAAAGAAGGTTTATTCAATGAAGGTTTCAAACTAAGTAAAAGTGGGTGAAATGAATGAATAAAATAGGTCAACAAATTTGAGAAAATATGCATTAATGTGGGAAATGAAAAAGTGTGTGGAAGGTTTTAATGAACTCCATCACTATCTAAACAATTAACATTAATAATGAATTTATGATGAGTGAGAAAAAATGGTGTGTTGACACTTACCTATTACCCCCTTGTAAATTCTTCTAGCAACTCATATATAATACAATAACTCAAAAAGCTATATTTATGGCATGCTTAGTTGGAGTCAAAAGAAAATTTAGGTTGTGTTTATTTTCTATGTCATATCTTTGAAAAGTAATTTAATAGAAAAAATAGAAGTATTATAGAGCATCATTCAACATGTTACAAGTATAACAAGAAATGTTCCAATTTATTTTATACTATTTTTAATTGAAAAAGTAAATAATTAATGAGATAATGGTAGACAATGTAAGAAATTAACCCTACAAATTCTTATTTTGACACAAAAGTATGGCATGTCAAATATATGTCTTATGCCAAAAAAGTACAACTTTGGAAGCGTTGTGAAATTGAATTCATATCTACTATTCTAAATGATTTTTTCTTCCTAGACTAATTTTATTAGTAGCTATAATTGGGACTATAGCACTAACTATGTGTAGGACCACAAAGGCAATATTGATTAAATCAACTGGCTTTTGATTATGCTTCTACTCTCAACCTTTGCCCCCTTTGGGATGTAACAATCTCAAGTGGTTGTGGTATAATACCAATTAGGTAACATTGCAAAAATCAACACCACATAGCACAACCTTATCATATAAGAGAATTAAAGTTGGGCTGAAAACCAAACATAGCATTGAACTCAATCAAACCAAACAAAATCGATCAATTTGGTTTGGTCTTGGGGGTTGAATGGTTTGGTTTGACTCTAAATTTTCCCGAACCATAAAACAACAGTTTCATTCCATTTTAGGGTGTAGTTTAATCAAACCAAATCAAACCAATACGTTACAACCCCAATTTTTGGGCTTATATGGTTTGAAATGCGATTTCTCAAATAAAATGTAATATTATGAAAATTGTATGATTTATGTGTAATGAATGGATTTCTTTGACAATGTTTCCTTGAAATATATGATTTCGTGGACCTTATTGTGTTAGTGAGTCCAATGTGGTTGCACTTCATTTAATATGCATAAAATATGTCTTATTGAGATATAACTTGCATATGAATAAAAGTCTCTCATACTTTCAAATTTGAGTCCCAAACATAGAACACAAGTAGTATAAGTCATCATGGACTTTCTTTTAAAATTTGGGATTAAAAGGATAAACGGATTAAAAGATATAAATTTTGTAAGTTTTTCTAAAGTGAGAAGGATAACATTAAATGTCACAATTCATTTCTAACGTTTGTTCTTATATGTGGCCTAATAACCATTGCATCCTTGATCCAATGGTGGTTTCACTTCATTTAATATTAGAAAAGGGGAACAGTAAAAGGATTTTTCACAGTCGATTTTCTTTGTGTACAATCCATGTGCGAGTTTGGAAGTTGTTCCTTTGAATTCAGGAGGGAGAGACGAGCCTCCCAATCCTAAACTTTCCTTGTTTCCGTACATGGTTGGGGTTTCCCCAATTAACCAGTAGGGGAGGTTTCCATGGAAATTGGTGGGTACTCCCCTTGATATCCCTGTCTATATAGGGGGGGGTCAGAAGTCCCTTCGGGAAATAAGAAGCAAATTGAGACCCCTACTTGCTCCTTTGTTCTTCGGTTTTTTGCCTTGGATGCGGGTGACAAGTCGGGCTTTTCCACTCCATCTCCCTACTCTTTCCAACAGGGTCATCACTTACCATGGATCTGGCGGGCCACGGAGAGGGGCTCTAGTCATCTTGCTGACTCCCTAGAGTCCTCGTTGATGTTGGTGTCGACCAACCCCGGACAGCAGCTCGCAAAGGATAGTAGGCGGTGGTGCCCTATTTTCCCGATGGAATAGGGGACCATCCACGTGAGGTAGAGTCTCACGAAGGAGACAAGGGGCGAGCAGGTTTGTATGACTGGGTAGCTGGATCTAAGGCAGGATCCGCGAGCCAGGAGAAGAATAGGAAGAAAAGAAAATAAAAGGTACACGTGGCGGCTTCCCATTTGCTAAAGGTACTTAATCTTGTGAATATTATAGAAATTTAATGGTTACTCGAATCGAGATAAACTATATATAAAAATTGATCATAAAAATGCAAGGAATCTACTAAATATATAATTGAAGTCCAATTCTACTTGAAATTATGAAGGTACTTAAGGTTGTCACCTTTAAAGGTGCTATCATTGAAAAACCATGATTTCGATATTAATGAGATTGAGTAAAGTGTTAAGGCCGATTTTATATGATGTTAACCTGTTGTCAATAAAAAGGATGTTTAATATTTAAAAAGAAGATCTTTGTGCTTAATTGGCTAATTTAGGGTTTCATATGTATAGAGTGCACTAATGGGCTTAGAAACCCTAATTTTGGTAATTATGACTTTTAATGGTTTTAATTATGAAAATCCATGTATAAGACAGAGATGTGATGTTTAAAAGCCAATTTGAGTACAAAGGACCCCTAATATGGACAACTTGAGTAATTAGGGTTTTTATGAGTATAAAATATATTTTAGGGTTTGTTGACCTAAAAAGGATAAAGGTTGAGAAACTGATCTAAGAAACCCTAATGAATCCTACTGAGACTTAGAAAAACCTTGGAAAGGTGTCCCAAGTCAATAAGGAGTTGTTTGGGATATGATTGTGACAATTAGACATTATACATGTTTTCAGGATCAATGTTTGCTTGATTAATTGATTGGCTTGCTTGATCTGACATCTAGTTGGATTTGGATATATTGCTTCTTTGAGATCTTCAAATCAGGTATGTGGTTACGCTTATGGCTAATCGCTCTAGTTTCACGGCGACTTCCGAGGTTTTACCGGTTGCTTGAAATTAACTACTTGGTTGACTTTTATTTCATGCAATTGTAAAGTGACTATGACTATCACCATAAATACATGTGCATGACTAACTCAGATCCTGGTCCTTCTCTATAGCTTTGATGATGATGAGATGGATGACCTAGTACATGGTCTACCCTTGGGGTAGGATCATCAGGTTATCATGACTCGATGTGTTGGTCTACCCTTGGGTAGGATCATACGACTACACAGCCCCAGGTCATGGTCTACCTGTAAGGTAGGATCATAGGGGCTATTTGAGATCTACCATATGAGAGAGGTAATATCCATGTCCACTGGAAGGATAGCACAGAGGCAAGGATATGTAGGGATTGAGTAGTTATGTTTAATACATAAAGTTTGATCTATTAAACAATAATTTGGTTTCATTATATGTTACAAATAGATGCAAGATTTTGGTTCCCCCACATACCAGTATAATTCATTATGTTGACCGTCGTTTTGTTTTTCAGCATTTTAGGTTTATCAGAAAGTGGATATTCCTTTAAAGTGACATTGAATGAATAAAGATCAATAAAGAATTGGAGGATTGTAGATAGATAGTTTCTTATTTGCGTAAAGTCCCTCAAATCCTATATTTATCAAGGTATGTGAAAAGAAAATTTTTATTCTATTTTAAGCTTAGTTTTGGTAGAATTATTAATTATTTTTTATTATTTGCAAAACCATTGATCTTATTTTCGGATAGCGGCTCTGTCTTCTTGGTCTTCCTTAATTGGGGGTTACCGGGAAGATGGGTCATTACATTTGGTATCAAAGTGAGGTTTTCCATTTAATCTCTAATAATAATTAAATTTTACAAACTCTTTAGAACCCAAGGGAGTTATTAGAGGATTTTCCAATAACGTAGGTGTCTAGAAAAGGATCATGATCTAGGGGCTGGCAAGATTTTCCTCCACCCCGTCGGTCTACGAGGACTCCCAAATTTTGTGTGATTGCCTGGCCGAAATTAGAGGATTTGACTCAAAATAAGATACTTGTAGGTCTTCTCTCATCTGTCTTTGTCCCTTTTCTACCCCCTTCATTGAATACCTTTAAAAGATTAGGGTTTCTATCTCTCCACATCCCTCCTAAGTTTAGGGCAAGTATAATAAGGATTAAGGAATCCTCCACCAAATAATAAAAAGCATGTAAGAAAGATGTCATGGACATACATTTTGATAAATAGAAACTCAGACTGAGTTTAGTACATGTTTAGGTTGCATGGCATGTGTTGTCGTGCCCTCAGGAGAGCTTTGAGGTTAGACCTTCTTGTAGGATGAGGAGGAGAGGGATAGCCTTGGAGGAAGAAGGCTCCAGGAAGAGACATGATGCATCCTCTAAGGACGATCCTCAACCCAAAACCTTAAGTGGTGGATAGAGAAAAGAGAAGATACAATGAGTTGGATATCATATTTGACCCTACATGTATGTATGTGGGTTTTACATGCATGCTTTACATAGAGGGTTGAGTACGCATGAGAACCCTAGACTATGAGTTGTTGTTTGGCCCTAGTGCCTTTTGGTGACCCGACTTTGGGTGGGTCATGCCTGTTAAGGGTGAGGGATAGCTCTCTCATTGAGAAGGTTAGTGGTGACCATATAGGAACCCTAATAGATATATATGAGTAGAAAAAGGTATGTACCTACTAGAAGAGAGTGGTACCAAGGTTGGCAGCATGTTTTAGACCTAGGCCAGAAGGGTAATACCTAATAGTTTATGAGATAGGCATGCAAAGCTTTGTATGATCTTGGCTGGACATAGGTTTTGATAGTACGTTTCACCCAGGTGGGGATAGGCATGTATCCTTAAGAGATTGAACCATATTTTGAGAGAGAACCTCTAGTGGTAGGACCCATTATAGGGTAAGCTCTAGAAAGAGAGCAAGACCCGATGAAAAAGGTTGGAGACCTTGACTCTGAGCCATGAGGATCATCAGAAGTTGGGTATAATATGACTTGGAATAGACGACCCTGAGTATATATATGTGGTTGCCTCATGCACGATCCTTGGAGGTTTATCGTACCTTGGATGCCTTTAGAGGAACCAAACCCTATAAGAGAGAAAGAGGCTTTTTGAATGAACGCACCAATGATAGTTCCTATCTTTTAGGTGTAGGAAGGAGAGTTCCATAGACCTTGAAGGGGTATAGTAACAAGTTGTGAGGCCTCACACCCAGTTGGTTTTCCCGATGTAGGACTCTAAAAGTTGCTCACGTGGAAGAGTGTTAGGATGTATATGCTCTATCTGGTATAGGTTCAGTTTAATTGAACAACAGAGCATGCAGTTAGAAAATTGATGCATATGAGGTGAACCTGGGGATCCTAAACCAAAGAGGGGAAGTAGTAGTACCTAGTGCACATGATGCTCATGAGGATGATTGAGTTCATAGTATTTGAGTATGACACCCCCATGTATTAGAGCAAAAGGAAACCCCACTTGAACGGAGATATATGTTTGATGAACCACTCTCACTCGTTGGTGACATATGCATGTATGATATTGGTTCGACCTTGAGGAATGATGAACAAGTATGTACCAAGGAACTTAGCATGGTTTACACTACTACAGAACCTACCTTTAGTGTCAGTTATTTAAGGCCTTTAGTGTCGGTTTCTAAGCGACACCTATGTGGGCGACACTAAAAGCTCACCCATTACGCGTCGGTTCCAAAACTGATGCCCAAACTCTTCGCGCGCCACCGAAAACACGCCATCAGGGGACTATAGGCGTCGGTTATTATATAAGAAACTGACACCATACACCTTCGCGCCACAGAAAGGGTGCCATCTTGGGCACTATCAGTGTCGTTTATAAGTAAGAAACCGACGCCATATATCTTCGCGCCACAGGAAATAGACGTCGGTTATTTATATAAAACTGACACTATAACTTTGTGTGTCGGTTTTATACAAATAACCGACGCCTATTGTTTTTTTTGGTCAGTCTGCAGACGTGTTGTGGCTGGTCGTAGGATGAGAAACCTGTAGTTCAATTATGAACTGCAGGTTTTACGACATCCATTGATATCAGCCAACAACATGCCACAAACCTGCAAAATTAACAACAAAAATATATATTCACACATGCATTTAGCAATGCAACCTGCAGTTCCATTTTATTTTCACACATTTAGAAACATTCATGTAGCTAGCAATATGTAGTTCCATTCATTCACATTCACACATGTAGAAACATTCATATAGCAACCAACACTTTCATTCATTTTCACTCAGACACATGTAGAAACATCCAGACATATAGAAACATTCATATAGCAACCAACACTTTCATTCATTTTCACTCAGACACATGTAGAAACATCCAGACATGTAGAAACATCCACACATATATTATAATTCAGAAATTCATTTACAAAATATCGTTGTTTAGTCATTATTTGCTATCAGGATCCCAATTATATTTTAAAACCCCCACTATTTGTATGGTTGTTGCCCATTCTTCTCTTACTTCATTTAATTCTCCCATCGTATAGGGAGCATGTACATCTAGTAAGTCCTCTCCTGTAATGGGGTCAGCTTTAAACACCTATAAAGAGAATGATGTATATATATAATTAATGAGCTATAAATAAGATTGATATATTTCGATCATATTATCTAATGAGACTATATAATACCTGAGCAATACACTCGATGTCCAGTGCGGCATGTTTGATAATCATCTGCATATATCGCATGACATAGTATCCACATGCCCATCCGTTGTCTTGTGTAGTACACTATAAATTCAAACATACAAAATATAAAAAATACAACTAATTAATCATTGTTCACATAAATAATATATACATATATTGCAGTCGGGAACTTACTTTCACGTTCTTCCAAATTATTGGCTGGTTCTTTTTCGTGGGGACCTTTCCTCCAGCCTTTTTGAACTCATCAAAACCCCTACATGTTAATGTAACACATAACATTGCAATTAAATAGTAATGTAATAACATATGTTAACGGATATGAAAATGAAATATTTCTCACCGGAATAATGTCATTTTCATTATTTGTCCAAATCTTGTATTCAATTTACTCCCCTTAGGATCTAGATAATAGACAGTGAACGTCTCGGGGACAATAACCAGTAACTCCCAATGCTTACCACTAGAGGTTAAAAAGTTAAAAATTAATAACTCAAAATCCACAATAAAAATGTAATTTTCTTAAGTCCAAATTATAATAAGCAAAGTAAACTTACTCTACATTGAATGGAGTCATTATCACCGTCTTCTTATTTATAGCAAAATTTTTAAAAGCCTCACAGCAGTATTGTTGAACTGACGTAGGGTCTTTAGCTACTAGACTAATCAAAGATGGAATCAAAAACCCTACATGTTCAAATCCAAAATCTGCACATATCTTGTCTAAGTAGCTGCAAAATATGTATTAATTACACATGCATTAATAAATAAGAAACCAGATAACCAGATCATACACAAGGTATATGGATGTATAAAGTAGATCTCACCTTATCCATAGCTCTATCACATGATCTATCCATTCTATGATCAAAGAGAAAACAAGTATATAGTAGGACAAGATTAGGGTCTTAGGGTTAACAAATACATGTGATGTCATTATTATATATAATAAATGTGTACCACCTATCTATTCTTGAACACCTAATCTCACTAGTAAGTGTATAATGTGTATTGGGTTTTCAAGAAAATTTCGGCAGCATTTCCCCGCTGTTCTCCAAGTACATATGTACTTAGAGAACAAACGGGGAAATGCTGCCGAAATTTTCTTGAAAACCCAATACACATTATACACTTACATCCTAAGCGAGATTAGGTGTTCAAGAACAGTCCCAAACTGGGGACTATCCAAGATTTACTCCTAATGAGTAAATCTTGGATGGGTTTCTAGGCCAACAAATAATGTGTTGTCATTCTTATACCTAAAATCCTAGTTCTTCAAGTTAGGGTGATTATTGATGTCTTTAAGAGCATGATTGGAAATTTAGGGAAAAGTTCATCATTTACATTCCAAGCATGTCACATGTGTGCATTACAGTTCATCATTAAGCAAGAAGGGTGATTAGGATTCTCAATATACTCAACAATGAAACAAGTTAAACATGTGTGCATTACAGTTCATCATTTACATTCCAAGCATGTCACATGTGTGCATTACAGTTCATCATCAAGATATCTATAACTTACTTAAACATTCAATTATGAAGTAAATATACACTTAATTCAGAATAGCATGACGCACAAAGTTGCAGTCAACATCATTATGCTTTGTTCTATCATGGACTATCAGATTGGTATAGCACATATGTATCATTACATAATTAAATAAACACAATCAGTAAATAACTTTAAAAAAAATTCCACTAGCTTGGTGAAATTAGTACATAAATAAACACAATCAGAATATTTTTCATGGCTTTTGGGGTGACTTGGTGAAATCAGTGCATGTTTTGGGCATCCAGTAGATGAATCCAAACCCCAGTAGAAGCCTAGACGTGCCCTGGCGCCACCCAAGCATCCGCCCAGAGGCCTAGCTAGGCAAGGCACCTGAGCTTGGGACCCTAGGCGTGCCCTGGCACCTGCTTAGGCGCCGCCTGGGTGAGTTCCAGGTCAGCGGCGGCAGAGAAAAGCAAGGCGGAGGAGAAAAGGCGGTGAAGCTTTTGTGGGTTACCTTGCAGGAAGCTGGCGGAGGAGAAAAGCTGCTTCTACCGGCGGGGGCGGCGGTGATGAGGAGAGCACCGTAGCTGCTTCTACCGGTGGCGGCGATGAGAGGACAGGCAATGACCGGCGGCAGCACTGAGCGGCGACGAGAGGACAGCAGCAACGACCGGCGGCAGCACCGAGCGGCAACAAGCAAGAAATCACCGGACCTAACTGAAATTGGGAATGAAACAGAGAAAGGGGAAGACTCGCTCGCGCTGGTGCTATTAAGTTGACCATAAGCGTCGGTTATTCAAAAAAACCGACAATTAAAACAACAGTGTCAGTTGTTATCAAAAACTGACACCAATACTAGATTATAGTCGTCGGTTTTTAACTAAAAGACAACCGACACCAATTTCTATCTCGCAAATAACCTTTAGTCGTAGGTTATTTATTTAATAGCCAACGCCATATGTTAAATTTTGGAGGTAATTTTTCGCTGGAAATTTTGGTTTTGGCGGTTAATTTTAGGTGTCAGTTTTTTATTAAGTAACCGACACTTAATAAAAGCGGTACCCGTGTCTGGTCGCCCTTCATAGATTGGATGTCGATTTATATTATCAACCAACACTGTAAAGTTTAGGTGTTGGTTTATGTATACAACCGACACCTTGAAAAGTGACTTTATAAGCCATTTCTGTAGTAGTGTTAGTAGGTTGTCTTCTTTGTAGATACGTTCATAAGTATCATGTTAGGAGCTAAGAATATACATAATGATGTAAACCTTGGAGGTAAGAATGTTTTACGACCTTTGTTACTATCAAGTGATAGTTTTCTCCCATCCTGGGAAGGAACCCTTCATGTAGGAGTGAGAAACAACTCATGCTTAGGTTTTAGGTAACCTAAAAAGGTCACTTATAAGATCTTGATGAGCTAAGTGTAAGAGCATGTAGTATGATCATGAATCTATAGACCCAAGTGTGACCACCTCTCAGGGGCATGAGGATATGTTGCCATGGAGGTAGTTTGTATGGGGCCAGACTGAGTTAGATAGGTTGCCATGATTCCTATGAGAGATGCAAAGTTAACCCTAAATGCCCAGAGAGAGGATGGAGATTCAGATGAGGATTCAAGGATGAGATGTGCTTGAGTATCAACACAGAAACCACAAGCTACAGTAGAATCCTAAGTCAACACTAAGGTCAAGTAGGGATAAGACCGATGGGAGTAGGATTTGTTTGTTCCCTGAATGCATAAGACCATAGGGACGAGAGGTAACAACTACCTTTGCCGAAGGCCCATGGGTTATGAGGTTGGTCACCTTCATGAGTCCATGGGGCCTAAAGGGTAAAAGTGAGAGGCACTCCTTAGATGCATAAGGGTCAGATCACCCCAAAAGTACCGGCACCCTAGGGACGTTGAGGTAACAACTAAGGATTGTACATAAGAGAGATGTTAAGATCCACATGTGATGGGAAAAGTCTTCCCATGGGTGTAGGCCCATAATGGAGATTATCATGGTGAGGAGTTATGTGAAGTATGTTTCAACTAAGATTGTAAAGAATGATGACGATGTGTGATGCACCATCTCTACTCTTAGAACAAGATGAACTTTGTATTTGGATTGTAGCCAAATGCTTATTTCATCTTGTTGGTGGTGTGAGAGACAAGACAAAACACATGCCGTATACTAAAGATAGAGGTGATATGAATTGAAACCCTTCTATGATGATGAAGATAGAGGAAGTACCACACCCTTTAGAGAATATATTGGATAGGTGATTTGAGAGCATAAGAAGAACAAGGGTAATATGAGAACATACCTATCCAGAGTAGTTTGGAATCTATGAGTTATAATTTTGGGTTTGATAACTGAGATGATGAGCTCAAAGTTTGCTTGACTTAGTTAGACCTGAACCAAAGACAAGGATGATGAGTGGAGTATATAAAGGTTTATGCCTTCACCATCACCTAGCACGTAAGGAAACTAATGTGGTAGTAGATACTCTTAGTCCAGACACAACTCAGGTGTATAATTGTTATGTCTAGCCAGTAGAGAGAGAGCTAAAAGAGGTTGCTAAGTGGACCCTGTCACCATTAGAATACTAGACATGTGTGGCTAACATCCAGATACAACCAGACCCGTTAGTCAAGTTGGTGGTTGCCTAGTTAGACAGTCCAGAGCTTGACGAGATGAAAGGTTTGTTGGTGAAAACTCAGATGTAACTCTCAGGAAAAGAAGGTGGTGAAACCCACTATTACATTATTTTAGGGTTTCTAAGGAGTCACCCTTGAGGAACCATGTCATGCAAGAAGCTCATCATTTTAAGTACACCGTACACCCTGGCATTACCAATATGGTTGAGGTTTATAGTGATACCTTGAAGGCCTGGAACGAAGAAGGATATAGAGGTGCATGTTTCCAGTTGCCATACATGCCAAAGGGTGAAGGATGAACACCATTAACCCTGTGAGTTGCTACAGATACTGAGGAGTCCCCAAGAGGGAATGGAAGCAGATCACCATGGACATTGTGGTGGGTCTCCCCTGGACCAAGAGAGGCCAGGATGTAATATGGGTTATGGTAGATCGCCTTACCAAGTTGACACTTTGCCTTGCCTAAGAGGGCACTGCCACTGTGATAGGTCTGGTTGATATATATATATAATTATGAGAGAGATAGTTCAACTATACATTGATACGAGTTTGAATATCTTGAGTATGACCTCAAGTTCACTTCCATGTTGTAGAAGTAGGTACATGAAGAGATTGATACTAGATTAAAGTTTAGTACAACATATCACCCCCCTGACTAATGGACATTTAAGAGAGCATGATCTAATCTTTAGAAGGTTTGATGAGAACATATGTGCTCGTTCAGAGTGATTCATGGGAGCAGTTCCTGCCCCTAGCAGAGTTTGCTTATTATGACAACCACCAAAACCAGTATCAGGATGTATGAAGCTCTGTAAGGGAGGTTGTGTCAGTCATCACTTCACTGGGGTGATGTCGGTGAGAGGACCTTGTGAGGGTCAAAGAAACCACAATGTATTTAAATGAAGTCACTTTGATCGAGCAATTGCTGAGAAAGCCCAAGTTCGACAAGAGTCACAAGCTGATGCAAAGTAGGCTAGCATCCAGTTCACTGTGAGTGGATATGTGCTATGAAAACTCGACCCCTTCAAGCTATAGCTAAGAAAGCTGAGTCCCCAATACATGGGTCCATTTGAGATGGATTGGTGGAGTTTGTTATGTTTAGCCTTACCCCTCAGGATAATATGATGTATGATGTGTTCCATGTGTCCGATCTAGAGCAATGTGTAATGTACCCGAGCCATGTGTTGAGAATTGAACCTATTGCACTCCAAGGGAGGCTGACCTATCCTAAGTCACCTATGAGGATTCTAGATATCAAGGTAAAAGAACTCAGATGTAAATATATAAGATGATAAAGGTTCTTTTGAAGCACCATGGAGAGGATGAAGCCACATGGGAGCCAATGATGGACATGGGAAAGTCTTATCCTGATTGTTTGTATGTTTGGTGGAATTTTGAGGGAAAAATTCCTATAAGAGGGGAAGGATGTTACAACCCCAATTTTTGGGCTTATATGGTTCGAAATGCGATTTCTCCAATAAAATGTATGATTACAAAAATTGTATGATTTATGTGTAATGAATGGATTTCTTTGATAATGTTTCCTTTAAATATATGATTTTGTGGACCTTATTGTGTTTTTTTTTTTGGTCTCCCAAAGCGTGTGCCTCCCTTTTTTTGATATTTTTTGGAAAAGTTACAGAAAGAAATAAAGCAAGAAAAGCTATAACAGCTAACAACAGACTAACAGCTAGCTATCTATACAAACTAAGTAAAGCTATCTATATCTTTCTTCACTTTACTCCAAAGCTGCGAACCTGGACAGTCCAGATTTAAGAAAGTCCTTAGGTTCCTTTCAGTCCAGAGCGCATTCACAGTTAGAAGAATGCAAGTATTACTCTTCCTGTCAATAAAAGAAGAAAACTCCTGAATCGAATTCGGCACCTTAGGAATAAAATTCTCCAAAACAGCTTCCTTCCAAACTCTCTCCGTATAAACGCAAGAGACAAAAATGTGCTCCATATCTTCTGTACACTCTCTACATAACTCACATCTCGAGGCTAAACTGAACCCTCGATTCTTCATATGATCATGTGTAAGCATCTTCCCAAGCATCAGCCTCCACGCAAGAAACTGACATCTAGCTGGAGCTTTAGACGCCCAAACCCAATTACACCAGCTAACAGAAACATGCTTTTCACGCATAACATTCCAGAAATCTCTAATTTTTATAGGATTCCCTTTATCAAGCAGCAGCTTCCCTTCAAGCTTACTCACAGTTGGAATATAAGAACGAATATAATCAACAATCCTATTCCAGTGTCTAGACCTGCTACCTTTCCAATCCCCTGCATCAACAAGGCAGCTAAACTTAGCATACTTTCCTTCCCCCAGCTTCAGAATGTCCCTCTTATCAGTAATATCATCAAGGAACATCCCTTCAGATACCCAAGGTTCTCTCCAAATAAAAGTAGATAACCCTGCTTCAACAGAGACTCTCCTTATAATCATATCCCGAATTATAAGAATATGTCGCCACATCCAAGAAGGATTGGAAGAGCATCCAACTCTCCAAATAGAATCCTCCTTAATATATCTAGCATGGATCCATCGCACCCACATAGAATCCTTCTTTTGAGCAATACTCCATAGATTTTTAACAGAACAAGCCACACTAACATCAGCTGTATGTTTAATACCCAGTCCGCCTTCCTCTTTAGGCCTGCAGATGTCATCCCAAGCAACAGTATGTGTAGTACTATCAAAAGAAACTCCTCCCCATAAGAAATTACGGCAGAGAGTATCAATTTCATCAGAGACAGCTTTAGGAAGGGGAAAGGAAGAGGCCCAATAAAGATGAAAGGAAGCAAGAGTAGATTTAATTAACTCCAGCCTACCCGCATAAGAAAGATGAACCCCTTTCCAACCTTCTAATCTGTACTTAATCCTGTCGATAATGGGAGAACAAAGAGATCTAGTCAGCTTCCCAGTAAACAAAGGCAACCCCAGATATTTTAGAGGAAGCTTCCCAATCTTAATATTCAAATTCGAGGACTCAACCAGCAGCTCAGCAGCAGGATTACAAATAACCACACTTTTATCTAAACTGATGCTCAAACCAGAGACACAGCTGAACTCATCAATCACTTTACTCACACCTTTGATTGAGTTAACATCAGCTTCTGAAAAGATAACCATATCATCAGCAAAGATCGCATGTGAAACAGCAAAATCATGAGCTCCACTAATAGGCACAAGATTTCTCTTCTCAACATTATAATTCATGATGCTGGTGAACCCTTCCATGGCTAACACAAATAAGTAAGGGGTGAGGGGATCCCCTTATCTAATGCCTCTAGCTGGTTTAAAGACATCTCCAGGGCATCCATTAATCAGAACTTGCATGCTAGTAGAGTTCAAGAACAAATCAGTCCAGTGAATAAAGCAAACAGGAAAGTTCATACTAGCCAGAATCTTCTTCAAGTACGACCAATCAACAGTATCATATGCCTTCATAATATCAGCTTTGATACACATCTTAGGCTTATAACTCTTGAAGATATTATTAACCACCTCATTAACAAGAAGAGTAGAATCACTGATCGACCTTCCTTTGATGAAGGCTGACTGGCTAGAACTAATAAGACTAGGCATAATAGGCTGAAGTCTATTAGTAATAATCTTGGAGATAATTTTGTAAAGCACATTGCATAAAGATATGGGCCTCCAGTCCCTAACACAAGGAGGACTCTTCACTTTTGGAATAAGAGCAATGTGAGTTCTACTAATTTCACCAAGAATCTTCCCACTTTCAAAGAAATTGAGCACATCCTTAGAAACATCCTCCTTGATGATAGGCCAACACACTTTAAAGAAATGATAATTGAAACCATCGGGACCAGGGGCTTTGTCCCCATTAGAATTTTTAATAACAGAATCAATCTCCTCTTGAGTAACAATAGCACATAACGACTCAAACTGGTCTCTGGTTAATTTGGGGAAGACCCAATTATCATTCCAACCATCATCATCCTTATAAGATTTCGAGAAGAGGTTCTTATAGAAGCTAGTAACATGATCTTTAATAACATCTTCATCAGTACTCATAACACCATCAATAATCATACTTCTCACACTGTTTCTCTGTCTTCTATTCTTGAGAGACGAATAAAAGAACTTGGAATTCCTATCTCCAAGTTTCAACCATTGAACTCTGGACTTTTGTCTAACCAGAGACTCCTCAGCATCATAGGCTTCAATAGCTAGCTTCCTTTTCTCTTTAGCAATCTGCTACAACCCCTCATCACCAGGATTAGCATCAATCATGTTCTGAGCTCTACACGCCTCAGCTTCAAGGATCATTCTATTCCCATAGATATCCCCAACATCCTTCTTGTTCCACTTACATAAGTCTTTTTTAAGCCTCCTCAGTTTTTCACAGACTCTGAACATCGGACAGCCACTAATATCCTCCTTCCAACTGTCTTTGACGACATCCAAGAAACCATGGTAAGACGTCCAAGCATTAATAAACTTAAAAGGCGTCTTCTTCTTATAATCATTCCCATCCAGCTGAACAGAAATAATGCGATGATCACTATGAATAGAGGCAGTAATCATCCCCCAAAGATGAGGAAACGCATCAATAAGCCCTTGATTATAGAATACTCTATCTATTCTAGACATAACAAGCTTCGTGCCTTCTTGCCTATTATCCCAAGTATAGAGAGAACCAGAGAGAGTAGCTTCAGTAATACTAGCAGCATTGACGAAATCATTAAAGAAAGCCATGGAGCTATAGGACGGCTCAGCAGGACCATATCTATCAGCAGAAAACCTAACACAGTTAAAATCTCCAGCAATGAACCAAGGAGCTTCACCAATAGAATTATGAATACTCGCAAGCTTTGCCCAGATGAAATTCCTTTTAGCTTCTAAATTATGCGCATAGATCGTCGTTAGAAAGAAAGAAAGCCCGTCATATGAGATGTGACAATGCACAAACTGATCATCAATAATCACTGGATCGATACAGATATCATCTCGATTCCACATAATAACAACTCTCCCCAACGGGTGAGCGTCATGATTAGAAATCCACTTCGCATGAGGCCACGCCCTATTTACAGCCTTAACAATTTTCCTTCTTCTAACTTTCGTTTCAAACAAACAGACAATAGAAGAATCAAGCTTACGGATAGCTTCCTTCACAGCATCCTGGCGCCCGCTTTTGTTGAGCCCGCGGACATTCCAGGCCATAATCGACAGGCTATCAACCATTTGAGATTGCAGCTAGAATCCCGCCAGCTACGGTACCTTCAAGTTCATCAAAGAACTCAAGAACACGAAAACTATTAGGGGAAACCGGGATTCCAGTAGCCTTCTGCTGCGGAATCTTTGCCACATTCCTTGGGGGATGACCATCCCTCCTAGTAGATTTATGAGACCAAGTGCTTACAGGAGTACCAGGAACAGGTTGTCCTTGAAAAAGAGGCGTAGCTGGATTAACCATCGAACTAGAAGTTACTTCCAGTTGATCAGAGAGTGTCACCGGAATTCCATCAAGCACTTCCGCTACCTGCACAGGAGAATACACCGATGCCTCATTCACAGCCTGGTCGCCCAGAGGACAATCATAGAACATTTCCGCAGAGCTTTGACTATCAGCTTTCGCCTTCTCAACCCAAACCTGCTTCCGCTTTGGAGCCTGAGTAGCTTTAACACAGTCCCCTTCGCTATGTCCAAAAGTGCCACAGCACTTGCACAACGCCAGGATCCATTCATACTCAATTCGCACCACATCCTTGACACCATCATCACTAATGAGTGTCATCTCTGAAGGAAAGGTTGAAGTAGTAGGAATTAGAACTTGAATCCGGGCAAAATCCAACCTCTTGAGTTTCCTAGTATAGAAGTATGGCCGGAGAGGAGTTCCTACAAAGCTTCCAATCATACCAAAAATCTCTTCATCCCAAAGCTCCAAAGGCAAGTCATAGACACGAATCCACACCGGGACCTCAGTTAATTTCAGTTTCTCCAAGGGCTCCCCCCTTTGCCATTTGTTCAGGATAAGCGGCTTACCCGCAACATACCAAGGGCCCCGTTCAATAGCTGTCCTCATATCTTCCGGATCTGAGAATCTGATGATAACATAATCATTTCCTCTTGACAGAATTTCGATCTCCCCCTTGACTTTCCAGATCATGGATAGGTGTCGATGCAGAGTGGGCCAGTGCGGCTTCAATCCAACGACATAGCCAGCAACTGTGTTCGACCACTTAGATGCATTCCGTTCTGCAATGGATTTGGAATACCGAACAGCTCCGTCCACTACCTCCAGTTGACAAGGTTTGAGAATAGAATCATCGTCCTGCTTGGTTTCGAACAGATCCTTCCACGACTTCGTTCATGCAGCTACTAGAACCTGCTGATTCCTCCAGATCTGGTTCTTCCGTGGTTGATGAAGCGTCTGAGGATTTGGAGGCGCTACAAGAGAACTCCCGACGGTGCTCTTTGCCGCAGCAGGTGTCGGTGGTTCGCCGGTGTCACCCTTGTCGCCCCCCCCCCCCCCCCCCCGATCTCCCCCCCCGATCGCCAGAGTTAAGCATTTTTTTATCTCGCTTTGACACAAATTGAATTAGACCTTATTGTGTTAGTGATTCCAATGTGATAAAAAGGAAAGAAAAGTTGAAGGATATCTAATAACGGATAAAAAGGAAAAGAAATTGAGATAATAATGAAAATATAAAAAATATGTGGAAAGAAGTATGATTGATCATCATGGATGATATTTCGATTCCACATGGTTTCTAATGGTAAAAGGAATCCAAATAAAGGAAATAAAAGGATAGGAGAGAGAGAATATGCATAAAATATGCCTTACTGAGAGATAACTTGCATATGAAGAGAATTATCTCATACTTTCGAATTTGAGTCCCATGCACACAAGTAGTATAAGTCATCATGGACTTTCCTTTAAACTTTGGGATTAAAAGGATAAACGGATTAAGAGATATGAATTTTGTAAGTTTTCCTAAAGTGAGAAGGATAACATTAAATGTCACAATTCATTTCTGACTTTTGTTCTTATGCGTGGCCTGACAGCCGTTGGATCCTTGATTCAACAGTGGCTTCATGTTACAACCCCAATGTTTGGGTTCTTTTGGTTAGAAATGTAATTTCTCCTATTAAAGATATTTGAACAAATAATGATATAATTTGTCTTGAATAAATGGATTTCATATAAAATAGCCTTGTTGGTTGTTTTGTGGGCTTGATTGGCTATTGGGCCCAATAACAAGGAAATTCGATTAGTAAATGAATAATTGAGAATTGGAGAAAAGAAAGATGTAGAAACCTCTAGAAGGCAAAAGAATATAATCCAAAGTTGGATTCCATGCCTCTTGGATTCCTTGGGTTCCAAGGAGTCCAAAGTTGCAAAGATAATGCAACAAGAAAAGAAAAGATCAATTAAGTATTTCTTTATTAAGAAAGAAATTGAAAACAATGATAAAATGTGAAAAATAAGTGGAAAGAGGTATAATTGAGTTATCTTTGGTGAATTTTCGTATCCATGAGGATTCCTAATGTTAAATGGAATGCCAATGAGGAAAATAAAAAGAAATATAAGAGAAATCCTCAAAAAGAGATATTTTAATAAGAAATAAACAAGATAATGAAAAATAATGAATATAAATGCATCTAGAAGGATAACGAGTATCCACTAAAAAGAATTTCGAAATATTAGAGTTTCTTTTGGTCCAAGGAGCCCCAATGAAGAAAAAGAAAGAGAAAATATCAATAATGCAAAATAAGAGGATAATGTGATGCATAATAAATATTTTTTGGTGGCATTGCTAAAAAGGAAGTAATTTCTACTAAATGAAAATAGAATTTCATGCCAATGGGTTAAAAGTCAAGCAATAAAGAGAATAAGTGAGAGGATTTTCGAATTCCTAATATCTAAAGAACAAAGAATGTCTAAGAAGGTAATGAGGAGAGAGAAAATTGCTTCTTAGTTAAGGAATATGATTCCCTTTTGGAAAGGGACTTGTTTCCTCTCAGATAAACACCTTAGGACGTGGATACCCTCCCTTTTATAAAGGGGTAGAGCCTCTGGATCGAGTTCCAGAGAAATCACATGCAACTCTCTCTCCCATCTTCATCTTCTTCGTCCAAACCCTAACAACAGTTGGTGCCTTCTCTAGAGCAACGGGGGGATGTGGAGTCATCTTGATGAAGGCTTGGTGTTCCTCGATGACCTATGGACAATTGGCTATCGTCCTCGAGCATTCGACTTCACACGGTTCCCTGCGGCACACCTACAGCGCGACTGCATCATGGCGGCAAGCTGCGGATTTGCGGAGCTTGATCTCGACCATTCCAGCCGTACTCGAGGCAGCCTCGCCTGTGCAGGGGCACGACGAAGGTAGGGGATCTGTCCCCGATGGTCGTTGAGGTCCTAGGGAAGGAGAAGGATTTGTGCAAGGCACGGCTAGGGAGACAACAACGCCGTCGTGAGGTAGAAGGAGATGGACCGGTCATTGGATCATTTTACCTGTCCGGGTATTGCTAAACTAGGGAACCGCATGAGGGTATAAGTGTAAAATCGTCATATTTCCAAATTAGCCGAGCAACGTTGCATGGAGAAGGCAACATGGCAGCTTCCGATTGGTCCAAGTAAGATTATATTACAAAATTCATAAATAAATAATGGTAGCTCGGATTGGTACGTATAAAATATGAAAATTGCTCAGAAAAACGAGAGGAATCCATTAAAAATATATTTAGAAGCTAATTCCTCTTGCAATTCGAAAAGTAATGGAAGTTATCAACTTTGATGCTTTAATGATTAAGAAACCCTATTTTGAGATGATTAATGTATTTAGAAGGGTTTTATGGATGATTAAAGTTGGTATTAACCTGTTGATTATAAAAAGGTACATCAAGAACAAAAAGGATGAACTTTGCATGTAATTAGTTTAACTTAGAGTTTCATGTGCATAAATATGCTTTGATGGGCCTTAAAACCCTAATATTAGTAAATGTGACTCTTAATGGCTTTAATTGCTCGAATTCATGAATAAAGCCGAGAAATGATGTTTTTAAGCTATTTTGAGTATAAAAGTTCCTAATTGTGGATAAATACCCTTAATATGGAAATTAGGGTTTTCTAATGGATAAAGGTGGAATTAATGAGAAAAAGAGTTCATATGTGAATTAGATCATAATGAATTATGAGTTGTTAATACAGAAGAAACCAAAGATGATAATTAGGCCTAATGATCTTGTCATGAATTAAAAAGATAATTATGGTAGCTATAATGTAAAAGAGGTTTAATGGACTTAATTGATGGCTAATTGTGCCTTTAATCCAAAATTAAGGTTAAATGTTGTTAAAGGATAACATTAATATCATTCATGAAGTATAGATGAGATAATTAGGGTTGTGAGTAATTGTATAAAATTAGGGTTTAAAATAGTAAAAATGAAGTGAAACCCTAATTGCAATGGAAACCCTAAAAGTGGACTAGAAACCCTAGGAAGCGAGCTAGATTAAATAGAATTTGATGGCATGATCAATAATAGGAAATTGTATGCATATTTCAGGATCTCATTATGTGCTTGCTTGCCTACTTGGAATTCTTGATTGTTTGGATTATTCTATCTCAAATCAGCCTGACAGGTATGTGGTTACGCTTATGGATAATCGCTTTAGTTTCACGGTGATTCTCGAACGTTTTTATTGGTTTCCTGAAAAAAAACTGCTTGGATGACTTTTATTTCATGCAACTATAAAGTGACTATGACTATCACCATAAGTATGCATACATGACTGGCTCAGATCCTGGTCCTCCTCTGTGGCTTTGCTAATGATGAAAAGGGTAACTTGGTAAAGGGTCTACTTGATAAGTGGGATCATCATGTTATCAAGAGTTAGGGATTGGGCTACTTACGTGTAGTGCCATGCAACTCTTGAGCAAACCATGAGTTAAGGAGTGGGCTACCTATGGGTAGTGCCATAGGACTCAACCCTAGAAACCGATTCACCTGTTAGGTAGGATCATGAGGGGTTAAATGGGGATCTACCATAAGGAAGGTAGCATCCAGGTCCACTGTAGGGACATCACAGAGGTTAGGGTATGTATGCATTGAGCAGTTATGATTGAAAATGTAAAGTTGTTTGTTAAATCATATTTGACTGCAATATGTTGTTATGGTTAATTGCACGATTATTGTTTCCCCCACATACCAGCATAATTCATTTATGCTGACTGACATTTTGTTTGTCAGCATTTTAGGTTCAAGTGAAAAGAACAAACAGTAAAGTGGAATATGTGGAATTAAATGAGAAATAAAGTACAAAGGAGGATTAGTTAAAATAGACTCCAGATGTGGATAAAAGTAGATATCCAAGTTTTTGAAAAATGTATGCAAAGTTAATTTTTTTTATCACATCCTTTCAGTTTAGTTTAGTGGAATTTGATAATTATTATTGATTATTTGTTGAGCCTTTGATCTGGAATTTGGGATAACGGCTCTGACCTCTTGGTCTCCCTTAATTGGGGGTTACTGAGAGGCGGGGTCGTTACATTTGGTATTGGAGCATAGGTTCCTCATTTAATCTTTAATAATTATTAAATTTTACAAACTTTGTAGAGCCCAAGGGAGTTATTAAGGGATTTTATGAAAGACGGACGTGTCTAGAAAAGGATCACGTCCGGGGGCTGGCAAGATTTTCCTCCGCCCCGCTAGTCATAATACAAGGACTCCCGAATTAGTGTGACTGTCTGGCCGATGTCTTAGCATATGACTCGAAATAAGATACCTTTAGGACTCTCTCATCGTGTTCATCCCTTCTCAACTCAAATGTTGTTAAGGACCTGAAGGATTAGGGTTTTCTCTCTTTTCCTCACCCTCTTGAGGTATGTGTAAGGTTGATAAGGTTTAAGGGATCCTCCACCAAATTAATGAAAAGCATGTAAATAAGATATCATGGACATAAGCTTAATAGATTAAGCGTAAACTAAAGAATAGATACATGCTTAGGTCGTATGACATGAGTTGTCATTGCCCTCCGGAGAGACCTGAGGTTAGACCTTCTTGTCAGGAGGATGAGTAGAGAGAGTTGGTCATGGAGGCAAAGATCTCCATTAAAAGTAGAATCCTGGCATATCCTCTGAGGATGATGCTAACCCTAACCCTAAGTGATGGTTAGGGAGGGATATGGCATGATAAGTTAGATGTCATGATAGACCAGGTGTGTGGATATGCTGAGCCATGTGAGGTTGGATGACCTAGTACCTTTGGCGACCCAACCCTAGGAAGGGTCGTGCATGGTTAGAGAGAAGGATAGCTCCTTCAATGATGAGGTTAGAGAAGAACCTATAGAAACCCTATGGGCTTGTGCAAGTAGGGCATAGAATGCACCCAGAGTATGTCAGTGGTGCAAACAGTAGGCTAAAACCCTGGCCAGGAGAGTATGATGGATAGCTTATGAGATAAGCATAAAGAACTATGGATAATCTTGAGAAAGCATAAGTTTTAACTAAGGCTTCACCCATGTAGGGGTATGCTTGTGAGCTTGATCCATCTTCGTGAAGAGAGGATGAGGCTTCTGGTACCTATGTGCCTAGGGTATAGGTGTTTACCTTCTGAGATAGTAAGAAGAGTTCCTTAAACAATGAAGTGGTTTTGAGGCCTTATACCTTGTTGGTTGTCCTTGAGGAGGACTCTACTCTGAAGTGTTTCTCGAGTAGAAGGATGAGAGGAAGTGCATTTCATACCCTATACATGTTTGGATCGTGGTTAAGAGGTTAAGCAGACAGTTGGATATCAGAGAAGTGAACCTAGGGTTCCTAGACCTAAGAGGGGAAGTGGTGTACCTGATGCTCATGACAAGGTTTGAGTTTCTATGGATTTGAGCATGGTACTCCTCATGTTTAGAGGAAAAGGAAAACCCCTTAAGTTGAAGGTATGTTTGATGAACCCCTCACATCTAAATTGGTAACATGAGCAGGTATGATCTTGATCCAATGTTGAGGATGAGAACAAGTGTGACCTAGCATGGTTTAATAGGTGGTCTGCTTGTGCCTTAGTAGCTTGCTGGGTTAAGCATGCTCATGTTGATGTAAACCCTGGACATAAGGGCGTCTGTGACCTTTGTTGTTAAGGTGTAGTTTCCTTCCATCCTGGGAGAGGGGCCCTTTGGTAGGGTGTATACCAGTTTTGTTGGTTTTGAGGTGACCTTAAGAGGTCTCATAGGATCTTGAGAAGTTAAGTGAAGAATACATGGTAATAGAATGAACCTGTAGACCCATAGATAACCTCTTTAAGGGCATGTGGATGTGTTACCATGGAGGTAATGGTATGGGGCCTGACCAATGTAGGCAGGTCACCATGACCCCATGAAAGGATGAAAGTTGGCCCATGAATGCAGAGAGAGATGATGAAGGCTTGGGTAAGGTTCTAAGTTGGACATGTACCATAATAGAATACTAAGTCTATCCTAGGGTCAGGTGGGGATAAGACCGATGGAAGTGGGAGTTGCCTAATTCCCTAGTTGCACATGACCATAGGGTCGGGAGGTAACAACTATCATTGTCTGAGGGCCATGGGTTAGGAGATTGATCACCTTCATGAACTCATAGGACCCAAAGGGCAGATGAGTAGGGCACTCTCTAGATGCATAAGGGAAGAGGGATGACCCCAAAAGTGTTGGCACCCTATAGACCTAGAGAAGATGACCAAGGAATGTGTGTGAACCCAAGTAGGTTCGAGACCAGTTTTCCATGAAAGTAACTTTGATACTAAGATGATTGTGATGTAGAGACATAATTCGCATGTTTCAACTTAGATTTGAAGGTGTATTGGCAATGTGGGATGTACCATCTCTACTCTTGGAACATGAAGAACTCTATGTTTGGACAGTCGCCAAATGCTTATTTCCTCTTGTTATGGGAGTGAGAGATAGGACAGTACACATGCCATACACCAAGGATAAAGATGATGTGAGTTGGAACATTGCTATGAGGTATGAGGACAGAGATGATAATATACCCTTGTGGAGTAAACGATGTGTATATGGTTTATAAACCTCAAGAGAATTTGAGGATGTTTTAAGATGAGCTATGTGGAATTTGCAAGTGATACAAGGTTGAGTTTGATAACCAAGAAGATGAGCTCAGAGTGTTCTTGATGAAGATAGACTTAGAGTTGAGCTGAGGTAATAAGTGAAGGTGTTGGTCTTCAATATTTCCTATTACCTAAGGATGTGAAGTGGTAATGGGTGCTTTGGTTGATATGCAACTGCTTACTTTAGCTAGAGGCTAGAAAAGTCTAGTGGGTTAGCTCTAAGTTTGAAAAAGGAGATATGTTTGGCTAACGCACAGATGTAACAAGATCGTTGATCGAGTAGTGGTTGCTTAGATAACCAGCCTAGGGCTTATCATGATAAAAGGATGGTTGTAGAACCTCAGATGCACTTCTTTGGAGAAGAAGGTGATGAAACCCCGACTAGAGTGGTTTAGGGTTTTTGAGGAATCAATCTTGAGGAATCATGACATACAGGAGATCATGATACACCTTGGTACTACAAAGATATTAAGTGACAGTAGTACTTTGGATGCCTAAGATGAAGTTGTATGTGGTTTGTTACCATGCATGATAGGAGGTGAAGGACGAACAACAGTAACCCAGTGTAATGATATAGAAGTTAAGAATCCCTAAGAAGGAAGGGGTGTTCATCACTATGGATGTTGTGGTAAGTCTCCCCTAGACCAAGGAAGGTCAAGATGCAATATGGGTTATGGTAGATCGCCTTACCTAGATGAGATGAGAGAGAAAGAATACTCAAGGGAAGGATCTAGTTGAACTACATATGAGAGAGAGATGGTTCAACTACATCATGATGCGAGTTCAAAAGTTCTTGAGTATAATCTAAAGATTCACTTCCAGGAGGTGGAACTAAATACATGAAGAACTCGATGTTAGTACAGTTTATCACCCCTAGCTAATGGTTAGTACGATCCAGACTAGAGGGTCTGATGAGCATGTGTGCTCGTTCAGGGTGATACATAGAGACAGTTCTTGTCCTTTGTAAGATGTGATGATAACCACCATAGCCAGTATCGGGATGTAAAGAAGCTCTGCAAGGGAGGTTGTGTCGATCACCACTTCATTAAGATGATGTTGGTGAAGGGACCTCGCGAATGTCAAGAAAGGACCACAGTGTGTGCAAATGAAGTCGCTTTGATCGTGCAATGGCTGAAAGGAGCCTAGGGACGACATGAGTTGTAAGCTGATGCAAAGTAGACTGACATGCAGTTCATTGTGGGGGAATATGTGACATGAAAATCTGACCCCTCTAAGTTATAGCTAAGAGAGCTGAGTCCCCGATGCATGGGTTCTTTTGACATGGTTTGGTGGAGAAGGTTAAGTTTGCCTTACCCCTCAGGATAATGTGATGTGTGATGAGTTCCATGTATCCAATTTAGAGCACTATGTGAGGTACCTAGACTATGTGCAGAGCAATGAACTAGTGAGCCCCAAGGGAGGCTGAAATGACCTGAGTCACCTGTGAGATTTATAGATGCCAAGGTGAAAGAAACTCAGAGAATAGAATATGTGATGATAAAGGTTCTTTGGAAGTGCCATGGATAGGGAAAAGCCACATAGGGGCCAACGATGGACATGTAAAAGTCTTATCTTGAATTGTTTGTTTGCTTGATGGAATTTTGAGGGCAAAATTCTATAAGAGGGGAAGGATGTTACAACCCCAATTTTTGGATTCTTTTAGTGAGAAATGTAATTTATCCTATTAAAGTTATTTGAACAAATAATGATATAATTTGTCTTGGATAAATGGATTGCGTTTAAAATAGCCTTGTTGGTTGTTTTGTAGGCTTGATTGGCTATTGGGCCCAATAACAAGGAAATTCGATTAGTAAATGAATAATTGAGAATTGGAGAAAAGAAAGATGTAGAAACCTCTAGAAGGCAAAAGAATATAATCCAAAGTTGGATTTCGTGCCTCTTGGGTTTCTTGGGTTCCAAGGAGTCCAAAGTTGCAAAGATAATGCAACAAGAAAAGAAAAGATCAATTAAGTATTTCTTTATTAAGAAAGAAATTGAAAACAATGATAAAATGTGGAAAATAAGTGGAAAGCGGTATAATTGAGTTATCTTTGATGGATTTTCGTATCCATGAGGATTCCTAATGTTAAATGGAATGCCAATGAGAAAAATAAAAGAAAGATAAAGAGAAATCCTAAAAAAGAGATATTTTAATAAGAAATAAATAAGATAATGAGAAATAATGAATATAGATGCATCTAGAAGGATAATAAGTATCCACTAAAAATAATTTCGAAATATTAGAGTTTCTTGGGGTCCAAGGAGCCCCAATGAAGAAAAAGAAAGAGAAAATATCAATAATGCAAAATAAGAGGATAATGTGATGCATAGTTAATGTTTTTGGTGGCATTGCTAAAAAGGAAGTATTTTCTACTAAATGAAAATATAATTTCGTGCCAATGGGTTAAAAGTCGAGCAATAAAGAGAATAAGTGAGAGGATTTCCAAATTCCTAATATCTAAAGAACAAAGAATGTCTATGAAGGTAATGAACAAAGAGAAGATTGCTTATTAATTAAGGAATATGATTTCCTTTTGGAAAGGGACTTGTTTCCTCTTAGATAAACACCTTAGGGCATGGTTTCCCTCCCCTATATAAAGGGGTAGAGCCTCTGGATGGAGTTCCAGAGAAATCACATGCAACTCTCTCTCTCTCTCCCTTCTTCATCTTCTTCATCCAAACCCTAACAACGGTTGGTGCTTTATATGGAGCAACGAGGGAATGTGGAGCCATCTTGATGAAGGCTTGGTGTTCCCCGATGACCTTTGGACGATCGTCTATCATCCTCGAGCGTTCGACTTCACACGGTTACCTGTTGCACACCTGCAACGCGGCTGCATCATGGCTGCGAGCTGCGGACTTGTAGAGCTTGATCCCAGCCGTTTCGGTTGTACCTGAGGTAGCCTCACCTGCACAGGGGTGCAACGGAGGCAGGGGATCTGTCCCCGATGGCCGTCGAGGTCCCAAGGAAGGAGAAGGAGTCGTGCAAGGCACGGCTAGGGCGGCAGCAACGCCGTCGTGAGGTAGAAGGAGATGGACCAGTCATTGGACCGTTTTACCCCTCCAGGTATTGCTAAACCAGGGAACCGTGTGAGGGTATAAGTGTAAAATATTCATGTTTCCAAATTAGCCGAGCAACGTTGCATGGAGAAGGCAACGTGGCAGCTTCCGATTGGTCCAAGTAAGATTTTATTGCAAAATTCATAACTAAATAATGGTAGCTCAGATTGGTATGTATAAAATATGAAAATTGCTTAGAAAAATGAGAGGAATCTATTAAAAATATTTAGAAGCTAATTCCTCTTACAATTCGAAAAGTAATGGAAGTTATCAACTTTAATGCTTTAATGATTAAGAAACCCTATTTTGAGATGATTAATGTATTTAGAAGGGTTTTATGGATGATTAAAGTTGGTATTAACATGTTAATTATAAAAATGTACATTAAGAACAAGAAGGATGAACTTTGCACGTAATTAGTTTAACTTAGAGTTTCATGTGCATAAATATGCTTTGATGGGCCTTAAAACCCTAATATTAGTAAATGTGACTCTTAATGGCTTTAATTGCTCAAATTCATGAATAAAGCTGAGAAATGATGTTTTTAAGCTGTTTCGAGTATAAAAGTTCCTAATTGTGGATAAATAACCTTGATATGAAAATTAGGCTTTCTAATGGATAAAGGTGGAATTAATGAGAAAAGGAGTTCATATGTGAATTAGATCATAATGAATTATGAGTTGTTAATTCGGAAGAAACCAAAGATGATAATTAGGCCTAATGATCTTATCATGAATTAAAAGGATAATTATGGTATCTTTAATGTAAAATAGGCTTAATGGACTTAATTGATGGATAATTGTTCCTTTAATCTGAAATTAAGTTTAAATGTTGTTAAAGGATAACCTTAATATCTTTCATGAAGTATAGATGAGATAATTAGGGCTGTGAGTAATTGTATAAAATTGGGGTTTAAAATAGTAAAAATGAAGTGAAACCCTAATTGCAATGGAAACCCTAAAAGTGGACTAGAAACCCTAGGAAGCGAGCTAGATTTAATAGAACTTGATGGCATGACCAATAATAGGAAATTGTATGCGTATTTCAGGATCTCATTATGTGCTTGCTTGCCTAATTGGAATTCTTGATTGATTGGATTATTCTATCTCAAATCAGCCTGACATGTATGTGGTTACGCTTATGGATAATCGCTTTAGTTTTATGGCGATTCCTGAACGTTTTTATCGGTTGCCTGAAAATAACTACTTGGATGAGTTTTATTTCATGCAACTATAAAGTGACTATGACTATCACCATAAGTATGCATACATGACTGGATCAGATCCTGGTCCTCCTCTATGGCTTTGCTAATGATGAAAAGAGTAACCTGGTAAAGGGTCTACTACATAAGTGGGACCATCAGGTTATCAAGAGTTAGGGATTGGGTTACCTACATGTAGTGCCATGCAACTCCTTAGCACACCATGAGTTAAGGAGTGGGTTACCTATGGGTAGTGCCATGTGACTCAACCCTAGAAACCGATTCACCTGTTAGGTAGGATCATGAGGGGTTAAATGGGGATCTATCATACGGAAGGTAGCATCCATGTCCACTGCAGCGACAACGCAGAGGTTAGGGTATGTATGGATTGAGCAGTTATGATTGAAAATGTAAAGTTGTTTGTTAAATCATATTTGACTGCAATATGTTGTTATGGTTAATTGCACGATTATTGTTTCCCCCACATACCAGCATAATTCATTTATGCTGACCGACGTTTTGTTTGTCAGCATTTTAGGTTCAAGTGAAAAGAACAAACAGTAAAGTGGCATATGTGGAATTAAATGAGAATTAAAGTACAAAGGAGGATTAGTTAAAATAGACTCCAGATGTGGATAAAAATAGGCATCCAAGTTTTTGAAAAAGATATGCAAAGTTAATTTTTTTATCACAGCCTTTTGGTTTATTTTAGTGGAATTTGATAATTATTATTGATTATTTGTTGAACCTTTTATCTGGAATTTGGGATAACGACTCTGACCTCTTGGTCTCCCTTAATTGGGGGTTACTGGGAGACGGGGTCGTTACACTTCACTTCACTTAAGATTAGGAAAAGGGAACAGTAGAAGGAGTTTTCACAATCGATTTCCTTTGCTCACAATCCATGCATGAGTTTGGAAGTTGTTCCTTCGAATTCGGGAGGGAGAAACGAGCCTCTCAACCCTAAACTTTCCCTATTTTTGTACATGGTTGGGGTTTCCCCAATTAACCAGTAGGGGAGGTTTCCATGGAAATCGGTGGGTACTCCCCTTGCTATCCCTATCTATATAGGGGGGATCAAAAGTCCCTTCGGGATACAAGAAGCAAATTGAGACCCCTACTTGCTCCTTTGTTCTTCGGTTTTTTCCTGGGGCACCGGTGACAGGTCGGGCTTTTCCCCTCTGTCTCCCTTCTCTTTCCGGTGGGGTCATCGCTTCCCATGGATTTTGTAAGGACCCTGACCTTCGTTTAGGATTTACCCTGTTTGCTTTGCTTAACCCTGGTGCTTTGTTGCTTGCTAATCACCTTTGGTGGTGATTAGGGTTTTGGTTGAGCTTTATTGAGAGTTGGAGGCGCTGCTTGCAAATAACCCAAGTCTAGGGTTTTGTGGGCAAGTTTGCCACCTTGTGAGGTGTTCCTCCCTCTCTTTGCTTCCTCTTGTGTAGAGGGGAAGGCTTGGGCTCGTTGCTTGAGTGCTTTTGGGCCTAGTTGAGCTTGTTGGGCCTTGTAGTGCCTTGCTTTGCTTTGTATCGACCAAGATGTGGATGTGTATCGGCCAAGGGAGTGTGTCGCCCTAGGTGCAAGCTTGTTGTATTGCCCATGATCCTTGACCTAGCCTTGACCTTGTTTAGTGGACACTTGGTGCATATCTTGGACATATGGATGGAGCTTGCTAGAGTGGTGGCTCGTGCACTAGGACAAGTGTCCCTAGGCAAGTGACACCTTGCTTGGACCAACCTTGTTTTCTCCTCCCTTTCCCTCTATATAGGTGGTTCCTTTCCTTAGCTTAGGGTCCCTTTGGTCCTTTGGTTCCTCTCCACCTTGTTGCACGATACAACCCTCTCCTTGCACCCCCTTGTAGGAGCAAGCTTGGTGGCTGATACCCCCCCTTGGAGAAGCAAGTTGGTGGCCGATAACCTTGGAGTCTCCATCTTCCTTGCTTGGTGGTGCTTGGAGCTTGGAGCTTGGAGTTGCTTAAGGCGGGTTGCATAACTTCTAACCCTAACTACATTATCTCTTGCTATGATCTTGTTTACATGTTAGTAGCTTAGTTTCTTGCTTAGCTTTCATGTTGGCCGATCCTTGTGATCTAGGGTTTGTAGGTGAGCAATAATCCTTTCTCCCCTTGGTCTAGAGGAGTGAGTTTGAGCTTCTAGTGTCATGAGAAACACCCCTCTTTCTTAGTCGATTGAGTTGAGCTTGTGTTCTAGTTGCTTAAGCAACACTCTCCTCTCACCATGGGCTAGAAGGTGAGCTCGGTTAGTGGTGACTCTTTCTAGGGTTTCTCCTTGTGACCCGTTTGGTGATAGAAGATGTGCAAGACCCCTCCTTCTTAGTTGATTGAGGTGAGCCCCTTCTTGACCCACTAGGGTTTCAGGTGTCCATGTGAGAGGTGGTAGATGACCTTGAGAGTTAACATCTTGGACGACATGAGCATGGGGAGGTGCTTCCCGACAGCCCTCGTGACCTAGACCTTTGCACGGTACAGGTATGGCCGATATCCCCTTTGGTCCCTCTTGGTGATGGGCGTCACAACCTTGCTTTGCCCTGTGACGGCCGTTAGGCTGTGGTTTGGATAGATGGACAATAGGTCTGTGATGCTTAGTTGAGGTGAGCCCTTGGACGATAACCCTTGTGAAACACCCTGCACGGATAACGCCTGAGGTGCGTGTCGTTGTGCTGTGGCGGGCGAGCACACTACCCCTGACGCCCGACACAGGCTGCACACCTGACACAGGCTGCACGCCTGACACAGGTTGCACGCCTGACACAGGCTGCACGCCTGACACAGGCTGCACGCCTGACACAGGCTGCACGCCTGACACAGGCTGCACGCCCGACAGGTTGCACGCTACCCGTGCACAGAATGGAGTTGAGCTTGATGCTGCGTCGTCCGGCAGTGCACGCTCAGGGTGCGCGTCACTCTGCCCGGCACCGTGTCGCCCGACATGAGCTGCACGCCCAGTGCACGTCACACAGCTGACACTCCGTTTCCCGATAGCCTACGTGACACAACTACACGGCTGACCCTTGGCCGTTGCCCAGTATGCCCTTGACCCAGCGTTGCACGTTGCACGCTTGAGAGCTGTGGATGCGGCGTTGCACGCTGCACGCGGACCGTTGTGGGTGGATGAGTTGAGGGCAGGTTGTCTGATACAACATATGGTGAAGGTGAGCCCTGCCCGATATAGCTTCTTGTGAGGGTTTCATTTGTCATGAATAGCCGATGTGTTGATTATGTTCTTATTAAGTAATGGTGACTCGTTGCATGATAATACTCATTATGATAAAGCTTCTTCATCTAAGCTTAACATGGCTATACATGAATGTAATCACCTTGGTTATCTCTTTAATGCTAAGAACAATAATGAGCATGAAATAGGGTTTGCTTAATGATGTGTCTTATGCATGTGATCATAAGTTGAAGCATGATTAAGAAAGTATATAATCACTAATGTCACTTTGTGTGATAAAGCACTTAATCCTAAATGTCACCCTTTACTAATTATATGAGTTTCCAACTTATTCATGATGATTATTGAATAGTTCTAACCATGCAGGTAATGCATAGCCAAATGAAAGGCTATATGAGAACAATGAGATAACAAGTATATTATGAATGATGTTCCAAAAGGATGATGATGATGTAAGCCTTGAGAGGCAGTGGCACTATGTGTTGAGGGATTGAAATCCCAGGGTATGTGATGATCCTTGAGATGGATCTGGATGATTGGCAAGAGGCCAAGTGATAAAATGTGATGTTGGATCCTTGAGAGGAATCAGGTTGATGTGGTTACAATAAAAGCATAATGTTGAGTTTATGTTGTTTCCCTTTTGTATTAATTGCATGTTATACAACTTGGTTGGATCTTGCAATCCATCTAAAAGATACTAATTAATCACAGTGAAACCTATCATGTAGCTGCCATGGCCATAGATCCATCATCGTCAGGAATTGGAGATGGTGAAACGGGTTCTCCTGCGGGTTAACCCGGAGCGCATATTTTTGAATATGCGAGGTTTCTCCTAGCCTAAAGTGAGGAGGTAAGAGTGCAACTGAGGTTGTAGACTCAAGGGTGCGGATTCAGGCTCGTAGCCCAATTGTGATGAAGAGCATGGTGAATAGGCCCATGGCTTAAGATATGTGATATGAGGAGCATGAATGCGTTCATGGCTCAGAGAATAGTGAACAGGCTCGTGGCTCAGTTTAACTAGCGTCGAGACCTGTACCGAGGCGGGCTAGGCAGAGGGTAGCCTGACCCTGTAGCTAAGACCACTTCAGCATGAGACTGTGGTCCTGCTTGTGTTGTACTCGTGCACTGACCACGAGGGGTGAGGTCGTGGAGTCCGGCTCTTTCATTGACCTTGTATGGCACCGACTTGGGTTTCGTAACCGAAGGTTGGATTTGAGCGGTACGACTCACTTCCTCAGGGCATAATAATACGTAATTCAGCCGTTTAGTATTCACTGCTTAAGACAAACATGAAACATTGGTTGAGGCCTTGTTTGTGTAGTCAACTCTAATATATCTTGCAGTTGCTTATATGTTCTTCATATGTAGTAGAACTTAGATATCTTGTCTTGTTAATCATGTTTCACAAGTAATATATGATTACATCTGATAAGTTGCTAGGCATAGACAAATTTATTTCATAACTGCTCTTGTCATACTTTTTATCAGTTAACTGCTTTATATATATCTCAGGTTTTGTAGTTTCGACGGGGAGTTATGTTTCTCTCTGGGACAATGTTCGATTGTCTCACTCCGCTGGTTTACACCCTTTTTAGGTGGTCGAGCTAGACGTGGTGGTGGTCGCGGAGTTGCGGCCAAGCAGCAGGAAGAACAATAGAAGGCAAGCGTTGGACATGCTGCTATTTTGGATGTTTTGTAGTAGAGTCTAGAGTCATCCCTGTACTCTCAGTTCCTTGGCGGTGTTTTGACGTTGTTTCACGATGTACAACTGTAGATGTTTTGTATATCCTGCTGTTGGCCGGATGTGGGCCCTTATGTATGTATAAACAGGTGATGAACTCATGATATGACAGGACAGCTATTGCTCTAAGCTGTGGATATGTATCAAGGCTTGTATATATGTATATAACCTGTTCTTTTGCAGGATGTGGACTAGAATGTAATAGTTTCTCAGCTTATCAGTTTTCCGCAATCGGTTTTAATTAACCCGTGTTTTCGATAATCTGTGGTTATGGTGATTTCCGCACGTTTTCACGTAACACCTCGCTGTCTGTGTGATAGTGGGATGTGTTGCCACAGATTTGGTGGGCCGAGGAGAGGGGCTCTAGTCATCTTGCTGACTCCCTAGAGTCCTCATTGACGTTGGCGTCGACCAACCCCGGACAGTAGCTCGCGAAGGATAACAGGCGGCGGTGCCCTATTTTTCCGATGGAATAGGGGACCATCCATGCGGGGTAGAGTCTCATGAAGGAGACAAGGGGCAAGCGGGTTTGGGGGAAAGGGTAGCTGGATCCAAGGCGGGATCCACGATCTAGGAGAAGAATAGAAAGAAAAGAAAATGAAAGGTACATGTGGTGGCTTCCAATGGGCCGAAGGTACTAAATCTTGCGAATATTCTAGAAATTTAATGGTAACTTGGATTGAGACAAACTATATATGAAAATTGATCAAAAAATGCAAGGAATCTATTAAAAATAGAATTGAAGTCTAATTATGCTTGCAATTCAAAAAGTACTTAAGGTTGCCACCTTTAATGGTGTTATCAGCGAAAAACCTTGATTTTTATATTAATGAGATTGATTAAAGTGTTAAGGCCGATTTAATATGAAGTTAACATGTTGTTAATAAAAAGGATGTTTAAGATTTAAAAAGAGGATCTTTGTGCTTAATTGGTTAATTTAGGGTTTTATATGTATAAAGTGCACTAATGGGCTTAGAAACCCTAATTTTGGTAATAATGACTTTTAATGGTTTTAATTACAAAAATCCATGTATAAGACAGAGATGTGATGTTCAAAAGCCAATTTGAGTACAAAGGACCCTTAATATGGATAATTTGAGTAATTAGGGTTTTTATGAGTATAAAAGTTGTTTTAGGGTTTGTTGACCTAAAAAGGATAAAGGTTGAGAAATTGATCTAAGAAACCCTAATGAATCCTAATGAGACTTAGAAACCTTGGAAAGGTATCCCAAGTCAATAAGGAGTTGTTTGGGATATGATTGTGACAATTAGACATTATACATGTTTTCAGGATCAATGTTTGCTTGATTGATTGATGGCTTCCATGATTGGACATCTAGTTAGATTTGGATATATTGCTTCTTTGAGATCTCCAAATCAAGTATGTGGTTATGCTTATGGCTAATCTCTCTAGTTTCACGATGACTTCCGAGGTTTTATCGGTTGCTTGAAATTAACGGCACGGTTGACTTTTATTTCATGCAACTGTAAAATGACTATGACTATCACCATAAATACATGTGCATGGCTAGCTCAGATCCTGGTCCTCCTCTGTAGCTTTGATGATGATGAGATGGATGACCTAGTACATGGTCTATCCTTGGGGTAGGATCATCAGGTTATCATGAGTCGATGTGTTGGTCTACCCTTGGGTAGGATCATATGACTACACAACCCTAGGTTGTGGTCTACCTGTAAGGTAAGATCATAGGGGCTATTTGAGATCTACCATATGAGAGAGGTAGTATCCATGTCCACTGCAGGGACAACACCGAGGCAATGATATGTAGGGATTGAGTAATTATATTTAATACGTAAAGTTTGATCTGTTAAATAATAATTTGGTTGCATTATATTGTTACAAATAAATGCAAGATTTTGGTTCCCCTACATACCCGTATAATTCATTATGCTGACCGATGTTTGTTTCTCAGCGTTTTAGGTTTATCAGAAAGTGGATATTCCTTTAAAGTGACATTAAATGAATAAAGATCAATAAAGAATTGGAGGATTATAGGTAGATAGTTTCTTATCTGGGTGAAGTCCCTCAAATGTATGTGAAAAGAAATTTGGTTAAGCTTAGTCTTTGGTAGAATTTATCAATTATTTTTTATTATCTGTAAAACTATTGATCCTGTTTTGGGATAGCGGCTCTGTCTTCTTGGTTTTCCTTAATTGAGGGCTACCGGAAAGTGGGGTCATTACACTGTAACGTCCCAGGATTTGAGGCCTTGGATAAGTTGATATTAAAAGAAATGATTAGACTACCCATATCACCAAGGTGTACCTCCTTTTCAGGGAGCCCATCTCTAAAGAACTCCATAGTTAAGCGTGCTCAGTTTGGAGTAGTACTAGGATGGGTGACCTGTCGGGAAGTTGATCGGTCCAGGCATGTAGGAAAGGGTTGTCCATGGTTGACGTAGCCACCCTTACACTGGTATTCTTTGATCGGGAGTTGGGTGTCCATGGGTCATTGTGGGTCTGCATTGAAATGGGGTCAGATTATGAGGCCATATAGTTGATCCTTGACGAGGACGTTAAGAGTCTAAGTGGGGGGGATTGTAACATCCCAGGATTTGAGGCATTGGATAAGTTGATCTTAAAAGGAATGATTGGACTATCCATATCACCAAGGTGTACCTCCTTTTCAGGGAGCCCATCTCTAAAGAACTCCATAGTTAAGCGTGCTCAGCTTGGAGTAGTACTAGGATGGGTGACCAGTCGGAAAGTTGATCCTGGCTTGTGCGTCAGTGTGGACAAAGTGCACAGTTAAGGCTAGTGGTGGTCTGTGGGGCCAGTCGTCATTCCTAAAACTCTACTAGAGCCTTGGGAAGTGGGCTCAGACGTTACATACACTATACATATGTCATATTTTATTAAAATATATTTATATTGTAGAAATTACTTATCTAAACTAATTTTATAATACTTAATAAATTTGTCTATGTCAAAGTGTCACACTAATGATAGATACATGAAACTATGGCTTACAAAGTTGTTGTCGCGCCCCAATTTCACATTAACCACAAACCCCAAAATTAGGGCACGACAGGTGGGGTTAACACATAACCAACCATTCGTCACATTTTTAAAAACAATTCAAGGCATTTAAATGATAACCAAGTTTAAACTGTAAACAGAAAACTGAGCAAACTGCAGGAACTTTTCTATTTAACTGATTAAAGATACAAGCAAGGTCTACAACATAATACATTGATTAACATAAAGAAAGCATAACATTAATTTACATCTTTGTACACATTCTCTCTCTCACTCACACCTTGTCCCGAAGATCGAGGGGAAAGGACTAAGAGACCTCTAACTAGACTAACTACAAACCTTCTATCAACTAGGCGTTAGGATGAAACGATCCTTCTGACTCCTGATGCAGATGCTGACCTGAAAATGTTTGAGTAGAGGGATGAGCCTACTCGCTCAGTGAATAACATTTCACTTAGCTATCACTAAACAACTCGTCAGGTTTATTAACTGAAAATAAACAAATATACAGTTCAAGCAGGGCAGTTCTACTGACATAGCAGATTTACAGATAATAATCCCCTTTCTAAGCATCAATCGGTATTTCAGATAGATGAACAGTTATACAAATTTACCAGTGAACCTACTTGATTATTTATTCATTTTATTATTATGCCCTAAATATATGCAGTGTACTCTGCATATAAAGATCTGCAACAAGTCCATGCTACGGTCCCACCGTACAAGACTTAGCGACACACCCGGGAAATGCTAAGTCTGACTGCTGTCCTGGTCTGCTACAGGACTCCCAGGCTCACACGACCTCACTACACTCTCAAAAGAGTGTACTCTAGACTCCTCCTTTAACCTGAGCACACAGGCGGAGAGTCTCACAGGGTTACCTTCGTGACACAAGCACGAATGGTGTTAGATAACCGTGTTTTCTTTTCTTTTCCCAGTGCCACCGTGACACACGCACGGATTATTGTTGAACACTGCTTTTCTACCCTCGTGCCACCGTGACACACGCACGGATTATTGTTGAACACGAGTCACCGACCATCTAGACACACGCTAGGTAGGTCGTTTCACCCCAAGGTGCAGACCTCACGAGGGGTTCTACGGTGTTAGGGCACCTATGTCTATTAATTAGTTAACAGATATACAGTTTAACAGAAATATCACATTACGACTGTACAACATGGAATTTCCTCTTTTTCATCCTCCATATCATGCATTTCAAGTTCCAATGAACTTAACATACTTTAATGTACATGCTACACTGTTTAAGAGTCATATCAACTGATACTGAAGCAAATAAGCATTTAAAATGAGTTAAATAATGATTTCTAAATGAACTGCCACTCACCACTTGAAACTCGGCCGATCACTATGGAACTCGGCCGAACACTTCCCAGATTCTGTAACACGGCCGACCAACCTCGGCCGACCAACTGGCAACTCGACAGATCCTCTGGGGAACTCGGCCGATCAGGACACCGCTTATACACCTACAAGGAAACTCGGCCGATCAGGACCAAACTCGGCCGACAAAAACGTTGTTTGGTTACCCAAATAAGAAACTCGGCCGATTCAAAACCCAAACTCGGCCGACCAAAAACTCTGTACGATTGCCCTAATATGGAACTCGGCCGACCGAATAGGAACTCGGCCGAACCGCGCACAGGCAGAAAACAAAACCGAGCTGCAGATGTCGATTTCTCTCGAATCGACGGGAAAAACTCAAACAAACACCACGAAACATTCGCAATAGATACACTCCACTAATCCGAACTTGAAGGAGAGGAAGAAACGAGCTAGGGCTGCTCCTTGCACCCCAATCTCTTGGTCGTTTCCCCTGCAAACGCAGCTCCTGCTGCAAATCCGGATCGAATTGATGGAGAAAACGATCAACGGAGGGAAGAGGACGAGCTGCAACAGCTGATCGGAGCAGAACGAAGCTCCAGCGTCTTCCCTTCTCAGCTCCCTCTCTCTCTCTCTCTCTCTTTCTCTCTCTCTCTCTCACGCAAGGAAGGAGAACGCTTCCTGCGTTCCTTTGTTTCTGAGAAATGAAACGGGATAAGGAAGAGAGAAAGGATAAGGAGGAAAACTTAGGGGCCTAAATGCAAAGTTCAAACTTTCAAAAACTACAAACAGGTCCCTACAAGCCCAAAAACTTGCAACTTTTGACTCGAAGGTCGGATTCGAACGATTTCTCTGGAAACGCTTCAAGCGTAAGATCCTACACGCTTTAGAAGCTAGAAAACACACTAAGCACATGTCATATCCATATTAAACATTATTAACAAAAACAAGCTTATGACTTAACACAACAGCTAAACACATGCTTAACATCATACTTACGGGATAAGCTCGACGCGGGTCGTAACAATCTCCCTCCCTTATAAGAATTTCGTCCCGAAAATCCTATAAGAGAAAAGGAAACTTGCCACGCATCTCAGACTCTAGCTCCCACGTAGCTTCCTCAAGATTATGGTTTCTCCATAAAACCTTCACTAAAGGTATCTCCCGGTTCTTAAGCTTTTTGATCCGGTAATCAACTATCTGCACTGGTCCTTCAACATAGGACATATCTGTTCTAAGCTGCACCGGTTCTGGATCTAGAATCTTTTCTGTACCGGGATGACACTTTTTCAACATAGACACATGGAAGACATTATGAAGATTTGCCAACTCAGACGGCAAATCCAACCTGTAAGCTACAGGTCCAATCCTCTCAACAATAGGATATGGACCCATATACCTAGGGGTCAACTTACCCCTCTTGCCAAACCTCACCACTCCCTTCCACGGTGAAACCTTCAAGTAAACCTCGTCACCAACCTCAAACTCAAGAGGTCGACGTCGTCTTTCTGCATAACTTTTCTGTCTGTCCTGAGCAGCTTTCAACTGATCCCTGATCACATATATCTTCTCTGTAGTTACATCAACTAGCTCAGGTCCAAGAATTTCCTTCTCACCCACCTCGTACCAACAAACTGGCGATCTACACTTCCTGCCATAAAGAGCTTCATATGGAGCCATTCCAAGACTAGAATGGTAACTGTTATTATATGCAAACTCCATTAGGCTTAAGTGTTCTTCCCAGTTACCTCTGAACCGTAGCACGCATGCTCTCAGCATGTCTTCAAGGGTCTGAATGGTCCTCTCAGATTGACCATCTGTCTGCGGGTGAAACGATGTACTGAACTTCAGCCTTGTGCCCAACGCACGATGTAACTGATTCCAGAATCTAGATGTAAACTTTGGATCTCTGTCAGAAATAATGGAAACTGGAATCCCATGCAACCTGATTACTTCATCCACATAAACTTTGGCCAACTTTGAAACGTCAAAGGTTGACTTGACAGGAAGAAAGTGAGCAGACTTAGTTAGTCTATCCACAATCACCCATATCGAGTCTGAACCCTTCGGCGTCCTGGGTAATCCTACCACAAAGTCCATCGTGATGTGTTCCCATTTCCATTCTGGTATAGGAAGTGACTGCAAAGTACCAGCAGGTTTCTGATGCTCAGCCTTAACCTGCTGACACACCCCGCACCTAGCCACGTATTCAGCCACATCCTTTTTCATGCCAGACCACCAGTACAACTCTTTGAGGTTCCTGTACATCTTTGTGTTACCTGGATGCATGGCATACATAGAAGTATGCGCTTCTTCAAGAATCTGCTCTTTCAATTCACTGTTCCCAGGTACACACAATCTATCATGAAGGTACAACATGCCTTCATCAGAAAACCTGAACTCTGTTCTCTTACCTTCTGACATTTCCTGCATGATTTGCCACAACTCATCATCACTCTGCTGTAATTCCTTAATCTGATTATAAAAAGTAGGTCTGCTTGCATCTGAGCAATCAACCCACTCTGTCCAGTCACATCCAAGTTTAAATTCAACTTTCGCATATCTACAAGCAAGTCTCTCTTGAAACATGCCATAGAAAATGCATTGGCTGTTGAACTTGACTTTCTACTCAAGGCATCAGCTACAACATTCGCTTTACCAGGATGGTAATCGATTGTCACATCATAGTCTTTGATCAGCTCAAGCCATCTGCGCTGTCTCAAATTCAAGTCTTTCTGAGTGAAGATATATTTCAAGCTCTTATGGTCTGTAAACACCTGGCATGTCTCACCATACAGGTAGTGACGCCATGTCTTAAGAGCATGAACTATAGCAGCTAATTCCAAATCATGAATAGGGTAATTCTCTTCATTCTTCTTAAGCTGTCTAGATGCGTAAGCCACAACTTTGCCTTCTTGCATCAGTACACAGCCCAAACCTCTCCTGGAAGCATCACAGAACACTGTATAGCCTTTTTCTGCTTCAGGCAAAACCAACACTGGTGCTGAAGTCAACCTTTTCTTCAAAATCTGAAAACTTCTCTCACAGTTATCGGACCAAACAAACGGTACATCCTTCCTCGTCAAGCGTGTCAAAGGTGATGCTAACACACTGAAGTTCTGTATGAACCTTCTATAATAACCTGCTAATCCCAAGAAACTTCTGATCTCAGTAGGAGTCTTAGGCTGTTCCCACTGAAGTACAGAATCAACTTTCTTAGGGTCAACACTAACTCCACCTCTCGAGATAACATGTCCAAGAAATGCTACCTCGGCCAACCAGAACTCGCATTTGCTAAATTTAGCAAACAACTGGTGTTGTCTCAACAACTGCAACACTACTCTCAGGTGTTGCTCATGCTGTGCATCGTCTCTGGAGTAGATCAGAATATCGTCTATAAAAACTACAATAAACTGATCTAGGAACGGTTTGAAAATCTGGTTCATCATATCCATAAAGGCTGCTGGGGCATTGGTCAGTCCAAACGACATGACCAAAAACTCATAATGCCCATACCTGGTTCTGAAAGCTGTTTTGGGAATATCAGAAGCCTTTATCCTAAGCTGATGATATCCAGATCTCAAATCTATTTTAGAAAAGATCGTCGCTCCACGCAACTGATCAAACAGATCATCTATTCTCGGCAATGGATACTTGTTCTTTATAGTGATCTTGTTCAGTTGCCTGTAATCTATACAGAGACGCATGGTACCATCCTTTTTCTTAACAAACAGGACTGGAGCACCCCACGGTGAAGAACTGGGTCTAATGAAACCCTTATCTAGAAACTCCTGCAACTGCACCTTGAGTTCCTTCAACTCTGCAGGTGCCATTCTATAGGCTGGCAGTGCTACTGGATGACTACCTGGATATATCTGAATTTCAAAATCAATGTCTCTGACAGGAGGTAAGCCTGGTAACTCCTCTGGAAAAACATCAGAGAACTCACGAACCACAGGCACATCATAAACACTGGCAGTGCTCTTTTCTGCTCTGGTGTCAACCAAATGAGCAAGGAACGCTTCACATCCTTTCTGTAACATCTTATCAGCTACAACAGCTGATATTATGCACGTAGGCAGGACTTTCCTGTCTCCAGTAAAGACATAAGAAAATTCCCCTAGTTGAAAGGTAGCTTCCTTTTTCCAACAATCGAGTTGCACTCGATATGTTTCAAGACAATCCATACCCAAGATGACTTGAAAAGTATTTACATCCAAGGGTATGAGATTAGTAGCAAAGGTGAAACCTCCAAAAGATAACAAGCATCCGGGACAAGACTCGGACAAAACTGTTGGTCCACCTAGTGGAACCCTCAACACTAACTCATCTGCCAACTCTTGAGTTAACAGATTAAGTTCATCAACTAAAGAACGTCGTATAAAAGAGTGAGTAGCTCCCGGATCTATCAAAACTGAGACTGGTATACTATTAAACAAAAGCATCTCTCCTGTAACAACTTGTGATGAGATTATACCTTCCTGAGGTGTCAAAGAAAAGAAACGTGCTGAAGCTCTCCCTCTGCCACGCTGTCCTCTTTGACCACTTCTGCCACTGGATACTCCACCACCTCTGGAACCAGAAGCCATAGAAGAACTCGGTCCTTCAGCTGGAGGTTGTCTCTGAACATCATAAAACTGAGACTGAGAAGCTTGTGATGCTGCTGGTTGAAGCTGAGGACAAAACTTCTTTATATGTCCTATCTGCCCACAATGGTAACATCCTGTATAATCTAAACCCCAACATTGCCCAGAGTGAAATTTTCCACAGGTATTACATACCCGTATCTCCTGTTTCTGTGGACCAGTCACAGAAGTAGATGATCCAGAAGACTGTCCACTAACGGCACTGCTCCATCTTCCTGGGTTGTATCCTCCTCTGCCTCTAGAAGTAGTGACATCCTCAGATCTCTGCCTGCCAAAACAACCAAAGCCACGCCCAAGTTTAGAAAAGAAACCTCTACCTCCACCTCTGTATCCACTACTAGACTGCCCTCTACTGAAATCTGCAGATCTTTTCTTAGACTCGGGCACCCTGTCAGCATTCACAGATTCTTCAACCTGTCTAGCAGCCTCGACAAACTCACCAAAGTTCTCTCTGTTCCTCCTGCTAGTAGCAGAAACAGTATGCCGAATTTCTGGCCTTAGCCCTTCCCGAAACCTTCTGCATCTTTCTATGTTGTCGGGAACAAGCTGCGGACAGAAATTAGCTAACCGTGTGAAAAGTGCTTCATACTCTGTAACTGTCATGTTCCCCTGCTTGACATTCTGTAACTGCCTGATTTTCTCATTAAGAAAAGTGGGTGGATAGAATTTGAGATGAAACTCCTCAGAGAAATCCTGTCAGGAAAGCTCTGTACCTCCCCTCTTTTCTTCCACACCACGCCACCACAACTCTGCATCGCCTGTCAAAAGGTAGACTGCACGATTAATCTTCTTATCTTCTGGAAGCTCCATCAGACGAAAGACATTTTCTATCTGTCTAAACCATTCATCAGCTTCGGCGGGATCTGTGGTGCCACTGAACTCTGTGCCACCAAGCTTCTTCACAAGCTCATAAGATCGCATCAGATCTTTACTACTGGTAGAAGAAGAATCTCGCCTATCAGCCTTGTACCTCTCTTTGGTCTCCAGGAACATCCTGTACATCCGGGATGCTTCATCCACGTGGTCACCACCACCTGGACCCAAGTACCGTGGATCAGGGCCAACATGGCTCTCGGCCTGATCATCACGATCAAAGCCTCTTCCTGCCATCTGCAATGATATAATAGAATATTTCCTATTAGAAAACTACAGATAGAAGAAAGACACTTAAACCTTAATCCTATTGGTCTCTTATCGTCCCCTGATCTTGAGTAACTAAGTACTCAAACCTAGGCTCTGATACCAAAAATTGTCGCGCCCCAATTTCACATTAACCACAAACCCCGAAATTAGGGCACGACAGGTGGGGTTAACACATAACCAACCATTCGTCACTTTTTTAAAAACAATTCAAGGCATTTAAATGATAACCAAGTTTAAAATGTAAATAGAAAACTGAGCAAACTGCAGGAACTTTTCTATTTAACTGATTAAAGATACAAGAAAGGTCTACAACATAATACATTGATTAACATAAAGAAAGCATAACATTAATTTACATCTTTGTACACATTCTCTCTCTCACTCACACCTTGTCCCGAAGATCGAGGGGAAAGGACTAAGAGACCTCTAACTAGACTAACTACAAACCTTCTATCAACTAGGCGTTAGGATGAAACGATCCTTCTGACTCCTGATGCAGATGCTGACCTGAAAATGTTTGAGTAGAGGGATGAGCCTACTCGCTCAGTGAATAACATTTCACTTAGCTGTCACTAAACAACTCGTCAGGTTTATTAACTGAAAATAAACAGATATACAGTTCAAGCAGGGCAGTTCTACTGACATAGCAGATTTATAGATAATAATCCCCTTTCTAAGCATCAATCGGTATTTCAGATAGATGAACAGTTATACAAATTTACTGTGAACCTACTTGATTATTTATTCATTTTATTATTATTCCCTAAATATATGTAGTGTACTCTGTATATAAAGATCTGCAACAAGTCCATGCTACGGTCCCACCGTACAAGACTTAGCGACACACCCGGGAAATGCTAAGTCTGACTGCTGTCCTGGTCTGCTACAGGACTCCCAGGCTCACACGGCCTCACTGCACTCTCAAAAGAGTGTACTCTAGACTCCTCCTTTAACCTGAGCACACAGGCGGAGAGTCTCACAGGGTTACCTTCGTGACACAAGCACGAATGGTGTTAGATAACCGTGCTTTCTTTTCTTTTCCCAGTGCCACCGTGACACACACACGGATTATTGTTGAACACTGCTTTTCTACCCTCGTGCCACCGTGACACACGCACGGATTATTGTTGAACACGAGTCACCGACCATCTAGACACACGCTAGGTAGGTCGTTTCACCCCAAGGTGCGAACCTCACGAGGGGTTCTACGGTGTTAGGGCACCTATGTCTATTAATTAGTTAACAGATATACAGTTTAACAGAAATATCACATTACGACTGTACAACATGGAATTTCTTCTTTTTCATCATTCATATCATGCATTTCAAGTTCTAATGAACTTAACATACTTTAATGTACATGCTACACTGTTTAAGAGTCATATCAACTGATACTGAAGCAAATAAGCATTTAAAATGAGTTAAATAATGATTTCTAAATGAACTGCCACTCACCACTTGAAACTCGGCCGATCACTATGGAACTCGGCCGAACACTTCCCAGATTCTGTAACTCGGCCGACCAACCTCGGCCGACCAACTGGCAACTCGACCGATCCTCTGGGGAACTCGGCCGATCAGGACACCGCTTATACACCTACAAGGAAACTCGGCCGATCAGGACCAAACTCAGCCGACAAAAACGCTGTTTGGTTACCCAAATAAGAAACTCGGCCGATTCAAAACCCAAACTCGGCCGACCAAAAACTCTGTATGATTGCCCTAATATGGAACTCGGCCGACCGAATAGGAACTCGGCCGAACCGCGCACAGGCAGAAAATAAAACCGGGCTGCAGATGTCGATTTCTCTCGAATCGACGGGCAAAACTCAAACAAACACCACGAAACATTCGTAATAGATACACTCCACTAATCCGAACCTGAAGGAGAGGAAGAAACGAGCTAGGGCTGCTCCTTGCGCCCCAATCTCTTGGCTGTTTCCCCTGCAAACGCAGCTCCTGCTGCAAATCCGGATCGAATTGATGGAGAAGACGATCAACGGAGGGAAGAGGACGAGCTGCAGCAGCTGATCGGAGCAGAACGAAGCTCCGACGTCTTCCCTTCTCAGCTCCCTCTCTCTCTCACGCAAGGAAGGAGAACGCTTCCTGCGTTCCTTTGTTTCTGAGAAATGAAACGGGATAAGGAAGAGAGAAAGGATAAGGAGGAAAACTTAGGGGCCTAAATGCAAAGTTCAAACTTTCAAAAACTACAAACAGGTCCCTACAAGCCCAAAAACTTGCAACTTTTGACTCGAAGGTCGGATTCGAACGATTTCTCTGGCAACGCTTCAAGCGTAAGATCCTACACGCTTTAGAAGCTAGAAAACACACTAAGCACATGTCATATCCATATTAAACATTATTAACAAAAACAAGCTTATGACTTAACACAGCAGCTAAACACATGCTTAACAGCATACTTACGGGATAAGCTCGACGCGGGTCGTAACAGTTGTGGACTATGTGATTTAATTAATACTTATGTGAAGTTAGTTGCTCAATGTCTACTTGTAATTTATATAGGTCTTCTTATACTACCCATGTCTAAATATTACTTTTTGATCTAACATTTGTTTATCATGTTAAATGCATTGATAATGATTACATAAGTGGTTGATTTTTTCATGAAAAACTTAGTCTAAAATTTGTAGTTTCTCAAATAATAGTTGGAACCAAACTAATATGAATAAACTATAAATAGACAATTCGCTTCGGTTTAGTTTTAGACTATTAACAATTTGACTTAGTTTGAAAATTCTACACATCGGTATGTATGATTTGATGTATAGTTTTAGTACTAAACTGAACCAAACTAAAGTATGCCCATCCCATAAAAGAATCAACACCTATTTTGGAATAAAGGCATTATCCTCTCCATCGTAGTGGAATGACCAACAAAAAAAATGAACTCCAACGATTCCCATTCTATACATATAAATGAACCACTTTCATTTAGGTGCGATATTTTCCTCATATTTCGGGATGCACATCATAATCATGTCCGAGATATAGTAGGGGTCATGCACATACGTGCTATTTCTCAACAACTACTACAAATTCAACGCTATACAAAATCTAATCTAATTAAGGAAAGCGAGAGTTCCAACTCACTGTATTCAAACAACTAATGAAGTAATGCGTTTTGAAATCCCTATTTTGACATTTATAATGGACAAACGTGATCATTGATTAAACGCAAAATATACAACTCATAAAATCCATAACCGTTTGGGTGGATCTATTTGAAATACTACAGTAGTCAACAATATTGGGATTTAGACTCCCTAATTATCACGGAGTGGAAAAAGACCCTCGGTCGTGTTGTTACATTTCCTGAAGAGAAATTGGGTGATCCCACCGCAGAGGCAGGTCCGCCATGCCGGTAACGGCGTGTCCGACGACCGGCGACGAGGCAGACCTTTCAAAACTCCATCAGATCGAAAGTGCACTTGGGCGGCCCTGCTTCCTGAACGGCAGCGGAGAACGCTTAGGTGTCGGACCTGGCCAGTCCCACATGCTGCGGACGCCGTTGCACAACCCCAGCAAATTGTAGATGCTACACCGGCATTGATCGTCACACGGATCAGATACTAGAGCCAAACGAGGACGGCCTTGCTTGCTCAACGAGGAGAAGAGTCTCCAGAAGGCCGTCGCCGCATCGATCAGTGATGGGGGATGCAGAAGAAGCGCATGAAAGGGGATCAGAATCAGAGTGAGACTGCGTACAAGAACGATGGAGAAAGAATCACCGAGGAAAGAGGCCAATCGCAGGTGGAGAAGAGAACCGAGAGACAGAGGTATCGGGGTGGCCGGGTGGGGGGACTGGGCGGGGTGTCAGGGGGTGGAAGTCGTGTGGTGGAATTCCAAAGCTCGCCAAAACTGGCGTCTTTTGCCAAAGCCGTAAAATGAACGCGAGAGAACTGCCGTATTCGGACTACGACCTTGATAAAATTATATACGACCATCCAAATACAATACCACCCCGAATTACCGCATCCAAACGACCCCTAAAGTTATTAATGGAAACACATTTAGGACCTGAGTTTATAAATTGGACTACCTATTCTTTTTGTGTGGCAAAATTCCATTGTCGAAATACAAAATCTTAGTAAATTGAATATTTCTATCTATGATATGGTGTATGTATCATAAGAGGGAAATTGAATAATCACTAATCACAACAGAAGGAAGAAAACCAAGATATCCTTAAGTATGAATGCCTACTGACTGTCGACTGGGAAGAACTGAACCAGACGATTATTGATAGGCACAGTGGTATGTCATATTGTTGGTCTGCATTATTATTTTGCTGGATAAGCTAACCTTATCACGTGAATCCAAGAGATTCTCAACACAAGCGTAGGTAGACCGCCAGGCACATGTCAATGCAACGAAACGCATGACGTGGGGGCTCCCATCTGCTACCAGGAAGACGAGTCAGCATCCAATATAAGGGTCCCACTTGTCGTGTCGTCTTCATCCCTCCACTTCTCCTTGTATCACTCTCGTCCTCTGCCTTCTCCTCGCTCTCCCCGAAGTCAGTCCAGAATCCTGATCCTTTTTCTCCTCCTCGCCCACCCCTTCCTTAAGCGTCTCCTTGAGACTCAGGTCACTGTCCGCTCATCTCTCCTTCCCCTTCTCCTCCTCCTCCTCCTCTCTCTCGTCCAGTCCGTCGTTTGCCATATTTGAGAGTAGCTAACCGAGCTTTCCCTGGTCGCCGCCAGAAGAAGCCGGTTCTTAGAGAACGAAGTCAATCCGTGAGAGATGAATAGAGGGGCGATGATCGCCGGGCGTCTCTTCCGGTCGAGATGCCGTTCCCAGGTTTGCCCATTTCCTTTTCCTTAAAATGGAAGGTGGCCGACTCACCCAGAATATCCTCCGTGATGGGCTCTGGGAATCGGATTTTTATATATGTTTTTTTGCCTTTGCGTGACACGTCTCCATCTGATTAGTGCTTTTTATCCGGAGGCCGACTGTTTTCCCATCCTTTTCTATTGGATTTCCATGAACAATATGGATTTCTGCGATTGTTGTAGTTTTGCAATGCTTCGTTGATCTTCCCGTGCTTAAAAGCTGGAGGTTGCAATTCATCATGGGGGTTTATCATGGAAGACTGGGTGGGAAAGAGTTCCTACTTTTATTAATAGACCCGGTCTTCTTTGTTAACGCAGGGGACTTGACAGGTTTTTCATCTGTGATGTGGACCTGTTGTGGTTGGGTTTTGCTTTTGTAGGACTTCAGGAACATATCTGTCATAACTTTTGTCATGTTCTGAAGAAACCCACTCTGGTTTACTCCATGTTCACAGGTTGAGTCTCTCCTCAGGAACACTGCCGCCGCCGGGAGGCCATGGGGAGATGCCCCTGTAAGATGCACCAGCACGGAGGCCTCCCTAGAGAAAGAATCGAAGGATGAGAAAGGGTCTGCATATTGGCACTGATATTTTTTTTTTGGGGTTACAGCGTCGAACCAAATGATGCTTATTCATTAAATGCACTTCATGTACACATTTAGGTTCAAGGGCCATGATATGCTGGCGCCCTTTACGGCCGGATGGCAGAGCAACGATGTGCACCCTCTCGTTATCGAGAGATCAGAGGTAAAGAGCTTATAACTTGTATCCTAATTGCTGGACTGATAGCTTGCTGTAGTGTTTCAAAGCAGAGATGGTGTCACTAGGTCTGTATTTGTAAATTTGTTCTTCTTTTTAGTTGCATATCATGCTGTGCACTAGTTGAAACGCTTTCACATACTATGGTTTAGTATTACGAGAGAAAGTCTGCTGACATCCCTTGATTATGGCTGACCCACAGTATACACTAGACCCCCCTGTGAAAATCATAGACACCTAAAGTCACTGATATCTTTGCAATGAAAAAACATGGGCCACCTCTATAAAAATTCTGCCCTCTCGTTTAATAGATATGTAGTCATGAGCTTTTATATTCCCAAATGTATGGGCACAGGTGGACAGCGGTGTCTGACTCTTGTTCAAATGGTAAGGTCAAAAAGACCTATTATGCAAATGCCAATTTGCTATACACATATAGTCAGTCTAGAATAGACAAGTGTATAGATGATGCCATACAGTAATACCATGTTTCACATATCTTGGCCGAGTATTCTGAGTCCAAAAGTATTGATCTTTCGATATATCTCATGACTTCATGAGTAGCCTATATTATCTGTAAGTCATTCGTCAAGCAACTACAAGACCGTGTTCAATTTGTACCAATGCATCATTTTGTTAGTCCTTGGACACATGACGTACACGTGATACAAATGAGTTCAAATTTATGCAGGCCATTCACATGCGATCTAGGAAGCACTGACATGTTTGTACACACACACACACACATACAGTAAAAAAAGTAACTCGTTGGAAAAAAAGTAACTATGTTGACCAAAAAGTATCCATTCGAATAAAAAATTAAAATCGCGTAGAATACACAGTAAAAGTTCTAGAATAAATGTTAAATTGTATATTTGTTACATCTGATTACAAATGTAATCATTTATGAATGAAGTAACCATGTACATGTGTAAAGTAAGAAACTCCAATTTTTTTTTTGGGTGGGTAGCTACCCGCACGGGCAATGAATACATATATAGATGTGTATCTATCTATCTATCTATATATATATATATATACATATAGATATATATACATAAATACATATACATACATGTAGATACATATACATACATACATATACATATATATACATATACATTTGTACATACATATATATACATACATATACATATACATATATATATGTGAAAGACAATGAGACTTGGAGAGCTTAGGGTTGCACAATGTGTGCACCCTTCTATTTATAGAAAAGTAACAATTACATAAAGATCCAGATATAATGGAAAATAACATAATATAAATAAAGCAACACATATATTAACACTCCCCCTCAAGTTGGAGCATAGATGTCAATCATGCCCAACTTGTCCATCAAAGCGCTGAAATGCTTCTTAGGCAACAGTTTGGTGAAGATATCAGCAACCTGGTCTTCAAATCGAGTAAAAGGTGTGCAGATCTTGCCAGTAAGAATAGATTCCCGAATAAAATGACAGTCGACCTCGATATGCTTGGTGCGCTCATGATAGACATGATTGTTGGCAATAAAGATAGCAACTATATTATCACATTGCATGGGTATAGCAGAAGAAGACTCAACACCGAAGTCTTTAAGAAGAGAGTGTACCCAAAGCAGCTCACAAGCAGTATGGGCCATAGCCCTATATTCAGCTTCAACACTAGATCTGGCAACCACATTTTGTTTCTTGGATCTCCATGTGACTAGATTGCCTCCAACATAGGTACAATAGCCAGAAGTGGATTTCCTGTCAATCTGACTCCCTGCATAATCAGAATCAGAATACCCTTCTAGAGAGCAGTGCCCATTTTTCCTGTAATGAAGTCCCTTGCCAGGAGACTTTTTTAGATATCGCAGAATATGACATACTGCATCCCAATGGCATTGTCTGGGTTTATCTAGGTACCTGCTAAGAAGTCCCATAGAAGTAGATATGTCATCTCTAGTCACAGTTAAGTATATCATTTTACCAATCAATCTCCTGTACTTTTTATTATCAGCAAAAGATGGAGACGAATCATCCTTCCCAATTGACATTGGGATCTAGAGGAGTGTCAGTAGGTCTAGCTCGAAGCATACCAGTTTCCTGTATAAGATCTAGAACATATTTCCTCTGAGACAACACTAGTGCATTAGAGGTTCTGGATACCTCTATGCCCAGAAAATACCGCAGTTTACCCAAGTCTTTAGTAGCAAAGTACTTGCAGAGATGGGCTTTAGTATCCTGAATAGCAATAGAGTCACTTCCAGAAAGAACAATATCATCCACATAGACAATAAGAATTACAATGCCAGTAGAGGTCTTCTTAGTAAAAACAGAATGATCCACTTGAGATCTCAGAAAACCAAAAGCAATCAGAATTTTGTTTAATTTATCGAACCAGGCACGAGGGTTGTGTTTGAGCCCATAAATAGACTTCTTCAACCTGCAGACTTTGTGTGACTCCCCCTGAGCAACAAATCCAGGGGGTTGCTCCATATACACTTCCTCTTGCAGATCACCATACAGGAAAGCATTCTTAACATCTAATTGCAGCTGAGGCCAGTCCAGATTAATAGCAACAGAAAGAAGAATTCTGACTGAATTAAGGCGGGCAACAGGAGAAAAAGTTTCAAAGTAATCAATACCATAAGTCTGTGTATACCCTTTTTCAACCAAGCATGCCTTTAGCCGTTCTATAGTACCATCAGGTTGATACTTAACATCATATACCCATATGCAACCTACATGCTTACATTGAGGAGGTGGATCCACCAACTCCCAAGTTTGTCTGTCAGTAAGAGCACACATCTCTTCTTGCATAGCAGAAGTCCAGGCTGTACTTTGCAAGGCATCATGAGTATTTTTCGGAATAGTGACAGCAGATAAAGCAGAGACAAAATTGCTAGAATGAATACTCAGATGTGCAGTAGATACATGGTTAGCAATGTTATGAGAAGTGCAAGAACGAGTTCCCTTTCTAAGAGCAATAGGTATATCCAGGTCAGAAATTACCTCAGGTGTGGCAGGACCTTCTTGAGGAGGAGATTGGTGTTGAGTGGGGGGTACTTGTTCATGTGGAGGCATGTTCGTGCCCTGATAAACAATAAGAGGTGGTGTCGTATTCTTAGGTGACATTTGATCAGAATTCTCAGACACACATTCAGTAGTAATGGGCAGAGGGGAAGCAATAATATCAGGCTCCAAACTATCTCCGCTAGATGAGTAGTATGGGGTATTCTCAAAGAAGACAACATCACTTCTGATAAACCATTTCTTTGCAGTAGGACTATAGCATCTATATCCTTTTTGTGTACGAGAATACCCTAAGAAAATACATTTCTCAGCACAGGGAGATAATTTATCATGAATAGGACCAAGCAATCTCACAAAACACGTACAACCAAAAATACGAGGAGGTACAATAAATAAGGGTGCATCAGGTTGTAGAATTTGGACAGGTACTTTATTCCCAATCACAGAGGAAGGCATCTGATTAATTAAGAAACATGCAGTCAATATTGCTTCAGGCCAGAACAATCTGGGCACATGATAGTGCATCATAATAGTTCTAGCAACTTCTAACAAATGTCTATTTTTCCTCTCAACTACTCCATTTTGTTGTGGTGTATATGCACAAGAAGTTTGATGTAAAGTGCCAACAGAACGACAAAACATTGCAACATCTTTTTAGACAAACTCAAGTGCATTATCAGTACGAAAAACTTTAACAGGCAGAGCATATTGTGTTTTCACCTCAGCAAAAAAGAATTTAATAGTAGACAGCACTTCAGACCTACTTTTCAACAGAAACAACCAAGTGGTCCGAGAGAAATCATCAATAAATAGTAAAAAGTATTTGTAGCCGGACAAATTAGGCACATTACAAGGACCCCATACATCAGCATGAACACGATCAAAAAAGTTTTTGCTACTACTCTGAGGACGTTTAGGGTAAACAACCCTAGTCTGTTTCCCTAACTGACATGATTCACACTGAAACTTATGAGTGCCGACACTAGAAATGACATGTCTTAGTTTTTCAGAAGAAGGGTGTCCCAAGACGGTAGTGCCATTGTAATGCAGAGACTGATGCAGATAATGCCGATAAAGTAGAAGCCAATGCAACCTTGTCCCAGATAAAAGAGGCCATAAGATCCTTCATGCCCCCGCCAATCTTTGTCCTCGTGCGAAGGTCCTGAAAAACACACGAACCAGGTATAAAGGTCAGGCTACATTGCAGGCTGTGTAAGATTTTGCTAACAAACATGGAAAAAAAGGCGTGCCCTGAGGCGTACGCCTTGAGGCGAGGCGCACCCCAGGGTGCCTTGAGGCTTAAGCCTCACCTGTGATCCAAGCGGCGGACGCCTCATGTTTTGCAAGGCGCAAAGAGGCGCAAGAGGTGCTGAGGCGCAAGTGAGGCGCTTGCCTCTAGCTGCAACCCAAAATACAGGTTTCTTGGTTCATTTTAACTACATATGGGCCTGGCCCAATGGGTTTTCCATTAGCCCCTTTGATTCGAACGAAAAAACAAACAAATTGTGGTTAAAATACTACTGTTTGGGTACAACTTGTACTGCTTTTATTTTCCAGCTGTTTAAATTTAGATTATAAACAGGTAGTGTAATGTGATTTTGTTATGTAGTTGTCCAATTGTATTAACTTACATTGTATATATATTTTCTTATATATATAAACATATTAATACATATAAATATATATAAATATAGGAACGCCTCGGTACATTTTGAGGCTTATGCCTCGACCGCCTCGAGGCTTACGCCTCGCCTCGCCAAGACAAAAACAGCTCGTTACGCCTCACGCCTTTTTCAACCTTGCTAACAGA